>JAMJFZ010003970.1:620000-1050000 GCA_026225945.1 Cricetomys ansorgei
CACCCGATGAAGTCCTAGCTGTCTGCTAGACCTCGCTGTTAGCGCCCCTCTCGGAGCCTCTTCCCTGATGCACACTGCACACCCATACACACACATGCCCACACACTCCACGCGGGGAGTGCATGCCTGCCCCTTGACGTCCAGTGCACACACCTGTGGTGTGAGCAGTGTGAAGCATCACCGTGAGTGAGCAGAGCACGTGAGAGTTCTTTTTCTCTCTAGTCTAGACTGCGAGCTCCTGTAAAGCAGGAAGCACCACGCCTGCCTCCTGGCACAGGACACGGCATAGATTAGGTGTTTGCTAAACACCGACGGGATAGAGGAACGCATCAGCGCTCCAACTGAGCAATGACTGGCAGGAATTTTTTTTTTTAACCTGTCCCCAGCAAGTCAGAGCCACCACACACAATGAACGAGTTGGGGAGTGTACCACCTAGATGGCCGTTCCGGAGCCCTGGGTATTTATTGGTTCTCCCTGCACTGGTTTAAGTGTCCAAGGCTTCCTTGGTGTAATTGGTATTTCCACAATTCATAATTTACCAGTGCTCTTCTTTTAGGGTCTTGCCCTGGGGCTGGGCTTATCTCTTCAAACAAAGGTTGGGGCAGGCTCGGAAAGGACCCTCTGAGTCTTTTGAGTCAGGTAGCAGGTAGAGACTTTTGCGAAGGAAGAGTGCAGAGTCTGTGTTGTGAAAGTTTATTTTTAGTTGTTTTTAAAATATTGTCTTATGCACTGTTGGGTGAGGGGGTGCCTAGGGCTTTGGTGTTTTAGTATTGTCTGCAGGTGTTGGATTTATGTGGGGGATGTTGAAGGAGTTTCTGTGTCAATAAAAACACCTGAGCTCAGGCGCTCAGGGTTCCACTGTCGGGGTGGCACTGCCATGACGGTGGTTCCCTCTGCCTAGATCTGTCAGGGCTTGCACTTAAGAAAAATTCCTCCTTGTTTCCTTGCTGAGCCCCCACAGCAGCCTAACTACTACAAGTCTGTCTGAGTTTCCCGGGTGCCATGCCATGTATTTGGTCTTGTTATTTCGCTGTCCTTGCCACAACCTTACTAGACAGCATGCTTGATGTGCCTACCTCACCGGTGTAGAAAAATCTTTCACCATGGGAGAAGACTGTCCTGATATTTAGGCCCTCTCACTCCAGCACCCCAGAAGCCACCAGAGGTCTCACATGTTGTCAGTCTGAGCCCCCCCCATCCCCCACAATCCCTTGCTCTTCTAGCCCGCTCCCTATTCCAAACCTCAAAACAGGAACCCTGTGGCTGAGTGTTCCCTGTCTGGGAAAGAGAAGAGGTGGCGCATTACAACCATCTTGGGTCAAAACTGGCTCTTCTGCCTGAGCTGTGTTTCTACAAGCAGGTATCTCGGCCCTTTTGTGCTTCCATACTTCCCTTTGCAAATGAGAGACAGTACCACCAAAGCCTGCAGGTTTGCTATGAGTATTGAAGTCCAGCTGGGTGCCCAGTTTATAGTACACATTAAAATGAGCGTCTCTCTCCCTTCCTCTTCTGGCAGGGCAGGGGAAACAAAACAGAAATCATTTTTTTTTTTTAAATTGAGAAGGCAATTTCTA
The DNA here is from genome assembly GCA_026225945.1 of Cricetomys ansorgei. NCBI lineage: Eukaryota > Metazoa > Chordata > Mammalia > Rodentia > Nesomyidae > Cricetomys > Cricetomys ansorgei. The sequence continues at coordinate 621,576 of JAMJFZ010003970.1, forward strand.
TGGCACCGCACTGAAAGAAACCATAGCAACCAGCTTCCTGCAGTCTGGTTTCCGGCCTTCCCCTGCTGTACAATGGCTCTAGGACACAGCCTTTGTTGTCCCAATACCCCAGAGAACACAGGGACGTCATAAGCTCCATGGGGTGGAAGCATTGCAGGGCAGAATCGCCCGGGTTGTCCAGGCATGTCCTCCTGTGGTCAGACCACAGAGTTGATGTGGCCTCCCACTGGCGACTCTACTCATCTTCTAAGGAAGTCTCGCTGTGGTCATGCCCAAGAAGCTAGCCTCTCTTTTATGGGGATAAAAGCAAGCAGCATTCTCTCGGGTCCAAAGAGCTTCCTGACTCTCTTTAGATCTTGAAGATGTTTCCTAGGAGCCAAAGGCCACAGAGTGTCCTGCGAGTATGTGTTCATAAGCATAGGCATGCATGTCAGCAGCACTGAAGCAAGGTGATGCCTCTGATTGAAGGATGCCAGCCGCAGAGGATGCCCAGCTGGGCCTGTGGAATGACAACCTCTCCACAGGACCTTGCCTAAGCCAAGCTGGTTGTTGTGGTCTGGATGTGTATGACGTCCGAGGGGGAGTCATTCAGCCAGGGTATCCTAAGATATGGCTATAAATACTGGCCCAGCCCATGTCAACTACTTGTAGAGATCCGAGGCTATAGAGAACAGCAGGGCCATGAGTTAGAAAGGGCAAGATGTGCCCAGGATCATTATACCTGAAATGACCCCTACTGCAAATTCAGGGACCTTGCCACCCAAACCTACTAAGTGCATGGCCAGTGACCAGTAATAAGTGCAGTGCTTTATTTTACAAAGAAGTAAAACGAGGCACAGAGAGGTACTGGCCTTATGTCCCACAGCTTCCCAGGTACAAAATTAATGCACGGAGAGAAAGAATAGCAATTGGAAAGAATTAGTCCCATCTCCTCAATTGAGGGACGACAAAACTAGGGTCCAGGGAGGGAAAGAGACTTCTTGTAGCCACAGCTTGGGAAGGGGGAAGCCCCCAGGCCCTAACATCATGAGTTGGTAACTGTCCTACTCAGGGGAGAGTAATCTATGACCTGTGAGCCATGTTTTGTAAGTAAAGCTTTGGTAGAACAAAATGATGACTGTTCATTTGCTTATTAGATAAGTCTGCCTTTGTGCCGAGAGAGCCCGACTGAGTGGCCACAGCAGAAAGCATGTGACCTACAGAGCTCAAGATTCTCACTACGAGGCTCTCTCTAGAAAAGATTTCTGACCTCCGATCTAACCCTCTGAAGTTTTTCCAAAAGCCTTTTTGGAAGTTTATTTTTAGTTACGTATAAAGGAATTATTTTGTGCATCGTTGGAAAAGGTCTGCCTAGGCCCTGGCGTTTTGTATTGTCTGCAGGTGTTGGATTTACGTGGGGGATGTTTGATTGCTCACGATCTGCACCTGTTATCAGTAGAACACCCAAGGAGTTCTATATCAATACAAACACCTGAGCTGGGAATCTTGGGGTTCCACTGTCTAGTATGGCGCTTGTCATAATAGTGGTTGCTTCTGCTGAGGTCTGGCAGGGATTATATCTACAAAAATGCCTCTGTGTCTTCCTTGGTGAGCCACCACAGGAGCTCACTACTACAGTCCCCTGTAGGCTCTTGTGTATGAATACTTGTTTCTCAGCCAGAGACACTATTTTGGGAGGTTGTAGGATCATTAGGAGATGGACACTTGGTGAAGGAGGTGGGTCCCTGAGGGTGACAGGTCTTGTCATTTTTTAGCCCAGCCCTCTTCCCGAGCACTGTCTGGCCACGGTGTCTTCCCCATAGTCTGTGTCCCTTCAAACTGTGAGCCAAAGTAAAGCCTTCCTCTCTTGAGTACCTTCTTGTCAGGTGTGTGGTTCACAGCAATGAAAACAGTCACTAACACAGCAGAGAAGAAAAAGAAAAAAGAGGAAGGAAAAACAAACTCTTCACAGGCATGACCCCATTGGCCAAAATTCTTGTACTAGGCCTCACCTCTTCAAGTTCCCACCATCTCTCAGTAGCACCAAACCTTAAACGCCTTTGGAGAACATAAGGTTCAAACTACAGCACCTACCATGTGTTGACAGTGGGTGTGACGTCAGGCAGGCCTGCTCTTGAGTCTGGGCCCTGAGTCTTGACACAGAACCTTGGATGGAGGAGGGCATCTCATCCACCTAAGAGGGCCAGATTTTTCTTCGTCTTCTATCCAATGTGTGGTCAATTCTCTCGTATTCCAGTCACTGTGTAGCTGTGCTGGGCTCTGAGATGGACAGACTTGAAAGAGAGACAGAAAGAGACACAGAGGCTGTAGCTGCAGAATCACTCACCATCCATGATGGAAATTGGCAGTGATGGAGGGGAGGCCCTGCTGGGATGTGTGGCAGATCAACGTGCATCCCGCTCCAGACTCACACACTAAGGTTAGAGCTTAAATGTAGGGCCAGGATGCTCAGAGCAAGCAAGTCTCATTTTCCTAAGATGCAAAGTGGGCCTGTGGAGAAGTGCCTGACACAGTCCACAACACTGGTGTTCATACTCAGTGGACCAGTCCTCCCTCAGCCAATCAGAAGCCAGTGTAAAGGGGTCTTTGCATTATGTGAACACCATTGATTGACATGGAAAGATTCTCTAATGAATCTTTGTTTCCAAAACAAAATAGTCGTAACATGTTTGGGATTTTGAAAAACTCTGTGTATGTCTGTCTGTCTCTGTCTGTCTCTGTCTGTCTCTGTCTGTCTTTGTCTATCTCTGTTTGTCTCTATCTGTCTGTCTGTCTGTCTATCTGTCTGTTTGTCTAATATATATGTGAGTGCAGGTGCCCATGAAATCAAGAAGAAAGTATTGGCTCCCAGAGTTACAGGTGGTTGTAAGCCACCTGATGTGGGTGCTGGGAACCAAACTCATGTCCTTTGAAGCAGCAGTACTTGCTCTGAGCCACTGAGTCATCTCTCTAGCCCTCTTGAAAGCATATTTAAAAAAAAAAAAGGGTTCAACTCAAACTTCACAAGTCCCAGGGCATCCTTCTGGTTGCTTCGTGCCTGTGCTACCTGCAGCATAGCCCTTCTTTTGCAAAAGTTCTCAACACCTGTGACTCCCCAGTGATTAAAGACCCTTGCTGTGAGCTTCCTGGGGAGAGGGACCTTTTCACACAGAACACAGTGCACACAGTGAGCTACACACACTTGAAGAATGAGACAGAAGAGCAGGAGGACAGAGAACGCTCCCTACCAAAGTCCTGAGGCAGAGATGGAGCTGGAAGTGCTGCCTGAAATGGGGGGCAAGAAGGGGTTGGAAAGATCTCCCACTTGGCTGTATCTGAATGCCCAGAGAAGTTAGGCTGGAGCAGACAGGATGTGAGAGGCTCTGGGATCAGACCGAGAGCTTAGAGGCTGTGCAGGGCTGAATCTCTTCCAGAGTGGTTCCTGCTCAGCTCCTCATCCCTTTTACCCCCCTCCCTCTCAAGTGCCCCTGGCTGGAGCCTCTTCCTGCTTTTTTGGCACCAGGAGCCCTGCTGGCTTCTGTCCTGAGCAGTGTGACCTGCTGACTCCAATGAGTAAGGCCTGGGCCATTCCGAAGTGACTAAGCTGTCACTTCCCCCAGCTTCCCGTAACCGCCAAGCAAGGACTCACTCTGAATCACTGTTTATTGTTTTGAGCTTTCGTTTTTCTTTTTGGATTTTTGAATATCAACTATCCAGGCAGGCTAACAGAGCTGAACAAGTGTTAGGAAACTGCCAGACACCCTCTCCAAGATCTATACACAGAAGAGAGCCAAAGAGCCCCCTTTCCCTTATAGGGACAAGGCTGGCCTCAGTTAGAATCCTACCTGTTTTCCTAACTGCTCTGTTCCCTTGGGATATTCACTTCACCTCTCTGAACTTCAGGGTTTCTTCTATAAAATGGGGATAATAATATTCATCTCAGATAATTGTTGTGTCTATAAAGCAACTTACTAGGGCAGACTTTCCAGTATAGAGAATTAATAAGTATAAATATTAGATCCAAAATGTGCACACCTGCCAGAAAAGTGTGTGACCCAGGCCCCTGTCCACCTGTCACCCCCAAAAGACAATGGTAGATTTCTCAAAGCCACAAGTTGGGAATGTTGCTAAATAACTTAATTCTGTCAGCAGTAGCAAACATTTATTGAGCACTTACTGTGAGCTAGGTACCATGCAAAGCACTTAACATTAAATTATTAAATGGATTAAAGTTGGTTGTGCCTGGTAGCAGTTAGCTAACTTCCTAATGAGAGACTGAGACAGGACTTGAACACAAACAGAGTCATGTCAGACATGGAGATCAGATTCTCTTGGGATGTCCCATGGCTAGATCACTGTCAAGTAATGACAACACACTAGGAACTCAAATGGCTTTCATGTCCAGCTTAATTTGCACAGCAGATATTTGGTTCTGTTGTCCCACAGAGGAAAGCTGAGGTTTTAAACAGGAAGGAGACACCCAATCTGAGTAGTGGAGCTGACGTGTGAACCCAAGAATCTTCAGATCCAATGTGGTTCTACCACAGTGTGTGCAATGGCGGGAGTTGGGACAGACTAACTTGGTCTTCTGGAAGCTCATTGGCTTGATTGTTTTGTATCCATGGCTTCTGACCTGCTTCAACCTTCTTCCCAGCTACCAGTCTCTGACTGGAGCTGGCAATAGGATTCCCACTTTGTGACAAACTCCTTGCTCCTTCATACCGCTCTCAGAGGCTCTGGTCAGGGTTTGGGTTCCAGGAAGGCTCTGCAGAGACAAGCAGGCCCACCAAGTAGGATTCTTCATGGTGACAGACCATGTCAAGCGTCTGACAATACTTCCACATGAAAGAAAGTCCCTGCTAGGAGCCAGATGCAGGTCTGCATTGTCGGGATAGCTCGTGCACATGTGTGACCCTGATAACTCATCTCACAAGGTGCAAGCTGGGGAAATAGACCTAGCTTATAGGCCACCGCCAGGACCTCAGGCAGAATGATGTCACACCCCTTCATGTGCCTTCACAACACAAGCACACACACGGTGTCACACATGGCCCTGACAGGCAGCCACTTATCTAGATCAAGTGTTGGGAATCTTGTGAGGGAGAAAGGTGACTAGGAGGAAAGGGCCAATGGTGATAATATGCTAATAATAATTCCTTCCCTGCACTTGCCGTGGCTGAGTACTGGGTTAAACCGATTATACACATGCATTGCCTTGTATAATCTGGTTCTTGTCCCCACTTAGCAGGTGAGAACTGAGCTCTAGAGGATAAACAAACTCAGATAGGAAAAGCTGGGCACTGTGTGGCTACCACGTCCTGCACCACTGTGCTTTAGACACACGGTCTGATTAGTTCCACAACCTGGGAGCTTGGTGTTGCCGCCATTTTTTCAAAGAATGCAGGTTTGCCCATAGTCACCCAGATGGGATGAAGAGTCAGGTTAAATAATCTGTCAGTCATCTGTGATACCCCGGTTCTAGCTAGGACCAAGTGTCTATGGGTCATAAAATTGTACAAGGACTTCAGGTCCTGAGCTCAGCCAGCCTCCTGTGCCAGTGTGCTGGCAAAACTCTCGGCTAAATCTTCAGAGACAATTAGGCAAGTCCTGGATGTTCCCAGAGTGTCTACAGAACACTGTGGTGGCCCCAGGGGTCTCTACTGCTGTGGCCCCAGGGGAATAGACATGTAGAACTTCCCAAAGGGCAAGACTCTGAGTCAGGTATGGAGGTTCTCATAGTCCCAGCCCCTGCCCCACATAGCAATATAAACTCAAGGGCAGGTTCCATCTGTTACCAGAGAACTGAGAAAAGTAAAGGCTCGCAGCTGGGGTCTCCACAACATCGCTGCACTGAGTTTAAAAGGCTGGCCTTTATTCCCATCAAACAGCCTGCTCTACTTTTGACATTAAAGGATGCTAAAAATATGATGGTGATTGTAGAGCTAATCTTTTGTTCAGTTGATTTGTTTGGGAAAGGGTCTCACTTCGTAGCCATGGCTGTCCTGGAATTCACTATGTAGGTCAGGCTGGCCTGGAACTCAGAGAGACCCGCTTGCCTCTGCGTCCTGAGTGCTGGGATTAAAGACACGTACCACCATGCCCAGCTTAAATGTGATATCTAACATTTAAAAAAAAATTCCTTGCTTAGAGGAATTGAATGCAAACCAGGAACCTGTATATTCTCCTAGTTTTTTATTTACTAACTTAGCCATTTACAGTATCCAAACATTGACTACTTTAGCTGGGGCATGGTAACACATAACTGAATCCTAGCATCTGGGAGGCAAGGGCAGGAATTCATGGTCATTCTCAACTACATACAAGTCTGAGGTCAGCCTGGGCTACATGAGACAAAATAACACAAAACCTAGAAACCACTAATAGCGTCCCCTAACACAGGTTGCTTCCTCTGTAAAGTGAGCTAGTAGTGATCCCTTTCTCCCAGCAAAGGTATGGTTACGGAGAGAGAGGCCATATATATTGCTTGTGCCTTAACTTAATATAAAATATGGCATCGATCCTTCCATATCTGTGGGGATTGGTCCAAACTCTCTGAATTATAAAAATTCTTCAACTGCTTAAGTACCATCTGAAAAGTAGTGGGATAGTCCCATATAAACTGGACACCCCCACCCCCACCCCCACCCCCGTAGCCTTTAACTCCAGATTATTTGAACGATGAGGTTCAACATAGCCACTGTCATTATATGGTTGTTGAACCGAATGGTTTAGGAACCAATCACAAGAGAAAAAAACAAAAAAACAAAAAACTACACCTGTTCATTACAGATCCCTTTTTATTTCCTGAATGTATTCGGTTTTTGCTCGGTTCAATTCCCAGCTGCAGAAAATCTTGATCCAAAGGGCAGGCTGTAGATTTGCTTTTCATTCCAACTGCTGCAGCCCGGGTCAACTGGACATTACCTCTGTCATAACGTCCTCCATAGTTTCTGGGGATTCCCAGGGTCTTGACTCACACTCTGCACAGGTGTCACAGCTGCTGATGTCTCTAACCAGTGGGGAGGTGAAAGTCCTTGCCTTAATCCCAGGGACCTCACGGTTGTAGACTCCTCTCAGAAATGGGGCAGCTTCTCGGACATGGCCCCTGTATGTGGGGTGCCTAGGCACTATCTGAATCCCAGACTCTCATTGTCTTTGCTGCCTTGGAACAACCACGCTGGCTACAAAGAGCAATGGAGCTGAGGATTCCAGGTGGCTCCCACAAGACCTAGGGCTGTTCAGCACCTGGGCCCACTGAAGGCCCAGGACAAGTTCTCACAGTACATGGTGAGGGAGACATTTCTCTCCTAACCTATCCTGATGGCTGTCACATTTCAGACCCTCTGTGAGACAGTCAGCAATGGAGATTTCTATTCCATTCAAGGAAACAGCCCTACCTCATGCTCCAAAGTGGATAACCTTACAGTTCAAGGCCCCCCTGGATGGTACAGCACCAAATTCTGGGTCACTGCAGCCTGAGATACCCCTGCGTGATATCCACTCACTCTCCACCCAGGACTGCCACTCCCTCAGAGCACAGACTCAGGATAGGCTCTGGGACTTTGAAGGTTCTTTCTGGAGTTATCGTGGGTGAGGGGCAGAATGTGGACAAGATCCAAATGCTGACCCGGCTCATAATCCTCACTGAAGATCTTAGGCCTGATGCCCACCCTGGGTCTGCCCCCAGAAGCCCCTTCATCTTCATCCTAGAGGCTTCGACTGGTAGATTTACTGCTCCTTGGCAGGGGCTCTGCTTTACCTTGAAGTCACCTTCACTGACAAGATCATCTGTCATTTGGAACCAGTTGAGCAAGCCTGGGGAATTCCAGACCCCAGAGGGAGTGTAGAAATAGAGAATCCAGGCCTGTGGACACAGCCTTCCTTGATCTCCTTGAGCAGCGCTGCAGTGTTGTCTGGGCAGAGGGGCAAGCTTGGCATTCCCAGGTTAATGCCAGGAAAGAGATGAAAGAACAGTCATTCCCATGAGGTGCCTGGAGTCCTCCATTTTACAAGGCTCCGCTGAGAGCCCAGCAGTCCAGCCAGGGTTGAAAAGCTCTTCCACAAACTTGTTAGACAGTCATATAGGACAGGCTAGGAGGGAAAGTATGGCTTGGAGACTTGGAGACCAGACCTAACTCTGCCTCTGGTTTGTTGAGTGACACTGACTCTTCCTCTTACAGCCTCAGTGTCCCCATCTGTAAAATGAAAATGTATCCATGCATACAGGCCCCGCTGCTCCTGTCCTGGGAACTGTGCAAAGCTCAGGAGCCTTCTACACTGTGCTCTACATGCCTTTGTGCAGGGGTGACACTCAGGCCCGAGAATTTTCTAGGAGAGTCTCTTTGTTTCATCTCCCAACCTTCAGCTCTCTGCAGGGTCCTCATCCCTGTAGAATGCCATGCAGTATTCTTAGCCTGGTTCCGGCCATCTTGTTGGGTTCCTTTGTCGGTGGCAGTGAAGGCTAGGGAGGTCTCAGGGACAGAGACATCAGACTGAGACCTCTACCTGGTGCATCTAGCTTCTTCTCATCATCAGAAGAAGGACTCAGTTCTCAGTGAGGAACCGGAATGAAGCTTGTTACAGAGACGAAGTACACGCTCAAGAGTCACATGGTCAGCAGATTCGGGGTCACCTTATGGGCTACTATTAATGGAAGGGAATTTCATTCACAAGTTAAGGCAAAAAAAAAAAAAAAAAAAAAAACCTGGGGGAGCCCAGGTTGAGATTTTTCCGGAATAAGGGTTTACTCCTATTTGTGTACTGCGAGGCGTGGAAGTTTCATGGCGTCACATGAGCATGTCAGTTCTGAAGGCTGATGACATGGAACTGTCGTTCTAATGAAGCAAAGGACGGCTAGTGGGCAGTCTCAGTGGGTTGAGTTGGTCCCAGTGGGTGTGTCTTATTTCTGTCTGAGTAGTCACGTGATGACGGTACAGCTCTGTGGTGGCATCAGCCTCCAGCCTTGCAGTCTCATTTCTCCCATGCCTATCTAGCTCACCTCACCCGGCTTCCCGCACCTCTTCCTGTTCCCCAGTCCCTGGAACTACCCCCAGCGTTGTCACATGAGACCTTCCTGTCCCTTTCCCTAGGTGTCTCCTGCTTGGTTTCATCACTTCCGCTGAGGTGATGTCATTTCCCTGACACCACCCCATCCCCAGGTTCTTCTGTGAGACACAGCCTTTGCTTCCCCTTTGTGTAGCCTATCTCTCAGAGTCACCCTTCAACATGTTCCCCCCTGATCCGGTCCAGGCTGTGAGCTCCGGAGGGGAGCATTCCCCGCTCACGTGTCAGCCAGCACTGGACACTATGGAAGCAATCTGACTGAATGAGTTTCAGCTTCCTGTAGTTCCAAGGTGAAGCATGCTGAGGTCTGGGGTCAGAGTCCGCCCCCCCCCCATCCCCCCGAACAATAGAAACCACTTTCCCTGAATGATGCAAGCCTATGGAACCCAGTGTGGGGGCGTGAGGGAGAAAGCTACATGGAAGAGCCATAATTCTAAGGCACCAAGTGACCTGGATGCTACCTGTCATCATTGTCCCATCCTGGCTCTATAAACTTCAGGAAGATACTCCTTTCTCTGGTCTACATTAACTCACATGAAATGAGTGGGTGGTACTCGATTATAACATTCAGTCTTAATGGGTACTTGTATTTTTTTGGCAGGCCCTGGGCTAAAACCTGTATATTCGACACAGGTGATTCCCACAGCATCCATGCGAAGCAGGCACTGTTATTAGCCCTATTTTACAGATGGGGAAACTGAATATTAGAAAGTTTATGTACCTTTCCCAAGGTCACATGGCTAAAAAGAGACAGAGCCGGAGTCTGAACACAGGCTTGTCTGTCTGCCTCCAGCTGTTGAGTTCTCCACCTTGCCATTCCATATACGATCCCTGACCCTGTTACCCAGGAACACGAGTCTGCCCAGAGCCTGAGAAGAGATAGCTCTGGGTAGAACATGTTTCCGGGGAGCATGGAGCCTGTGCGGCTTTCACTCCAGTTTCCCTGCCACAGTGGAAGTGCTGGCAGCCAGACAGAGCTCCGACCCTTCAAAGCCAGATACAGCTGGAGGAGCCACAGTCGGGCTCAGGCTTGTTTTTAAAGTTCAGTTCCCGCTGATGCATTACAGTCAGAGAAGACTAAAGTGACCTGTTGTGGCCGCCACCCTGGTCCAGACATGAGGAGCACTACCTGAGCCCAGAGTCCCCACCCTGCCCCTCGACCATTACCTCCCAGGAACTGTGAGTTTTCATCTGAGTAGATTCCCTTAGGGCCATGGAGAAAGGCTGGAAGAAGTTAATTTTCAAATTATCTTTGTATCTCCGGGAAATCGGAAATCCGAAGGAGCAGGTAGGGAGGGGGAGGGGTTCAGCACACGATGCACTAAGCCCTCAGACACGGCAAATTAACGCAAGCTCAGATCAAAGGAAAGAGTGGCTTGGTGTTCTTGGGGCAGACAGTCACTGCGTGCGCATGTGTGTGAGTATGAGCATCTGTGTGTCATGAGAGGCACAGAACCTTGCCAGGGAAGCCCAAGGTCACCAAGGAAGCACAGCGGATGAGTGCTTCTCACCCTCTGCCTAGGTCATGTCTTACTGAGGAAGCAAGCTTCCACCAAGGTGACTATGCTGCAGGCTATTATACTCCATGTCTGTCCCTGCATCCCAGATCTGCCCCCTGCACCCTAGGTCTGCTCCCTGCACCCCAGGTCTGCTCCCTGCACCACAGGTCTGCCCCCCTGAACTCCAGATCTGCCCCTGTACCCCAGGTCTACCCCCTACATCCCAAGTCTGCCCCCTACACCCCAGGTCTGCCCCTGCACCCCTGCCTCCTATACCCAAGGTCTGCCCCCTACATCTCAGGTCTGCCCCATACACCCCAGGTCTGCCCCCTAAACCTCAGGTCTGCCCCTATACCCCAGGCTTGCCCCTATACCCCAAGTCTGCCCCTATACCCCAGGCTTGCCCCTACACCCCAGGTCTGCCCCCTAAACCTCAGGTCTGCCCCTACACCCCAGGCTTGCCCCTACACCCCAAGTCTGCCCCTATACCCCAGGCTTGCCCCTACACCCCAGGTCTGCCCCCTACACCCAAGGTCTGTCCCCTACATCCCAGTTCTGCCCCCTATACCCAAGGTCTGCCCCCTAAACATCAGGTCTTCTCCTGCATCCCAGGTCTGTCCCCTGTACCCCAGGTCTGTCCCCTGTACCCCAGGTCTGTTCCCTGCACCCCAGGTCTGCCCCCTACACCCAAGTCTGCCCCCTACATCCCAGGTCTGTCCCTGTACCCCAGGTCTGCTCCTCTGTAGGACCTGCCTTCTGGTTTCTAAGGGATCACTGAACGGACTGGAATGGGGAACAACCATCTCCCATTGGAGGAGGGTCTCCCCTGTGATTGGCCTGCTGTCAAGCCAGGGTCTTCCATGTAAGAAACAAACCCACATGGCATCCTGTGTTGTACCATGGTTAAGCTTCCTGAGAGTCAGGGTCAGAGGAGAAGGCCCGGGTGAGGAAAATTCAAGATCTTAGGCAGATCCAGACTCAGAGCCTTTCAAGGGTGAGAGGAGCAGCCTATAGGCACACTCCTTAGCAGGGTTCTCAAGGCTCTGGGACCTCAGAGGAAGGAGTGTCTAGTGTGGCCTGGGCTCAGTGTTCTATACTGGGCCCTTCTCAAGGCAAACTTACCACGGGTAAAAGCTGCATGTCAATTCCAGGACAGAGACATAGAGGCCAGACTAAGCCAGCCCCTGTCGCAGATGGACAGTCTGGGGAATGATGTAATTGTGGTCAGGGGAGTTGGCACCCCAAAGTCAGTTCCTGAGGCTAAGCACAAGGATACCATTAGGAGATGGAACTAGAGCCAGAGACCAAGATAAGTTTAAGTTTAGGAAGAGGAAGTCAGGGCACAGGGTGAGCCCCATGGATTAGTGTCTATGTGGAGGGGAGGCAGGTACTGATGTCACCTTAGCACACAGACGAGGTGTCTTTCTCCTAGACTTTCAACTCAAGAGCACTGAATTTGAATGAGAAGTTTGTCCTGGCAACCAGACGCATGCTAATGACTGTCATGGCAGAGTGTAACAGATGCCACAGGAATAACCTTGTATGTTGACTTGGTTCTCTGGTGTCTAGTTGAAGACTACATATCTGCTATCTTAAATCCTCTCGGGCTGTCTCTCTGGCCAGTTATAGCTCACTGCATGATTGAAATCCAGGGGCCCTGAGCATGGACCACTTCTCACCAATGTGATCTTGGGAGACTTAACAAAATCTCTCTTTGCTTTAATTTATTCATATATAAAAAAGGGAGTTTTTGTCGTTGTTGTTGTTTTTTGTCTTTTTTATGGAGCTGGAGAGACGGCACAGGAGTTAAGAACACTGTTGTTCTCCCAGATGGGCTGAGTTTTATCCCCAGCACTTGCTGGTAGTTCATAACTCCAGCTTCAGAGGGTCTGATACCTCTGGCCTTCGAAGGCACATTCACGTATACCTACACGTGCACACGCATGCATGCGCGTGCACACACACACACACACACACACACTTAAACGTGATTAAAAATAATAAAAATGAATCTTTAAAAGTTTGTCATGAACACCTCTTCTCATAGCCATGCAAGCATTAAGCATTAACTCGAGATTATATGTGTAAAGCACTTGAAGTCAGTCTGAGACACAGGAAGTTCTTAGTATGTTAAAGTGAGGTTCACAGGGTCCAGAGGAGGCAGTGATAATGGGGATGTAGGAACTGGTTCCTTGCTGTAGGCGACCACACTGAATGGGAGCAAAACAAAAATCAAAAATCAAGCTGAAAGCAACATACTCTTCCTAGGATCTTGGGTAAAGGCGCTGGTTCAGTGCCTAGGTTGATACAAGGAGAAGCTCCTTTGGTAACTCTGGAGTTTCCTTTGGAAACTCTGGAAGTCTTCTGGTCCAGTTTTTCACTTGTAGGGTGCCCCCAGTGACTTAACCAATACCACACAGCAATTTCAAAACACAGTTATTCAAAACCAAATCCTGGACAAATTTCGGACAGTCTTCTACCATAGCATGGTTTAGACCAGCTTTCACTCTGGAGCCTGAGAACTGGGACACCAGGCCAGCCAAGGAATGAGTTGGCCAGACATCCTCAAACATTCTCTTCCTTCTTTATGTACATTTGTTCGGTATCCAATGGTGTTAACACATATTAACCATACAGGTGAATGAAGCCATTCAGCTTCACTAGGATATTTCCATACATGCCTGTAGTGTGCATTGCTCTCATATGTCTACAGTCAAAAGAAACGAAGTCAGCATACAAAGGGAAGCCTTCATGTTCACATTCATGTGACGCCTCTCACAATAGTTAAGATCCAAATCAGCCTTGAGTCAGTCTTTTCTCATTTTTTTATGGGCAAATCAACCCTGGGGAACTTGTGAAAAATGCACTCTTGTGTGTGTTAGGACAGGTCTAGGTGGGGCCTGGGGCTCTGCTTGTCTGGAGGAGGGCATTTTCCTGTGCAACTCTAGACATAGCATGAGATAACAAAGCTCAGGGTTAGTACCATCACATGCTGAAAAATGGATGTGTAATTTAAAATTTTCTAGTCACTATGTTTAAGAAACAGGTGGTGCAATAGTGGTACAACTATTATAGGAATAACCAACCACTCTTTGATTGAATTTAAGGCCCACTCCATGAAATGAAATCCATACCTGACACTGCTAAAGTGGCCAGGAACCAAGACTAGATATATCATGAAGCCAGGGAAAAATTATTATTAATGAAATAAAGAAAAAGAAGAAGAAAAGGAGGAGGAAGAGGAGGAGGAGGAGGAAGAGGAGGAGAGGAAGAGAAGGAGGGGGAGGGTCAGAAGGAAGAGAGACAGATTTCATCTTGGTAACATTCCATTTAACCCAAACTATCAAAACTAGCATATATATATATATGTATATATATATATATATACAACACAAAAATTACCAATGTGACTGACATCCCCCCACTGACATCTTTGGAATTTGGTGTTTTTTACACTCACAGCATGTCTCAGTACTGAATTATATAGGTCTTCCATCTGCAGTCCAGTTCTAAGTCATCTTGTAGTAGCTCACTGGCCCTCTATAACAGCCAAATATGGCCATCTTCTTGAGAGTTTCCTCACATTGATATCACCAAATAGCCTACCCCAACACCTTTGCAATGTATGGGGCCAGGCTGATATAGCCACAGACCAGGAATAGCTAAGGCCCTGTGTTCAGTACCTGGAGGCCTGCATGCCCATACTCAGTGTCTGAGGGCATACCTGCCCTATGTACACCACAAGAACAGGGTTGAAAATGACTTCCACATGGCTCAGACCCTGCCCTTGTTGGACCACATGTTTGGAATGGTTTCGTGTGTAACCAGCCGTGACCATGAGACACACAGGCTGTGATTCCATGGCCAAGTGCCAGTGTGACATGTGTGGGCCCTCTGTGACTTTGGGGATGGCTCTTCCACTGGAGAGACATCAATAGAATCCACCCCACAACTCTGGCTACATAGGCAGACTCAGGAGGAAATCCTCACAGCAGCCAAGACCCAGAGGGTCTATGCCTGAATGGAGCCCCACACTCATCTTTCCTGACCTATGACTTGCATATGACTTAGAAGGCTCTTCTGTTTGTAGGAACCCCCGAAAGTCTGCGCCCAGGAAGCCAAGTCATGTGGCTTTTCAGAACTACATTTGGTATAGCTAGCTCTTGTCTGAGAAAGCTCATGTGTGTGACTGCCTGATGCCAAACACACAAAGATCCGGAAAATTCAAATATGCTGTGGTCTGTAGGCAAAACAGCTCCCGCCCCGCTCTGTGAATGGTATTTGCTGGTCAAGCAAATATTCCACCTCGTTTCACTCTGCAGTAGCAAAGCCTCCTAAACTTGGGTCATACTTTTTCCTTCCGGAAAGTTCTTTACGATGCACACATCTTCCCCCAGTGCCCTAGGAGCACTACTTACTTCCATAGCTAAGAAATAATTGCACATCATTCAGCAAGTGTGTATCAAGCACCTGTTCCTCTGGGAATGTAGCAGAAGCAAGTCCTTGTTTTCTATGTAGACTTTGAGTATGTGTCTGTATATTAGGGGCAGGTGGAGGGTGAAGAGCAGAGATGAATGATAAAAAGCAACACATAAATAGCTCCAGGTGGCCAGTGTTCCGTGGGCAGCAGTGTACCTGACGGGCTGCAACCTGACACCACGGGGCTGCCAGTCTCCAGGGACAGTAGTTCCCAGCTCCTGATGACTGGAACTTCCCAATTTGATACCCAAATCTCTCCATATTTTCCAATTCATTTTTTCCCTCTTGCTTATCTGCTACCAGCCTGCCTCTGCTTGGGCCCTGGGTTTCCTCAGACCTCTGTGCATGACTCTCCCCCACCCCCAACAGGGATCCCCTCATGATGGGAAAGGAATGGATGGTGCGCTTGGGAGATATGGGGATGGATTGCTGTGTCACTGGAGCAGCGATAGGCAGAGGAAATATAAACAACAAAGTCCCAGGCCCCTTTCATGCCACTGGCCACAGCAACACACGCTTCGCATCTGCCTGGTGATTACGACTAAAACGAACCATAAATACACCACAGCCCTCAAACGGAAAGATCACAGCAGCCAGCAGCGTTAAGAGGCCACGGAATCATCTTTGGAGGAAAACAAAACACAAATATGTTTACAAAGTATTGGCCCCAGGGGGATTGTCGGGGAGCGGACAGTGTGTTTTTCCTATTTATGATCTGACCTTTTCCTCTTGACAAACACAAATTGCTCTCTCTTCCCACCCTCACCTCTGCCCTGGCTCCTGTTTTAGGTGGGGCCCAAATTTGCACAGCTCTCTGCTTAAATAACAAGAGCTTCTGTCCCACCCAGGGCCAGGCAGTAAAACACCAGCTACTAGGACAACATTAGAAGCCAATGCTATTCTCAGGGGGAGGGGAGCAGGGAAGGAGTTTGGGCTGGAACCTACCACAGCAAACCAGGGTCTTCTCTAGAGGGTTTTTTTCCCCCCACAGTAGCTGGTGAGAAAAATGTTAAGAGGATGTATGGTAATATGTCATTGGGAAAATGCCATTTTTAGAGTCAAAAATAGTCATTATTGGCAATTTCTTCTGGTTTCATCTACAAATCAGTGGCCACCAGCATCAATATCTGCCCGTGTGCTGTCTATTAGCTGGGCATACTGCAGGCAATGTGTGACTCCGCAGAGTGACATCTTTGGTGGACCTCTCAGCTGTAGAGACTAAGATGAGGACTGTGGTTTGGTAAAGAGCCGTTACTAGGATAAACCAGCAAGGGAGGATGGGGCAGGATGGGACAGGAATTAAGCCAAGGAAGTGTACGGTTTTGGTCCCTAACATAAACCCCAACCATCCACAGAGAGTTCTGGAGTTTAAATTCCTCCTCAGAGTTTGTCCCAGCTCAAGTCAAGGGCTCTGGGCTTTCATCTGCCAGTATTCCATGCTGGGCCTCAGGCTGACAGAACTAAAAGTGGGCCTTGGAGCAGATTGGCGTGGGGTACACTGGGGTCAGGCAACCACCCGAAGATGGTTCCATGAGTCCCTGGGCAGAGCATCTTCAAGGCTCGCTGGGGTGTCAGTTTCATCACCATCTTATACATCCAATGACCCAGAGCTGCTGAGCTACTTTTAGTCTTCAATAAAAAATAGGATAAAAGTAACTCAGCTTTGATCGCAAAGAGGTAGCGCTAGAACCCCATCACCCCTCAGCGGGCTGCCATGCAGATCTCCCAAGGTCATTTCCAAATGTCCTTAGACGTGTAGTCAAGCTGGCTGGCAGTGCCAGGCTCTGGCTTTCCACAGAGCCGACTTGTCTCACAAAGATGACAGGGCCAATGCAGCCCCAGTGACTGTCAGTCATAGTCTGGTGTAGTCTATTCAACATGAGCCTGTATCACTTTAACTCTCTCCCTTGCAATGCTCTGGGGTCGGCTAAATCCCTTCTCATGAGATCTGCTCATATGTTCCCAGACTGTCTGCAGCCTAACCTCTGGCTGCAGGATCCCAGCCTCAAGGAGCTATACAACACCACAGTATTGCAGAAGTATGCACTCCCAGGTGTGCCCGACACCCCAACACCTGGGGATCACCTCAGCTGCTGTCTTACCTGCTCTTCTTTGGCACCCCAAAGTAGCCTTCCCTGAATCAGATCTCTCTGGCCCAGAAAACGACAAAACAAGAAGGATAGACCTTGGAATCTGCCATCAGAATTTAGAATCGGGTTCAGCCAGTTACTAACGAAAGCACCTGTTTCTTTGTACCCCGGTCTTCCTATCTGTAAACAGAGACTATCGATCCTCTAACCATAAGGACTGAAAAAGCCAGGTAGAGGTACCTGATGCAATGGACATTTGAGACTATTGAGACATTTGCTTCTTCCAGCCTTTTCCCAGATACTGGCCTTCCTGGCATTTCTTCCTGTCACACCAACTCCCTAACACCTGACCAGTTGATGCATTTGGATACAGTCCAGTTGTTCTAGTCTTGACTGGGTGCAGAGAATAAGCGGGAGCCATGTCCCCTTTATTAGCATGTGTCTTGAAGAGTTTTGTCCCTTATGGGTTGCCATCTGAGTTCTTTTGGAGACCCCCGGATGCCCTACTTTATTTTCCATTGATCTTAACTAATGCTGAGCCAGCACTCTGCCATCCCCGTCAAACCCCTTATGTTCTGTATGCAACGGGCTCCTTCTATGAGCCCTTCTAGAAAGCCCAGCCGAGAGAAAGGAAAGTGCCTCGTGACCCTGAGAGGCCCAGGCACGGCCTGCTCCGCCTTTCCCCCCACACATAGAAGTAGTGTCCTAGTTTTGGGCAGCCTAACTGAACATCAGTCGCAGAAGAGAAAGAAGAAGAAATCAGACCTTCCACCCACGCCATTGTGTTCTGAGCCATTTTTGTCCCGACAGTGCAGGTTGACATTGTTTCCATCTGAACAGAAGGTGCCAGGCTTCAGGAAGTGTCTGCCCACTGAAGTCTGAACCTGGCCCTCTACTTGGGCAGACATAAAACGGAGAAACCCAGGCGTCCAAATGCCGAGTTACCCCCAAACCTACCCCCGAGTGGCGCCCCTCCTCTTTTGCGTGTGACGTGCCTCATGTAGTTTGTTCAGGAGTCACTATGGGGTGTCTACTTTATTCTCTCAGAAGGATGCCATGGGCCAGTCATTGGCCAGCATGGTTGGTGGGTTTCAGAAGAATCTGGCTCTTGATAGTGGCTGATGGCTGACTTTGGGGAAGGGATCACTTACCCCTTAATCTTATGAATAAACAGAACTGTACATTCAGTCAAAAGCTGTTTCCAGGGTGCTGAATTTGTTCCAGGTGTTGTGCGGCTACCTCAGCACCAAGAACCCAAAGCACATGTCACACTCGCATGCCTCTTAGAGACTCTGTGTTGACTTAGTGACGTCTAACCCTGGCTACCATAGCAGCAGAACTGCCCGGAACCTCTTAGAATAGTACTCTGGCGGGGTCATCTAAACCTTGGACATTGTGACATGGTGTTGTGATCTAGAATGTGTTAAGTTGTATTCATTGCTATCCTGTGGGCCCATGGTCCCACAGGCCACAGGTTAGATATATCTTTGACCTCACACAACATTTTCTTCTGTAAAACTCATACTAAACCCATAAGCAGTAGCTATCCAGGTATCTATAAGTGTCCGTGGAGAACTATATTGTACCCGTTTCAGTGATGAGGAAATTGAGGCACACTTTAGTTGCACCATTTGCCCAAGGTTGTACTACATTGCAGAAACAGAAGAGGACCAGATGAACCCCTGACCTGGCCTACCTCTGCATACATGGAGGCACGATAGAGGGGGATACATATAGAAATGGCTGGAGTGGGCAGTAAAAGAAAGACCAGGGAGAGGATGCTGGAGAGGGGGCAGGGCAGGGCAGAAGAGCCTTGGAGTCCCGGATCTGAAGAATGGGTTTATCGGGTGGATAGGTGGGACGGCTCTTAACCTGTGACAGCTAGAAGGAGAAAATGTTTCCTGAGGACACATTTCTACTCATAAGAAAGTAGGTCAGTGTCCTCAGAGGGAGACTGAAGGCACAGGCACACAGTGATGACAATGGTCTCTGACATCAGCTCCTCCTTACCTAGCAGGGAGGGATGCGAAGGTCCCCTGATCTTTTTCCCATAAACTAAGTTGACATGTTTGGGGCAACATCAGGGTCAGCCATGGAGCGGCTGGCTCTGTGCTCTCTTCCAGAAGCTGCCTTGTCACAACACTGGGTGAACCCCAGCAGGGTGGCCACAGAAGAGCTAGCAACTGCCTCAGAGGCAGTGTGTATAATGCCAGCCCTTTAGAGCAAGAGTTCAAATCTCAGCTCTTTCACTTACAGTGTGATCGTGGGAAACACCTTGACCTTCGATGAGTTGTTTTCTCACCCATACCGTGAGACAGCTACTCCTACCTTGCAGGCTTGTTTTAAGAAGAAGGAACGGGGCTAACTACACGGATCAGTGAATAAAGGTGCCTGCCACCAAACCTCACAACCTGAGTTTGACCCTAGGACTCATACGATAGAGAGATTCAACTGTCATTGTCCTTTAACCTCCGTACTTGTGCTGTGGCATATGTACACACAGACACACACAGACACACACACACACACACAGAGACACACACACACACAGAGACACACACACACAGACACACACGCACAAATGTAAAAAAAGTAAAAAGAAAAGATGACCAGGTGTGGTGAATACTTTTAATCCCAGCACTCAGAAGGCAGAGGCAGGTAAATCTCTTTGCACCCTGGTCTACCTAGTGACTTCCAGGAGAGCCAGAGCTACAGAGTGAGGCTCTGTCCCAGACTGGGGGGAGTGGGGGAAGACAGGGGACAGAGGACAGAGAATGGTATTCACAGGCATCTAGAAATGTGTTTAAGACTCTTAGTAACCAGCAGCTAGTACTATTCCTGATTCACTGCTACTAGAATATTCTGTGACAGCGCAGGTTGAGAGCCATTGCCTTCTCTGTGTGTGTGTGTGTGTGTGTGTGTGTGTGTGTGTGTGTGTGTATAGAGGGGGAATCAAAGGAACCCCAAGTGTTCCTCAGATGTCTGCTATATACATTTTTGAGACAGGGTCTCTCACTGGCCTGGAACTTATCAATTAGGCTAAGCTGGTTAGCTAATGAGCCCCAAGAATCCACCAGTTTCTACATGCCCACTCCTGGGATTACAAAGCAAGCACCACCATGCCTAGATCTCTGTCCTACATAGTCTTGGCTGCCCTGGAACTTACTATGTAGACCAGGCTGGCTTTGAACTCACAGAGATCTGCCCCCCTCTGCCTCTCCAGTTTGAGTGCTGGCATTAAAGGCATGCACCACCACACCTGACTCAGCCCATCCTTACCCCCACCTCTAGCCCTTAACAAGTGAGAAAACAGAAGCCTAAAAAGGATTAGTCATTGGTTTTCCTAGGGTCACCTGAAATTTGAACAGTGGCATTAAAACAGGAGCTACTTCTGCCAGGGCTCGTGGCTCCTGGTGCTCACAGGGGTGACAAGTTCAACTCCAGATTGGCCTTGACCACCCTTGGCCTCTGCTCTAATTTCTTCTCTCTGTAAACAATGGCACAGGCATGACCTTTCTGGAAGGTCATGAGTGAGCTGTCATTCCCAAGTGCTGAAAAAGCACTCCCCAGGTGCCAAGCTCTGGCTCTCTGTGGATTTCAACACCTCAGTTGGCATGCTTTCCCAACAGCTGCAAGCTGCATGAGGACAGTGTGCATGTGCGCATGCCGATGCATCCACAAGGGGAAGAAAGAGAAGAAGACACAGGAGAACACAGAAGATTCCAGATGTCCTGGAATCTCTTTCCATAAGGCAGCCTGTACCTTGGCTTCCAGGTCAATGAAGAAGCAGAAAATGCTCTCTTCCTCCCCCAGATATTTGAGTCCTTCTTCTTACCTTTGGCTAAAGGACAGTCTGAACAAGGGTAGCTAGCCAGGAAGGACTTGCTCAGAGGCCCCACTGTGGAGCATCAATGCCCCAGCTGACAAGGGCAGAGATTGTTCAATCTTCAGCAAATAGGCTGCACAGCTGGATGCTCATCTTCTGGTTGTGGTTGTCCAGTGCAGCATCAGGAAGGGGCATAGACTTTGGAATCGGACAACTGAGGCTTTGAACCTCAGTCCTTCTGCTCCCCAACTGTGCGTCTGTTGGCAAATGATCTCTTTAGTCAGAGTGCTTCTGTTTCTTCATTGTAAAACTTTGGGCAGGAATGGGGAGGAGATACTATTTCCAAGCATTGCTTGAAGAAATTAAATGAGATGAAGATCTTGACATATAACTACTTCACTCTCTCCCAAATCCCACCACTTCAGGTGGCCATACTCTGTGGGTCCTGTGCTTCATTTTTCACTGTTGGAAGCATCAGAAAAACAACAGACAAAGAGGCAATGGTGGAATCAATTCCTGTTTTCCAAGATGGTGGTTGTCCCCTATGATAGCCTTGGTCACTCATGCATTTAAGACTAAAGCAGTGGTTGGTAGGAAGAGGGGATACCAATATTTGACACCCTGGCAGAAGGATAGGCACAGGGCCTTGGATGGATTCCTTAACAGCTCCTAACCCGACCCACAAACCCTTTTATGAATGGAGTCACATAGGAGGCCAGGGAGGAATGGGCATATGCATCTGGGGCTGCTCTGTCTGACCTGTAGATCTACCAGGAAAATGTCTATAAGGAGGG
Source organism: Cricetomys ansorgei (assembly GCA_026225945.1). Lineage (NCBI taxonomy): Eukaryota > Metazoa > Chordata > Mammalia > Rodentia > Nesomyidae > Cricetomys > Cricetomys ansorgei. The sequence goes on from JAMJFZ010003970.1 coordinate 643,306, forward strand.
TCCTTCGCCTTACTCTCCAGCCTCTTTTCCCTGCATCCTGGATGTGCCAATTCTGGACAAACAGATGGCTTTCCCAGAATGTCAGATGGTATCCCCAGCCCCTCTCAGACAGCCAAGGATCCCAGGGCCTGAAACTGAGTGCTGTAGCTCACACCTGTAATCCCAGCACTTGGGAGACTGAGGCCAGAAGATCGGCACAAGTTCAAGGCCAGTTTGAGTTACCGAAGTGAATTCCAGCTTGTCTCAAAAAAAAAAAATTAACTAATTGGCCCTGGACATTCAATTTAGTTTCTCAGCCATGGAAATGTCCATGCACTCAGAACACACCCCTGCTGGATAAGGCCGGGGTAAAAACGGGCTTGAAGATGCTGTGCCCAGAGATACGATGATTAGGATGGCAGCAGGGTTGAAAACACCATTCATTTAATCCTTCTAGCAACTCTAGGAAGGTGCCCAACCTCACTCCACTGATGAGAAAATCTCAGGCACAGAGAGGTTTAGTAACTTGTCCAAGGTCACAGGGCTCAGATCTGTATAACAAAACTCATGGTGTAAAATGGTCCTTTGTGGACTGCCCGTGTGGACTGCCTGTGTTTATTCTCCCCTCCACTTCCCAGGAAGTGCAGCTCACTGATGCTACAGTGAGCAACTGAGGCTCAGAGTTGTCACAGCCCAACCTAGCATGTGTCCTTTCTGTCGCTGGAATAAAACTCTCTAACCCAAAGCAGCTTGCGGAGGAAAGGGTTTCTTTCCTCCCACACTTCTAGGTTAACAGTTCATTGCTGAGAGAAATCAGGGCAGGAATTCAAAGCAGGCACCAGGAAGCAGAAACCATAGGGGAAAGCTGCTTTCCCGATTGGCTTCCCGCCTCCTTCTGCTTGCTTTTTTATATAGTCCAGGACCGCCGACATAGGAATACTACCGCCCATAGAGGGCCCGGCCTCTTAGGACAAGTAGCTATCAATATAATGCCCCACAGTCCAATCTGAGCTAGGGGACTTGTTGGTTGCCTCTTCTCAGGTGACTGTAGATTGGGTCAGGTTGACAATAAGAACTAACCAGCACACATCCCTAGATTTCTCCCCCCCCCCCTGTTGAACATCTGTGCACAACTGTGAGACTCCTTTCACTCCCCTAAATGACTTCCTGAGAAGTGCTCCAGACACTGACATTGTCCCAACTCCAAAGGTGAGAGATACAACTGCAGGTCTGGGGACCCAAGCTCTCTGACCTTTCCCGTGCAAGCCTCACATACACTCACTGTATGGAAAGGCCCATTTCCGTCCACCTGACCCTCTCACATCTTATGCTATTTGTCATTTCTGTAGTGATGTGTCAGCAGCCTCCACAGTCTGAAGGGGGTCTAGGACCTTTATCTGCCAATGTGGCATTTCCTTCCCTTAGTGATTACGTAGTCGCTAATTTGTTTGTGCCATTCCATCTGTACCCCTGCTTGTAAACTCCCTAAGGAAAGAACTTTGTGGGGCTGGAAGAGAAGGCTTAGGGGACTTACTTGCTGCTCTTGTTGATCACCTAGATTCAATTCCCAGCACCCACAAGGCAGCTCACAACCACCTATAACTCCAGTTCCGGGGGATCAGAAGCCCTCTTCTTTCTTCCTTAGGCACTAGGCAGACACGTGGTGCCCTTACCTGCAAGCAAAACATTGACACACATAAAATAAATAAATCTAAAACAAAAGAACTTTTATTTATTTATTCATTTATTTTAATATTTTATTATTACATTGACTAGCATGCCACCTATATTTTGCTCACACTGAATTGTTATTTGAATTGATGAATCTACACGTTTCTCGACTCATCCTTGGCCGGCATCTCGTTGTCTCAAATTCTTGTGATAACTCCACAAAGCAATGGCATCTGGCCCCATTTTATTAAGAAACCGAGAATCATAGAAGCAGGGTGACCTTAATGAAGCAGCGGGAGGTGAAGTCAGGGTTCACATGGACCTCTGCCGGACGACAACCTCTGCGTCTTCTTCTTCATCTAGGAGGAACCCAGAAGGAAGGGGTGGTTGGTAAGGAGGCTTTGCCGGGGTTCCTCCTGCCGAGAGAAAGGAGGAAATGGGCCTGGAGAGAACCAGACCAGACAGGACCAAAAGTCGAGGAAAAAGGTGAGGCAAAAGTTGAAAGGACTGTGGGAAGGGATTCTTCAAGCCTCTTCGATAACTCATCAGTTAGCACCTTGCTGGCCAGCAGCTTTGCAAACTGGATTCAGGCCTCTCCAAACCCTTCTTCTGTCAGCATATCAGGCTAAAACCTGACAGGCAAGAGATTCCGAGAAGTCCATTCCCCACCCCTGGTTTGCAAAGATGGTCTAAGTGGAAGCGGGCTTCCAAGTGATGCTTGGTAGCCTTCAGCACAGCCTCGGGGAGGGCGGCTTCCAAGACTGCCTGGGGGGGGGGGGACACTCAGACCAATTTCATCTGAGAACCTCTAACATTCTTGTGCCACGTGGAGCTGCGAGAAAACTGCCAGACAAGTTTTCCGGGGAAACAATTTAATACTATCTTGCTCGCCCTGGTTTGTAAAACGTCTTTCTAAACCAAAATAGAAAAGACAATCCTTGTATATTTGTCCTTCGCGGTCAAGCTCTGGGGTTTTATCTGCCTTCTATTTGGAAAGGGAGCGGAAATTGACGCAGCTGTTTGCGATCTTGAGTCTCCCACACAGCTTGAGATGATCTTGGAGAGCAGAGATCCTCATGGGTGTCTCTGTTTTGTTGACAAGTTTTAGACCAGCCTGGAACTTGGCCAAGGGCAATGGAAACGGATTCCTTTCCTCACGCGCCCTGGTGATCTCAGGTGTTCTGGGCTCACCATCCTTGCTGCCTCTCTCTTTCTCCTGTGGCCGGCATCCTCGATGTCACAGGTAATTATTTCCGGAGACACTAGAATTATTTCTAGTGCCTCTCCGTTCAAGGGTAACCATGGAACTTCTGAAGAGAGCGGTTCTGTGAGGGCCCAGGCTTGGCGGTACCTGTACGGAAGTAGGAAGGCTGGGACTTTGAGGCCAGTCTGGACTACATAGTGAGATTTTGTTTTGAGAATAAAGATGAGGAGGAGAAGGAGGAAGAAGGGGAAGAGGATGGTAAAGGCAAGGAGGAAGAAAGAAAAATTGTTCCCAGAACCACTTTTAGGCAAGGCCTCTAGAATACGAGTCTCTCTGTGTCTTACAGAGACCTTATCAGTGACCTTGTTACACGGACGACTGCCACAACATTCTTCTTAGTTTGGTCAGTTTGGGTTGGGAAACCTGCTCACTGAAAAGGCAGAAGGCAGAGATGAATGGAAGCCAGCTGGGAATGCATCACCAAGGCAAACACTGGCACAATGGTCGGTTTAGGATAGGGCTTCCTGAGTGTTCCTTAGATAAATGAAAGCCTCAAACAAATATATTTGAAAAACACAGACAGTCCCACCGAGGAGTACTTAAAAATCACCCCATAACTGAGAGCCTTTGGAAGGATGACGTGAATAATGAGTGACCCTTGACTCACAACTCAGAAGTAACCTCTTTATAATGGCTGAGTATGAGTCCTTCCTTCCTTTCCTTTCTCTTTACAAACAGAATTATTTCCACATATACAATCAGGCAATGTAGGCATACCTAAGTACTTCAGGAAGCTATTCTGCACATTAAGTAAGTTAATAGAATATAAAATAACAAGAGGAAGACTTCAGGATTTTAAATAGAAGACGGAATCCAAAGTGTATCCCAAAGCTCTAAATTTTAAAAAGTTACACTCTGCTGAGACCTCTCGTCCTAGCAGACCCGACTGTCAGCACCAATCCCACAAGAGTTAACTTATCGAGCCATCTCTGAGTCCTGTTGCCTAAGCTCCCTCCCTATCCCTGGAGGCCACACAATGGCCAGGAGCCTCTCCTGACCATGAGATGCGAGACTGGTGGGGCTCCTGCCTCGGGTACAGTAGGAAGTTAGGCACAGCGGCGTCCAGAAGGGCAGCAGTAACCAGAGAGGAAGCGTGGTCAAGGAGGTGGAGGAGGAGTGGAGCCTGGAGGACCCAGCAACTGCAGGCTGCATGGTGCCACAGTGGCTGCCCTTGGTTGCATGGGCAACTTCTGCCTCAGTGTCTTCTCTCTGAAAAAGAATCTCATCAGGAATCCTGGGGCTTTCCGGATTGGCTTTCAACATTAATTAGAATTATCTAGTTATTGCTTCAATACCACCCCCACCCCCCGCCCCACTGTAAAATGAGAAGAAAGCCTTTGTAGCATCTTCCTCCCTTTTCTAATAGCGTGTATGAGTTGCACAAAATGATGGCGTTCGTGGCGACATTCTCATTCATCTGTTGCACTAGTTACTTTTCTCACCACTGTGACCAATGCCTCACCCCCTACCCCCCCCCAAAAAAAAGCAAATTAAAGGGGGAAGAGCTTACTTTGGCTTGTAGTTCAAGGGGACACAGTCCACTGTTGCAACGAAAGCAGGGAGCCAGAGAGTGCGCCAGCGGGGTGCACCGCATCTGAGGATAGAGCGAGGGATGGATGCTGGTACTCAGCTCAGTTTCTCCTCCTTATGCGGACCAGGGGTCCAGCCCATGCAATGGTGCAGCCCACATTTAGGATGAGCCTTCCCGCTTCAACTAATCTAGTCTAGAAAATCCTTCACAGACATGTGTCTCCAAGATGACTCTAGATCGCATCAAGTTGGCAATCAACATAAACCATCACAAGTGTACGGTGCACTTTGCTCACCCCCTACCCCAGTGAGGGTCTCCATTTTGTTGTTTTGCCTTGGGTGGAACTGGTGCCTGAACCCAGGACCTTGTGTGTGTTAGCAAGCACTCAACCCTCAAGTTACATCCCGATTTGTTTACGGCAGCACTTTCCAGTTTGTCTGCACCAGGAAGACATTATCATCTTGCCACTGCCCGGGCCACACTGCAGAGCGGCTGCCTTCCTCGGTGCACGGTGGTACCTGGCAGCTTTAGTTATTTTAACTCCCTGGAGGAGTTAAATATGCACAGCCAAGGCCTCATATTGAGACCAAGGACCAAGTCAGTTGAGGGCTTGTTTCAAATGTAGACACCCAGAGTCAGAATTCCAGGCATGCTGGAAGGACAGAGGGCCTATTCCTTTAAACTCTTCCAGTGACTGTCAGGCTTTGTGTTTAAAGACCCTGGGCTAAGCTACCTGCAGCTTCCGCTGAGCAGTAGCAAGAATCTTTGTCTCAGATGCTGAACATCTCTCAAAAGGCCCCCTTTGCTGGTGCTCATTCCTTGCCTTAACTTTAAGACTTCTGCCCTTGGGCTGGAGAGAGAGCTCAGTGATCAAGAGCACTGTCTACTCTTCCCGAGGACTTGAGTTCAATACCCAGCATCCATGTGGTGGCTCACAAATTTCATGGAATCTGACTACCTCTTTTGGCTCCCATGAGCATCAGGAAGCAAGCTAAACACTAGGACACATTTTAAAAAATTAAGTAAAATTAAAAAATAATGTGGCCTCTACCTTTTACAACCTGGGTGGTAACCTGGCCTTCTGGTCTGTTTTCTCAGCTGCAGGGTGCTATGGGCATTGTTCCATGTTAGGGAGTGCCATGGGGACTCACACTGGGAGCAGGGAGCTACGGTACTGCCTTTATTCTCCCTATCTCATGGTTATCCCTGCTTAGATAATACACTGCCTGGTGTTCAGAGTCCAAACACTTGAATGCAAATCTGATTTCCCTGCTTAGCTAGCTGTGGTATCTTAGGGGTGATAATAGACCTTCTCTGGGCCAGTTTCCTCTTCTATTAATAAAAATGACAATAACCATCCATCCCATGGTATGTGTGGTGGGGGGGCTTCAGAGAGACTGAGGGGGGGGGCTTCAGGGAGAATCAGAGATATAATACTGACTGCGGTCCCTGGCACAGAGTAAGAACAGGCTCACAGACTGTAGTTCTTATCAATGTCAGCATCACTAATGGGATGGCTCTGGTTGTAGAGACTGTGGGAAGAGCCGGTAATGTGAAAGAAGGGTCAACTTGTTAAAAGACCAGTTTGAAGGTGAGGGTATAGTTGTTAGGTGTGAGGAGGTTAGGTGTGCTGGTAGAGTACTTTTCTAGCATGATTGATGCCCTGGATCTGATCCCCACTATTACATGAAAAATGGTCGTGATGGTGCACAACTCCCCACCCCCCCACCCCCACCCCCGTTGTCCCATACCTTGGAGGAAAAGGCAGGAAGATCAGAAGTTCAAGACCATCCTCAATTACATGGGGAGTTACAAAGTCAACCCGAGCTGCATGATATCCTATCTCATCAAAACAACAACAAACAAAAACACCAACTGAACCACCACCACAGCAACAACAACAAATAACAGTCTGAAACTGAATTAACTAGGCCTCTCAGTTGATTTTTTCCTCCCCTTATCTGTAAGAGCGACTGTGAAAAAGCAAGCAGGGGATTAAAACTTTAAAAGCAACAAAAAGCTTGCAGGTGGGATCAACCCTGACAGATTGGATGTTTTCTTTTTCACCTTTGCTTCCCGAAGGTAGAGTCGTGAATAGCCGTGACTTGGAAACGCTGTTCAGCCGTCAGCCACCACTCGGTGGGTCTGAAGGCCTAGACAGTGTCTTCTCTGTCTACGCTACCTCATTGTCTTCTCATACAGTTACCACTCATCCCTCATTGCAGCCCCTGTCGAAAGGCAGATCCCTGTGATAATCCTGCCCTAAACCAAACAGGGAATTTGACTCCAGGGTTCTGCAACTTGGGAGTGGAGACCAGATGGGTGGGGAGCAAGCCGGGGTTCATCTCCTGGGCATCCCTGATTCTGAATTTCTGTTCCCATCAGAACCAGGCTGTTCTTGGGTCTGTTTCCTTTCCCCCGTTTTCATCCTTCTGCTAAAAAAAGGAATGCAAAAACAAAAAACAACAACAAAAAAAAAAAAACCAAAAAACCCAGATTTAAATTAAGTTACAAAATAATATTTTCCCTTATGGCATTTATATATGGGTTATAATTCCTCGTGATTGAAGGGGGGAAAATGTAGTCACTCAGAGTAACAACTCAGCACAGGGCTTCACTTTATAGTGTGGTTGGGGACAAGTGTCCCCCAAAGGATGTGAGTTACAAGCTTCATCTCCAGCCTGTGTCATTACTGAAAGGGTACAGACTTTCAGAGGTGGGGGCCTGTTGGAAGGGATTCGGGTCACTAAGGAGGCTGGGACTTCAGCCTCGGCTCTGTCATTGCTTCTTGGACCCACCCCCGTCAAACTCTGTGAGATGATGTTCTCTGATACCCTGAACCCAAAGCAACAGGGCCAAGGCACCACTGATAGAAATATTCAAAACCACAGCCAGAACAAACCTTTTTCTTTAAGTTGCCTTATTTGTCACAAAGGCAGAATACTAGGGAACACTTTTGCCATTTTGATCCAGCTTATTCTATCCCCAAGGGCCCCCCAACATGAATTTCAGGGAACAGAATTGTTCTTAGTATTCACAAGACAATGGTTTGACCCTTGAATTTGAGGACAGTCTACATACGTCCAGTCACTCTTTGTATAACAGGATATCAGTAGTCACTAAGGCCATGCACCCAGAGGCTCACTCTTAAGTGGCTTAGATCCAGCAAATGTGACATCTCAGACTCTTGTGGTTTACCAGCATTGGCGTATGGGTCCGGGAGGAAGTGATATGTGGTTTGTGTTCCCACTGGTGTGGCTTATTTGTACAGCCTTCTCCTTCCTACAGAAGGCAAAAGTAGCCATGGTCTAAGGTTTAAGTAAGACCTGTTTTCTATGATGATTACACTAATTTTTACTTGTGTTTAGCCACTGTTCATTGAATGTGGGCTCTGTAGAAATCCACTGTAGAGTGAATCAGGATGCAAACAAAACAAACACCTTCCTAGGCGCAGTGAGGCAGCAGAGACACCAAAATATCTCTCTCTCCCTCTCTCACCCCCTCCCCATTTGTTTCCTTTTCAGAGAGGGTTTCCCTGTTTTAACTCTGGCTGTCCTGGAACTCACTCTGTAGACCAGGCTGGCCTCAAATTCACAGAGATCCACCTGCCTCTGCCTCCCAGATGCTGGGATTAAAGGCGTGTGCCACCTCTGCAAGTGGAGACCAAGATCTCTTAAGGTATAAACAAAAAAATAGTCCATTCCTCTTGTTACTGTTGTCAGAAAACTAATTGGCATGGGAGATAAGCCATGACTAGATGACCCTCTCTGTGCCTGGCTCATCATGGTTTACTCTGCACAGCTCCTACTGGAGCACTGGTTACGCTGTTTTGTCATTTTTCTGTTTCCCTTACTAGATTGACAGGCATCTCTCTCAGCTCTTTCCATGTGAGAAAGCAGTCAGCATCGCTTCCCTGGGAACTGAGAGAAGGACTTAGTTTCATTTGCTTCCCACCATACATCCAGAGCCTAGAACATAGACAGTGCTAAAATGTTTGTTCTCTGAGTTGATGGCAGAGCCACTGATCCACCAATGACTTTTAGGCAGGGCTGTTGCTTCAGGGGCTCACACTCACACAATGCTGAGACCTGCAGGTCGGGGAATCTCAGTCTGCGGCTCTCAGAAACAACCCAGAGATGCTGTGCTGTGCACTGATTCACAATCAGACCCTTTGGTGGGAGGACACAAGAGGTTAGAAGTCCACGTGGCTAGAGAGAATGCATATCACAAGAATTCCCTCCCTGGGAGGGCTAAGCACTGTCTACACCCACTTAATAATGTCCTGACATAAAACTGGTTCAATTCCACCGAAGTTCAATTTGGGGGAGCAGTGAGTTTATTAGGCTTACTTAGGGAACACGGGTGAGTGGCACGTATACACAGGAGCATCGAGACCTTAGAGCAGCCAGCAATGGGATGTCTACACCTGGTACGTGGTTGTGCAGATGGAGTCTCTTCCTTTAGTCTTTTCCAGCTCAAATACTCTGTCCCCTTCCCAAGAGCCCCAAGACCATGTGCAGAACTGCAAAACTGCAGATGACTGGCTGGGAGGTGCAGCTGGATACTCAGGAGAAGGTCCGATGACCCTCCCCACCACACCACACCCCCTTCAATGAGGGAATGTCAACAGTTATGAAGCCCAGCTGTGGCGATCTTTTGCAAGCAGATACAGCTGGTCTTACAAAGATGTCAGCTATTGTCTTCCGGGGAGTGTACTGTCTATCTGTAGATAGGCAGGGTTTCTGAAGTTCTGGGTCTCCACAGTCTAGGATGGGTGAACTATCAACAACTACTGAAAGTGAGCATTTGCACCATCCCTGGGATGTGTCCAAAATTGCCAATTTACGCCTTAGGAAACTAGGGACAAGCATGTTTCCCCAAATAACCTGCCATGCTTTCCCTCTCCTCACCCCCCCCCCCCGCCTCCCAAATAGACTCATAAAATGTTTTGCTTTTTAAAACACTTTAGAGCAGTAGTTCTCAATCTGTGGGTCATGACCCCTTTGGGAAGTTGAACTACCCTTTCACAGGGGTCGCTTAAGACCACTTGCATATTAGGTATTTACATTATGACTCATAACAGCAACAAAATTACAGTTATGAAATAGCAACAAAAATAATTTTATGGTTGGGAGTCACCATAACAACACCAGGCACTGTCTTAAAGGGTCGCAGCATTAGGAAGGTTGAGAACCACTGCTTCAGAGCATAGCACCCTTTCTTTCTCCTTTATAACTGAGGGTCTGCAGGGGCAGCTGACTCTTCTTACATTTTTTTCCCCTGACAGGCTGGAGTCTACGATGTTTTTGGCTCTTTACAGCACTGTCTCCTTGGGAGGTCAGGCAGATGGGGTCTGTTAACTACATGAAGGATGGGTTGATGGTCACTTACAGGTCAGCACCGAAGCCCAATCCCCACTCAGCTAGCCACCAGTGGCTGATGTTGAGGATCATAGAGGGAGGGGTACAGTTGGTGCTTCCTGGCTCTTGCCCCCAGGATACATCCACACTCAGGATCATCCAGTGGACTTGAGAACATTGGTGGTAAGTTTCAAACTGGACTATTGTGGACACTTGGGTGATTTTGGATGTTTAGAATCAGAAGACAAAGAAAAAAGCATTGTCAATGCTGGGGTTTAAGCAGGGCCTGTTTCAGTTTTGTGTCTTTGTCTACACTACATAAAAATGGACAAATGTTCCTTAAGATCGTTTCCAGCTAGCAGGGCTTGCTAACTACCCTGATCTAAAGGTTTTGGGTTTTTTTTTTGGTTTTTTTGTTTTTGTTTTTCATGTTAACATAGTATCCACATGGAAGGAGTATACTTACAGGATACTTTTATAACTGGCCATAATCTAATTTAAATACGAAATGTTTATCTCATATTTTCCCCCCATTTGCTATTTTTCTCCCTTGCCTAGTTCAGATGATAAAGATTTTACTTTACGTAGGAAGAATGAAGGAGAGAACAAAAGGGAGATGAAACTGTGCAGGAACTAAAATCATCACAGGGACCAGAAGGCAGAGGAAGGTATCAGGAAGCTCACAGGAAGTTGTGCGCATCTTCAGTCAAGAGACCTCAGTCTTATAGGTAACCGGCGGTTAAGGCAAACAGTGTGCCTTTGTTTACCAAACAATAATTTGGTATATTATTATTAGTAGTTTGGAGTGTGCAAGTGCATGAGTGTGTGCAGATGTGTGTGTTTGCGTGTGTGTGCATGTGGAGGGCAGAGGTCAAAACATACTCACACTTTTTTTTTTTTTACATGAGAGCGAACTTAGGTCTCGGTGCTTGCAGGGCATTTTACCTATTAAGTGATCTCCTTAGCCTATAACTGCTTTTAATTCAAAGAAAATAATGTACTTTTTTTAATATATTTGTACATATTTGACAGTCTCAGAACCAGCCCCCCCACCCCCCGCAAAAAAAGAAATGCCTTTGGTGGCAATTTTGATTTAACTGGAAAAAAGCGTTCTTTAATATATATAATTTTGTTTTTGTTTTTGTTTTTTGTTTTTTTTTCTCAAGACAGGGTTTCTCTGTTGTAACCCTGGCTGTTCTGGAACTCACTCTGTAGACCAGGCTGGCCTTGAACTCACAGAGATCCGCCTGCCTCTGCCTCCCAGATGCTGGGATTAAAGGCGTGGGCCACCACTTCCTGGTGAAAAAAAAATTTTTTTTTTAATAGCAAATACACATTGTAGCCCTCACACACATTTCTGCGTCCCTGGCACCCTTTACCAATGAACTGAGTTGCTGTTTCCTGCTAGTTGGAGGAACCCTGAGAATCTTTCCAGAACAGTGTAGTGAAAGCTACTTAATTTCAGCTGGGCCTGGAGCTGTTACATCTCTGTTGACAGTGGCCTAATCTTACAGCTTCCCAGTGGGGGCATCCATCACCTGGGAGTTTGTTTGGAAGACAGAATCTCAGCCTCATGGAAACCTACTGCATTAGTATCCGTGGTTCTTAGCTATACGAAGGCTTAGGAGGCCCGGAAGTGCATCGAAGTCACAGTTCATTTGGCTAGAATTCTCAGCCTTAGTACTCATCAGAATCCTCTCGTTAGACATTTGTTAAAACAAAGATTGCCTGCCCCCACCACCACCACGCTTACCCTCTAGGAGTTCAGTGGAGTGTGTCAAATAAAGTTCCAGGGTTTTCCGCCGCTGCTCTGGGGACCATGTTTTGGACACTCACTGCATCTGAGCTCTGATGGTATTTGGGAATAGTGCCACAATCCGATCATGGCAATGTCTTTCTACGACTTCTCATGCAGGGCTCAAGGTAGAAATGTAGCATAACCCCTTTCTCGTTTGGTATATTCCCCCACTAAAAGGCAACCTCACCGTGAATTCATTCAGTACCAATTTGGGTAGCTTTTCCGTCCCCTGGTATTCTGCCTGCTTCTGACAGAATCTCACGGAAGTCAAAATGTGGCTCTTCAAAAACATCTACCTCTTCAGAAGAGAATGAATGGAACAATAACTAAGTTGGATGAAGCAAGACACTAGCATAAGAGGTCGTGTCAGACGGGCAAGGGCAGAGAGTACCATGTCAGGGACCACTTGTGATTTAATTTCCGGGAGCAGGACTAATAGCTAAAACAGGCTATGTGTTCCTCCCCCTAGCTAGGATGGAAAGCCCCAGAAAACAGAAAGGATGGAAGATACGGGAGGTGTGCGAGGGATGAAGTTTAGATCACCTCTCAGCGTTCCAGGGGCTGTTTTAAAAACTGAACCTTTACTTTGGTCTGGGGTCTAAGTTTAAGCTAGTATAATAAAATGCTGGAAACAGAGCAGCGTAGACAAAAAAACAAAAAACAAAAAACAAAAAAAAACATCTATCTCTCCTAGGCCTAGAGGCTGGAGGTCTGAGGTCAAGCCCTGCAGCCATTGCCAAATTCTTGTCTGGATTCAGAAAGGATGCCATTTCACTACCAGAAAACAATCATCTATCTTCACCCTTCCTCCTCTAATGTGGGCACTGGTCACATCATGAGGATTCTTTGGTCATGTACTTACTCCCTCCCAAAGGCCCCACTGCCTAAGACAGGTCCAGGATTAGGGAGCTTATTGTAGTGCCGGACATTGAAATCAGACCTATGCAAACGCTAAGCAAGCAAGCTGTCTACCACTGGGCTATGTCTCCAATATTTTCTTTTAACTTTTATTTGGAGACTGCATCTCATTAAATTGCCCTGAACTTGGGATCCTCCTGCCTCAGCCTCTGTAGAAGCAGACATTACAGTCTCACACTACCATTCTTGGCCACATTAGAGTTTTGCCAGGTTAAGTTTGACAGGGACAGTCATCCTAGTGTTAGGATGATTGAAAAGCAACCTTATGGATGTGGTAGATCGGACTACAGGGTAGCAATAAAGTGACAACCTGTATCTTAGACACAGAGAAAAGTGGCTTATCGAGGTGATGGTGGGGCATGCTGGCACATTAATAATAAAGACACAGTCTTTTCTGGTCCCTTACACTCCCAGACACTATCTCATTTAGCACTTGAGGAAATGTACTCAAACCTTCACTTGACTGCATGAGGCACCAGTTTTAGAAGGTCTGCGGAGAAACGGTCCAATTCAAATCCAAGCAGTTCTCAGGAATGGGCCTCCTCTACGATCAGCCCCGAGACTGTCTCGACCATCTATTTTCCCTTCAAACCCTTAGGCTCTGGGTCAGGGATGAAGGGAGCCTCTAGAGATTCCATGTAGAGGAACCTGTAGGCTTGGCGCGTCCCAGGCGAGGCCAGGCAGGCAGGCCTGCATGAAACCATGAAACCTGGGCAGGTTTGGCCTCAGCCTGCCCGGGTCACCAAGCCTCTCTGGCTTCCGCAGGCTACTCTAATTACAGTCTGTGGTAGGTGACGGGGAGGAGCTGTCTCGGGGCGCGAAGCTTCCCCGGCCATTGTATCAGCCTATAAATACTTCAAATACTTAAGTGCAATGTGCAACCTTTGAATGTGGCAGAGGAAGCTGTTGGGAGGCCCCTGGGCCCGCCCGGAAAGCAGAAATGGCTAGAGTGTCCTTCAGGCAAGGGGATCCGCCCTGCCAATCCCGAAGGAGTGTGTGTATGTGGCGGGGGGTGCAGCGAGACTGGGGCGTGCCTCCGGAACCCGCAAACCGTTGCGATGACCCGAGCGATTTGAAAGAGGTTAACCGATTTCCCCGACACATGCCTGATGCGGGGGAGGGGGACGGGGAGGCGGGAATCTGCGTCCCAACGGCGTTTTTCAAAGGCGGCTTCGGGGACGCAGGGGTGGCGGCCCACAGGGAGGCGCGCTCCGGGGCCGTGCCGCAGAGCGGCCACCGGCTCGCTTTGTACTTGCAGCCAAGCGCGGCCCCAGAGTTTCGGCGGCGGCCCCGGGAGTTGAGGCCACGCCCCCTTGCAGTGCGAGTCGCTGCCGCAGATTGGTCCGCCGCGAACCAATGGGCGCGCGAGAACGGCCCGGGCTGTCAGCGCGCGCCGCAGCCGGTCCTCCCCTGCGTCCAGCCGCGCAGCCCGCGCTGCCTTCCCGGGAGCTCAGCGCAGCGCAGCGCAGCGCCGCCAGTCCCGCCAGCCGAGCGTCCTCTGGGTGCCCGCGCCCCGTCGCCACCTCCGTGCTGCGCCCGAGCGCAGGGAGCATGGGCAGAGCCTCGGGCGCTCCGGTGCTGCTTGTTCCCGGGGCTTGTGAGCGGCGGTGATCGAGACTGTCACGCCCAGACAGACCTTTCCGGGGGAGATCGCCTCGCGTTCGCTCCGGTGCGGGTGACACTGCGGCGCACTTGCGGGGTGGCAGCCGCCTCGAGGTTGAGACAAGCCTGGGCTCCGTGCGCCCTCGGTCTCCCGGTCCTCCGCGCTCCTTTGGTCCGCGGTTCACACCCTCAGCCTCCGGAGTGCGACGCGTGCGTCCCCGTAACCCGTGTCTTTTCCTAAGGAGCATCCTCACTTCGGAGACGCAAAGACAAGTTAATATGGGCGTCCACGCCTCGGCTTCCCAGGAGAAGAATTACCAGAGGCGACCATCCCCGAGCGCTCGGAGCTCCTGAGCAGGCCGCCCGCTGCGACATCCGCGCAGGTGGGACCTGCTGAGGGCAGTGACCAGCCCGCCACCCCACAGGCGCGCCCGCGGGATTTCTCCCCAGCTCCCCGACCCGGGGTTTTTGGTTTTTGTTTTTTTCTTCCACTGTTGGTGGGCGCCTCGCGGGCCGAGGCCCGGCGCCTGCTCGGCTGCCCGCGCTGCCTTTAGCGGTCGCCTCCGCCGCCGCTGCCAGGGACGTGCTGGGAAAACCGAAGCCCCGGGAGAAGATGCCGGCCATCCTGGTAGCCTCCAAAATGAAGTCGGGACTGCCCAAACCCGTACACAGCGCCGCGCCCATCCTGCACGTGCCCCCGGCCCGGACTGGTCCCCAGCCCTGCTACCTTAAGTTGGGAAGCAAGGTGGAGGTGAGCAAGACGGCCTACACTAGCCAGATTCCCCTGAAATCGCAGGGGCTGCAGGAGCCGACGGGGGAGGGGCTCCCGCTGCGGAAGAGCAGCTCGCTGGAGAACGGGTTCGATACTCAGGTGAGCGGTGCTGTGTTCTGGGGCACTGTTGGGGGGTTAGGGTGGTAGTGGATGAGACTTCATGGGGGAGGGGCACGACTGCCTGGAGGAGAGGCTACCATAATGTTGTTGGGTAGAGGAAGAATACCCCCTTACGCTGGCAGATTGGAGGGACCCACTGGTCAGTGGGTGTGGCCAGGGTGTCAGAGGTTCGCCCAAGGAGCTCTGCAAAGCTAAGGGGTGCTGGCAGCCTGAGGCTTCTTTGGGATTGAAACAGGTGTAGAGAGGTATTCTCAAAAAACACATGCTGATATTGGAAATGTCAGGGTCGGGTTCTGCATGCTGAGCGCTTAGCCCCAAGGAGACAGTATCCGTTGCTGTGATGTGTGTCTGTGTCAGTGCCTCGGGTTGTTACCCCTGAAGGAATGATCTGGTGCCTCGATGGATTGAACATCACCTGGCCCAGCTATAAGATCGAGGACAAGGGATGCTGGGTGATTGCCTTGAACCTGCCCTCTTCTTAGCTTTAAAGATGGCCTATTCCTGCCCCCATCTTTAGAGAGAAGGGATTCTAGCCTGGTGCTGCTGATTGCTAACTGATGGGGACTCCTAGTGACTGGGCTTGCTGTTGCCATAGGGGTGGGTGGCTTGGCTATCTCAGAATGGCTGCTGAAGCTAAGCCCCTCCTTCTTGGGTAGTCTATGCTGCCAGTGTTGGTGGCTCTGGTGATTAGGAGGGTGATGGTGGGGTGAGAGAACGCCTGTAAGAGAAACGGTGGCTTCTACCTTTCTGGGCAGAGCAGGCATCCCCCTACTGGGCTGGGTGACAGGAGCTGGCCATGCAATCTCTTTTAAGGAAATCCTTAAGGGCCAATCAGTTTCTCTTGGACTCCTGCCTTCCCCGCTGCCTTCCCCCTCTTCTGGCAGGAGGGAGCAGGGGCATGCTATATTTTCTTGGCTGCCAGTCAGCAGGGACTTTTAGGGACAGGCTGACCTGACGGATGTGACTGTCCCAGTCAGGAGAGGAGAGGCCGGGAAGCCAGAGGGGTGTTGGTATGGGAGAAGTGGCAGCAGACCAGCTGACTCTTTTGAGCACCTACTTCTCTGCTCACAGAGTCTCTACCTTCTTCTGTAGCTTTCTCAGATCAGAGGTTAACGCTCAACAACATTCCTAGCCTTTCTGATGAGGACCTGGAGCTAGAGGCTGGTTGGAGACAGACTGTTGGAACCCAGAGCCAAAGAAGGCCCTCCCCACACAGGCTCCCACACCCGGTCCTTCAGTATGCTTCAGTATGTCCCTCTCATGCTGCACTTGCTAAACATTTTTTTTTTTGGAAGCTGACAGCTCTGACTGATGGTGTGTGGGAGGAAGGCAAGATTTCCTCCCGTGCTCCTGGGCTCTGGCTCTGCTAGGCTGTGTGCTCTGCTCTTTCTCTTACAGCCACAGGACTTGTCCAGAGGTTGAGACGTGGGTGAGCAGCAGGGTGCCTCCTCGGTCCGTGGGGGTGGAGTGGGTGGTATTTCGGAACAGTGACTGAGACCATGACATACGCCAAGGAGCCTGGTGAGGAGGACCCTAGGAATGGACGGGAAGGCAGAGGCTGGGCTCATTCACGGTCAGGCTGCTGCCTGCTATTGCCCATCTGACCCTTCATTTAACAAACATTGGCAGAGGATTGCAGTGGGCAGGCTCTGGGAAGGTGATTCACCACTTTCGCCCTTGAAAAATTTTTTTTTTTTTTGCTTCTTGATGAGGGGCTAACTTGGACCTATTCCGTGAGGGTACCGCCTCCCTTCTGTACCCACCTTCGCCACCCCACATGCCGTCTCTCTTGCTCTCCACGAGCCCTCAGCATCACGAGGGTGGCTTGGATATATGGCTCACTAGCCACCTCTCATTGGACAGTCCCAGTTTCCCAGCTGGCCCCTCCTGGCCAGCCTCCGGGTCTCCTAGGGGCTCTTCTACATAACAAGCATTGAGCCCCACCCTGACATCCAAGGGGCTTTCACAAAGGGATTTCACCTTCTTTGAACAGGGTATCCCCATGGTGACAGGCAGAGCACATGCACCTTCCAGAAAAGTCCCTCGATTATGGCTTGAACACCGTGGCTGACTTGGCACCTGGCAATTTCCTGATCCCAAACTTAATGTTTATCATTAGAACGCACTAAGGAAATGGTGAAATCAGGGGCAAATGATATCTTGGAGCTGCTGCCTCTCTTTTATGCAGGGGATTTTTGGCAGGAGACTGGCTGGGTTGAGTAACAACTAAGAGCACAGGTTTTAAAGCATTGACTATCAGTGGTGCCTTGTGTCTGGACATACGCTAGCTGAGTGGCCTAATCTATTCGCTACTCCCCCTGGGTCTCAGTGCTTCCATCTGTAAAAATGGGCACAAACAGGCACGGGGATTGTGAGTATTAAGAAAAACTTAGTATTTTTAAAGTGAAAAAAAGGCAGGGCTCTGGGAAGGTGTCAATCTGTTCTCAAGTATTTACTGGCCTCTGGCTGTGTGGAAGGTTCTGTGGGAGGATGGGGGCAAGACCTGTGGAATTTCCGATGTGCTGGGCTCTTTCCACAGAATCTCATTGGTCTTCACAGAAACACTTCTTAGAGTAGGTGTGGTGCACTTGGCCATGTCCTAAGATAACAAGAAAGTAAAGAAGGCACCCTTGCCTTGTGCTTTCGAGGTGCCAGGAATTGTTCTGGGTGTTTTGTATAAAATAACTCTTTTTACTCTCTTAACAACCTAATGAGATAAGTTTAATTATCCCCATTTTACACCCGAGGAAATCAAGGTTTAGCAGCCTTGAGGACAGCAGTGTTAGTAGCATCAGAACTGAAACCCCTTAACTGTGATGCTGGACAGGGTTAGCCACAGGAGCCTCTGGTCACTCACAGACCTTGAGTTATCAGAGCACAGATGTCACCACTGATGTGTTAAGTGAGACCATCGAGGTACCGTTACCTCGGTCCACATTGTCCAGTGTGGCAGAGCAGAGATCCTGGCTCAGTCAGGTGCTGGACTAGTGACATACCCACCCTTCGTCACTGTCTTTTATGCTGTGGCAGAGCTGAGGACATATAAGGCATGGTGGTCTGGCTCTTGGGAGTGATATATCCCAGTGAGAAGGCGTAACTGCTGTATCCAGCAGAGGGCAGCACTGGGAGAGCTAAAGACGTTCTGGGGCTGAGGAGTCAAGATGCTGGAAGGAAGGCTAGTATCCCAAGGGCTGCAGAAGGCCAGGGAGGGGGTCTACAGGGGAGGCAGGAAGATGCGCTGGGCTACAGGAGTGGACAGGAGTGCCTAGCAGGGAAGAGAGAAGAAGACAATAAGAGCGAAGGAGAGGAGGTTGAGCTGCCCTGTGGTGGTGCAGAGAATCGTGCCTGCTCTAGATCGGGTGTTTTCCATTTTAGGTCAAGGTGTAAGAAAAGAGCTGCTTGATGGTTGAAGCACTGGATGCTGCCCATGCTGGCTTCTGTTGAAGGGTAGCTGCAGGCAGGCCAGTGGTGAGAAACGGGGGAGATGCTGTCTGCTACAAGAGCTGCCTCATAACTAACCCTTGGGAAGCAACAAAGAATATTGGGTTTCAGAGTGCTTGACATGGTAGTTATAGGGCAAAGCGTTGCTGTTTTCTATTTCTTTTTCTTTGTTTAATACCACACTTAAAAGATTGTCACTGTTCAAAAGCTATATTTATTTATTTATTTATTTATTTATTTATTTGGTTTTTTTTCAAGGCTGGAATTCCCTATTGTAACTCTGGCTGACCTGGAACTCACTATGTAGACCAGGCTGGCCTCAAACTCACAGGGATCCCTGCCTCTGCTTCCCAAGTGCTTGGATTAAAGGCATACTCCACCATCCTCTGCTCCTTGCCAGCAATCTCATTTACCTAGGGAGTGTTCACTCATCTTCCTCACCCAATGCATGATCTCCCCCACCATCAAAGACTTGCAAGCTGGTAGCTAGCTGTTAGAGGCAGCGCCTCCCCACCCCTCCGGCAAACTTTGACTCCTCTCCTGGAGCCTCCCACAGGCCTGCAGTTCATTCTCAACCTCCAGCAGAACCTTCAATGCCTCAGCCAGGTCCCTCTGAGCCCCTTTCTACTACCAAGTTACCTGGGCCTCCCAAGAGGGGCCATCTATAATATCTGTTCTGGTCTCTCGTGTAGTGTAAATTATGACCGTGCGTGTAAGTAATCGTTTCAGACGCACGCTCTGTGTTAGCGCGTCAGCCTCTGACCAAACTTCAGATAAAGGAGCACTCTTAAAGCTCTCTGAGGGCGAGGTTAGCCTATCTTTTTAAGAAGCAGTTGCAAGGGGAAGAGGCGATTCACATAATACTTCGATACTTCCTGTTTTTAGGAGCTAGTGTTCAGCCTGCAACTTATTTCTTTTAAAAAAAAAAAAAATTAGAAGTGATTGAAATCCTGTGTGAGAGTTTTAGATGTTTAAAGAGAAAGCGTGGGCGAGGCCTCTGGGAAGAGCACAGCTCCAAGCTTACAACCTGTTGCAGCTCTGCCCCGCTGTGTTTTGATTAGAATCCTCGCTCCGTCATCAGAGTTGATTATGGATTTGATTAGTGCGTTTCCCTGCCATTGTGTTCTTCTCTTTCTTCTCCAGCTCGGTTCTTGGAGGGGAACTCATATTGTGGTTATCTGCCAGCGTGCAAGAATGTTTACACTTCGCATATTATTGCCTGTCCCGTGGGCTAATTCCCTAGAGGCACTTTAAAGGTAGAATCGGGGGCTTCTTTGGGCCATCGTTCAGTGTGTATACATCTTCGTATAAATACGCTCACATCTGTACACACACACACACAGCTCCATACACATGGAAAAGCTTCAAGTACCAAGCACATGTAGTCACACACATACATCAAAGAGGAGCCTCGGAGGACTTACAGCCCAAATTCTAGCTTTGATAATGGCTAGGTTTACATCTCACTTTCCACACGCTTTCCTTCACCAAGATATGAGGCACCGTCTCCCCGCTCATTCTTAATTACTTTAACAAGACATGAGGGCTGAGTGCGGCCCTCGCGAGGGGTGTTTTACCCAGACCTCTGTGAATCTCCTGAAGCCGGTCTGCAAAGCCAAACCACCCAATAAGATTTTGGCTGAAGGTCAGAAATTCTCCTCCTTTCCTGATTCAGCTTTGCCTCTGGGAAAGGGCCACTTACAGATCATTTGCTAGCTACCAGGTCATCTGCCTTCTCTTTATATCTTTATCGTTTAATTTGAGACGCTGGGCAAAACGTGAAACATTTGGTTGGTATGGTTTCACGTGAGAAAGCTAAGGTCAAGACAGATTATCAGTTGGAAACAGTTCTGTGCGGTAACTCGGGCTTCATTGGCAGGCAGATCTGGATTTGAATCCAGGTTTTAGGCAAATTACTTGGAGTTGATAAACCGCATGCTTTTTTCAAATATATGAAACGGAAATGATGCTGCTCATAGTGGGCTGTGAGGACTCAATGAAATATCACAGGTAGGATGCTGCATACAGGGTCTGGTTGGGCTAAGGATATATGGTACTGCCTATTTTGACAGCCCAACATCTGAGCATGACTCATGTCTGCCTCACCCTAAGCTTGCATTCCACCTACCTACTTCCCAAGTGCATAGCTGACCACAGGGACAGACAGGTGGCCTGTGCCTCCAGTGAATAGGGGTGCTTTGTTTCACTGACTCAGGAGCGCAAGTGAACCCAGAATGTCATCTGAAGTTACCGCTGAAGTTGTCCACTGAAACTTCCACATTTCAGTCACAGGCACATCATCCCTAAACTCGAACCCAGCTGAGGGTTCTGCTCCAGATGAAACCGGCAGAAACCTTTGTATGCCCCTCTGCCCAATCTGATGGCCCAGCTCAGGTCAGAACTCAGCAGGTCACAGGCCCATTGCCTAGGCTTCCTGACGGCTGCCTGTGGTTCTGGGAGCAGAAGGGAGACCCTCCTCCATCAGCTGGCACAAACGTAGTGGGAATTAAGCCTTGTGACCAGTTTGGTCAGTAAGGTGCCCCAAGGCCTGATGGCCAGCTGCCCAATGTGTTTTACCAATAGCCACAGCATCAATTTTCAATGGCTACTCTGTCTTGTGGTCACATTGTTCAAGGGGATGGACAGCCTGCTCATAGAACAGCTTGGGCATAATGGGCCATGTGATTTAGAGAAAAAACTTAGTCAGGCTTTTGTGCTTCCATCTATTCTTAGACAATAGCAAGTGACTCAGAAGTTTTCACAGGAGCCCCGAGTCACCCATATAAAACCTTAGGGTGACTCATAACTTAGTGCCCTTTTCCCAAGGCAAACAAACCTGCTCTTGAGTTTTGCAAACAGAGACCCTCCCCCACAGCTTCAGAATGGTTTGCCCCTCCTTCCCAGTGAACTCTGAGTAGTATGAGGTATATGCCATATGTGGTATCAACATATTTGAGGTTATTCTACCCCTCATTCTATCCATATATCACTGGTAGAAATTTGAGGTTATTCTACCCCTCATTCTGTCCCTATATCACTGGTTGAAAAGAGAAATGAGTCCTCTTCTACAGGATTCTTTTCAGCTTTGGGAAATCAACTCCTCCCGATAGTGTGACAGACCATGGATAATTATAATAGGGTTGAGGAGATCACTTAGTAGGTAAAGTGCTGCCTGTGAAATCGTGAGGACTGAGTTTAATCCCCGGAACCCATGTTTAAAAAAAAAAAAAAAAGCCCGGCACAGAGACTGTTGGAGTCGGGGTTAGGGGTTGGGAGTGGATATAGGAAGATCTGTAGAGCTTGCTGATCAGTCAGTTTGGGCAAATTAGCAAGCTCCAAGCTCAGTAAGAGACCTTTATCTCAAAAAGTAAGATGGAGAGTGATTGGGGAAGATACTAGCATCAACCTCTGACCTCCACACAGGTATTCACACACGCACGAACATACATGAGCGTAACACCCAGATACCACTCACTCATACATGAACATATACACCCAGGTACCACTCACCCCCCAAATAAGAAAATTACAGTCATCATTGACCCTGATGAACACAGTCTCTAGACTGCACTGATAATGAAGCCTAGACACCTGTCATTGTCTGCAACCCCACAGCGTCCCATGAGGGACATTCCACAAAAGAATGGCCACTCTGGGAGCCAGGAACTTTGATTCTATAGTTAGGTCTTTTGACCCCTGCTGATGACCTTCAAGGAGTCACCTTGTCTCTCTGAGCTTCCAGCACTGGCTACCTTGCTTAGCATATGGAGTGGAAGCTACTCGCTCTATCCTTTTCCAAGACTCACTGTCAGATCAACAGAGGCAATTTGACGGATAAGGCACTAATTTTAGCATCTTTCCAAGTTCAGGAAGCTTCAGCGCCTGTGCCAAGTTGCACAACTGGTAAATAGCATACCCAGAATTCGAATCTGTGTGTTTTAACCTCCAAAGTCAAGTCCTTAAACTGCATGTGTGACAGTCCTTTGTGTGTGTGTGTGGTGGGGGGGGATCTCAAAAGGCATTGTTAAGATTGAATCGCCGCAGGTTGCTGTACAATTTCCTTCTGCTCCGTGCATAACTTAATCCTTCCTCCCTACCCCAGAATCTGAAAATATTCTGTCAGTATTAAACAAGTATTAGTTGATTAACAATAGCAGTTAAGTTTTTTCTGGCTATCTAGAGTCTCATGTCCTGAGAGGCCACAGGGCCCTTCAGGGTCGCCAGTGATAAGAACTGTCAGGACAGGTATGAATCAAGAGTAAAGGAAAAGAAAACAGGGAAGTTTGATTGAAACTGTTTGCCTACACAAGGAAGTTCTCACGTGAAGTGACTTTGGTTTGTTTGTTTGTTTTGAGACAGAGGCTTATTAAAGAGCTCAAGTAGGCCTCAAACCCAAGATTCCCCTGCCTCTGTTTTCTGAGTGCTGAGTCTGCAGGTGCATGTAAAATAATAATAATTTAATAATAATAATAATAATAGATTCATTCATTTTAGTGTGTATGGATGGATGTTTTGCCTCCATGTATATCTGCAGAGGCCAGAGTAGGGTGCCAGATCCCCTGGAACTGGAGTTATGGATGGTTATAAGCTGCCAAATGGGTTCTGGGAATCAAACCCGAGTCCTCTTCAAGATCAGCCAGCTCTCTTAACCACTCAGCCATCTCTCCAACCTCCTGAAGATCATTCTTTATGATGGTAGCCCTGGAATCTCTGAAACTGTCAGTGTCATAAAAGACCAATATAAATACGTAAGACAGATGAAGAAGACTGAAAGGAGAAAGTTGGCCAAAGGAACCGTGACAAACAAATCCACTGGTAGCTCCTTGGCTGGTTCTGAGTGAGCGAAGGTGCTTCTGGAGGCAACAGGTACTCAAATGTGGAATGGATGGCATATCCTGACGTCCTCTCAGTGCCATGGCCTCGGAGTTATATAAGAGCCTGTCCTTTCTCCCGGGAGATATGAGTTAAAGACTTAGAAACAAAGTGTCTTGATGTCAGCAACAGTCTCAAATAGCTCAAATAGTTAAGTGTGTGCATGTGTGTGTGTGTGTGTGAGAGAGAGGGAGGGGGAGGGAGAGAGGGAGGGAGGGATAGAGAGAGGAGAGAGAGAGAGAGAGAGAGAGAGAGAGAATCTCCCGAGAGGAGAAAGCTAACATCATAAAATCTTCACATCTAGTGAATGTAACTGATCATGGATGTGTGGTTCTTTTGATTTTTCTGTAAGTTTGATAGGTTTTTTTTTGTTTTTTTTTTTTTAAGTAAGATGTTAGGAAACAGAACGAAATAGAGCCCCAGCTTTTTGGGTCACTTGTCAGTGCCTTGATGTAGGCATGCACCTGTGAAAACAGAAGTGGAGGAGGAGTCTGTGTGGGTGTGTCCACAGTAGCCTGGCAACGTGTGCGTCACATGGTTTAGATGCTTCCCCTCATTTCTCATGTCCTGTGAACACCTCTGCACCATTCCTTGAAGAGTAAGTCGGGTTGGGTTGCTAGTGTTTTATGGGACTCTCAAGATCCCATTTCACTTATCAGTCTTTTACAAAAATCCTACACAGTTCTAAGCTGGCCCATGTGAAGGAATTTTTTAAAAATTATTTACTTACTCATTTCACTTATGTATTTGTTTCTTTGTTCTTGTTCGTGTGGGGAAGGGTATGTGTGTGTCACAGCACGTGTGGAGGGCACAGGACAGCTTTTAGAAGTTCATGCTCTCCATCTGGAACTCAGGTCATCAGGCTTACACAGCAAGACCCTCACCTGTGGAGTCATTTCATTGATCATAGAAATAAAGATTAAAAACAACAAAGTCAAAGCTCCCTGATCCGGGACCCCTCTGTCCAGGTTCTGACAAGGCAATACATGAGACTGCTTTTGCTCTCATCTTCCTCCTGACTATTTTGAGGTCTCTTTTGTCTGCATAATCCTGCCAGGTGTTGACCGTTTACATCCAGTCTTACCGCCATCTCTACCGCGCATCCTAGGAAACCTTCTGCTTCAGTGACCTGGGGACAGTGTCATCTCCATGGCAGCCTGGCCTGTTCTGAGGCTTTGCCTGTTCTGCAGCTGCTTGTGTAGGTCAGCTATCTCCTGATCCTTGCTGAAACATTATCTGAGCATCATAGGTTCTTAGCTAATTCCTTTGCAAAAGAAAAGATGGGGAGCAGGGGGTGAGCCAAAAGAAAGAATGGGAAAACAAGAGTAAGTGGATACTGATCATGAACTGCACCCACCATGGTCTGTATCTAGAAAGTTCCTCTTCTTTGAGCTATTGGGACAGTGGTGGGGACTGTCAGGTGAGAGCTCGTGGGGTGGTGTCCAGGTCACGGAGGTGTGCCCTCAAAGGAGTCAGTGAGGCCCCAACCCCTTCCTCTTCCTCTCTGTTGCTCTCTGGCTGTGGGGTGCGCGGTTCCACTCCCCGCCGCCACTGTGATGAATTGCCGCAGGTCTAAAAGCAACAGGGCTACTGGACCATGGAATCAGACTGCGATCCAAAAGAAACCTTTTCTCTTGATAAGATATTGTGGGTGATTGTTACCGTAACCGAGTGACCAACACAAGGAGCTGTGTGCACAGGGCAGTGACAAAGGATCTTGCGTGTGAGCCGAGGTCATATGGAAGGGGTGACCAATGTAGGGTACAGAGGGTTGACGACTTGCGTGCTGGTGAGGCCCTGGTCAAATCTCTGCCTCGGCATGTTGCCTGCCTGACTAGGGAAGTGGATGCCTGCCTGACTATGGATGTAGAGGCATTTTCCTCACTCGGGCTCCTCTCAATGCACAACCATTGGGCTGCTCTAGAGAACAAGGCTTATCTGGATGCAGCCATGGGGATACGGGCAACTTCCTCTGTCCCACCTAGAAAGAAAGACCTGAGAGGAGTTTGGATGCATATCGGCTGCTCAGGAAAAGGAGAAGGTTGAGAAAATCCGGTGGTTAGGACAGAGCTTCCGGAACTGAAAGTCACACCTATTCGTGTGCTGTTTCTGGACTGTGTTTGGTCCATTTTAGGAAAAAAAAAAAAATACCTGAGGCAGATTGCTGATAGAGGCAGGAGACTTGTATAGGCCATGGCTTTGGAAGTTAAGAATCCAAAAGACATGTTGCAGGCTCCTGCAAACTTTCCTCTCCCAATGGCTGTGTCACTGCATGACAAAGAGCAATGGTGGAGCATTTGAGAAACACAGGAAGCCAGAGAGGGGCCAGGCTTTTATATCCTCTGTCTCTCACAAGCACTGACTCCGGGAAACCTATGTTCCCTTCTGAAGGGACCCCAGTGGTCTGAGGGTCTCCTCAATTAGAAGTCCCACCCAGCTTCCGGTGCTACCACCCGGAGACCGAGTCTGACCCATGAGCCTCTGAAAAGTACCACGGTATCTAGCCAATAGCGAGTAGTAATCTTCTCTAACCCTCTGCTGACTGTCAGAATCCTGGTCCTAACTTACCAAAAAGGAGAAACAGGAGTCAGTAAGGAGAAACAGTAAATGGTTGCCTTGAGAGGGCTGGGGGACCTTGGTGGGTTCCGAGGTGGTAGGTACAGTGATGAGATCAAAACAGGCTTGTCTGATTCCACATCCGTGCTGCTGGCTGAGGGGTCATTTTGCCAGGAACTAGAGGAGGCCTGGGGTCCATACTGAGGTGTCCTCTCCTCAGAGCCCGTCCTTTGCTCTGCTTTCTTCCATGTTCTGACTTATCTCTTATGGGGCCTCCCAGGTGCTGCCAGGGCCAGCCTGTCCCCAGCCATCTCATGCTTGTAGGATGTGGGGTCCTGTGTGGTCTTGCCGGCCTCTTCTACAATCTGGGTACCATCTCCCTTTCCTGCTGCTGTGGTTGTTATTCAGCGGTAAGCCCTTCGCCGCAGGCCAGTGGGCCCATGTGCCTCCCAGCTGGCAAGCCCTCCTTCCTGTCCTCCTCCTTGGGCTGCTGGCTGCCACTGCTGCTCTGCACACAGTCCCCATTCCATGCAGATTTGCTCTGATTCTTTTCAGACCTGGGAGTGCTGGCTTGTTTGCGTCAAAACACACAGGCTGCCAATGTCCCATGGCACTCAGGCCTCCCAGTGCATGGACTTTGGTGGTTAGCCAACTAGAGACCAGGGGAGGCAAGCCCCAGAGGCAAAGACAGCATCTCGGGGATAAGCCAGACTGGAAAGAGGCAGGCGTACTTTGGATGGCTGCGTCACTCACGATCTGTGCCTGTAAAGCCTAGAAACTTGGGGCACCTGAACCAGGGGAGATCTTAGAAGCCATCTGTTCTCAGTTTCATGGGGCAGATGGAGAAAACCATGTCCAAGGAGGCAGGCATGTGGCTTGCCTTGAGTTCTCAGCTCCAAGGACCAGAGTGCAAACTGGAACCCAGGCCTCCCAGCTTCCAGACCAGATTCCCAAATAAGATGTTCTGCTCAGAAGGGCAGGAAGGTGTGAAGCACCAGAACCAGCCTGGGCCATAGCATTTCTCCTCCTACCAAGTTCTTCAAAGGAATATTAATTTCTTCATACCGGGAAGCCTTTGCGCTTGGCTCACAGAATCAGAAAAGCAGGATAGCAGCAGGCTGACACTACTGAGATCCCTGGGCCAGCCCCACAGGTGGATAAAACTGTCATTGCATGCATTTTTGTTTATGTGGTTCAGGACCAGCCAGAAATCTGGCCACACCCACATAAAGCTGGTATTAGAATGCTTTAACTCTGTTCCACACTCTCTATTCCCAACCTCTTAGATTGTTCCCTGTCCCCAAGCTGGACATCTGAGAGAGCTGGGGTTCCATCCTGCCTCCCCTTCTATTTACCATGTATCTAATATGTCTTGTGCTGGTGGAGCCTGGGACATCTGGGCATTAAATAAGTCAGCTGCAGATCATTTTCTCCAGGGAAAACATGGCGTTTCAGTGGGCTGTGTTGCGGGAGCTATTCATGTCTGTAGTGGCTGGCAGGCCGTAGATAAAAATCACTGCTCTTTCCAGAATGGTCAGTTTGTGCTGGGTACTCTTCCAGGCCCTTAGTATGGCTACACAAAAGCAGTGCCTCTGAGCTGGTGCTCCTGCAATGGTCTCCTGACAGAGAGGCATGGAGCCCAAGGTCACACACCGCCTGAGTGGGAGGAGCCCTGCTGCAGCAGGAGCCAGCAGCTGATCCCTAGCCAATCTGCCTTCTTCAGGGATTGAGCCTGAATCTGCTTGAGGGTGGGAAGAAAGATAAAAACTAGAGAGGTTCAAAACCTGCTCAAGGCCCTCCAGGAACAGAAGCTAAGATGTGCCTTCCAAGGTAACAGGGTCTCTCCAAGGCACCCTAGCTCCAGAAAGAACTGGCCTAGAGATGTCCCCAGCAATCTCAGCTGCTTGGTGGATGGACTCGTTGGCTTTCCCAAGTCTCTGCCTCATGCTGGTTTGAATCCCTTTTTTCTTCTAGCTAGGCAGGATAGGAATCCATGTAAATTTGACTTAGTCCCTAAAAATGTTAACTGGCCTAAAAACACGCCTGCTGCCCTGTTGTGTTTTCAGACAGATGTAGATCAAAAGTATACGACCTGCCCACACCCACGTATCAGGCACGAACCTTGGGTACACTCTGTAACAGGAAGCTGCTGGTTTTCCATTCCAGAGAACTGGAACTCACTCAGAAATTCGTCACGTGCAAGGTCCAACCGTTGCCACATTCCACTCTGTTTCTGACAGCGGCCAGTCACCTGGGCTGTGAGAAGGCAGGCCACGGGTGAGGCCCTGCTGGCTGGACGAGAGTGGTCCGTCCTCCGGTATAGTGACTTCCAAGTGACCCCAGCCTGGCTCTGGCCGGGCCCAGTCCGCTCTGCAGCATGTTGCCTTTGGACCGACACGGTGCAGACAAGAAGCCTATTTTAGAACTGGAAGGAGAGCAGACGTATCAGTAAAAGGCCAGGGAAGGAACAATCCATTCAATGGTTTTAAAATATCTCTCCCTTAACAGAAAAAAAAGGATTATTTTTATTTCTTAAAAAACAACTGGGGAATTTCTCCTCCAGTTGGAAAGAGAAGCATAGAAGACATGTTTAAAAAATGAATAAATAAATAAAAAAGGAGAGTGGAAGAATGGTTCAGTGGTTAAGCGCTCTTACTGCTCTTTCAGGAAATGGTTTGGTTCCCAGCACTAACACCAGGAGGTTCACCACCAACTGTAACCCAAGCCTCAGGGGATCTGACGCCCTCTTCTGGCCTTCATGGGCATGGCACGCACCCGCACCCGCACATAAATATGAATAACGAAAACTTTATTTTATTTATTTTTTGAGACACAGTATCTCTATTGTAGCCCTGGCTGTCCTGGAACTCACTCTATAGAGCAGGCTGGCCTCGAACTCGCAGAGACCCGCCTGCCTCTGCCTCCCGAGGGCTGGGATTAAAGGCGTGCCATATCACCTTGCGCCACCACCGCCCAGCTGTAACTAAAATTTTAAAATAAAATCTTCTAAAAAAAGGTTCGAGCTGTGATGATGGGCTGAAGGTTTGTCTCCTGTTCGTTCCCTTGTCTCTGCCTTGCAGACTCTGAAAGCCCAGAACTAAATCACGTGACCCTGCTTTCTTGCCTTTCTATTTTAAGGACAAAGAAATCGAGCCTCAGGGTCTTCTTGCTTGCTGTTCTTTTTGCTTAGACCCCCCTCCACCTCCATACCAACAATGCTCATTCCTTCGTCTCTACTATCTGCTCAGATGTTACCCGGTCAGACGTCCCTTTCTGGACCACTCTATATAAAATAGCAGCATCGCCTCCTCACCTTGCTTTGTTTTCCTCAAGAGCTAGAACAGGTTTCCCATCCCATGTTAAACATTTGCTTAGCGTGTGTCTTTAGTGTACAGTCAGCTCTGTGGAAGCTCTGCCTGTCTTGGTCACAGCCGTGGCTCGCGTCTCCTGTACCTCAGACGAAGACTGTCACATAGTTGTTTCTAACATCTACTGAAGCAAATGCAAGGCTTCAAGCCAAGCTTAAACCAGCATACCACTCTGACTGTCAGTCAAGGCTGGTCCTGCGCTAGTTCTCCAGACCCTACCTGGGAGCCCAGAGTGTATCCCTTAAGATGCTGAGGGGTGGGAGATACTGTCCCTTAGAAGGTCATAAAGAGTAGATGATGCCTGCTAGGTGAAGGTCGTGATGCCCAGATCATGGAGTTTTACCTGCGTGGGTCAGGCTGGCCTGGAGATGTAACGAGCATGTGAGAGGCGCTTTGCATATAGACACTTATTCTACTTGGACTTTAGGTTACCTTTCTTGTGATCACTTTTTGTGTGTGTGTGATTTGCATACTTCCTGCTGAAAGCGTGGTCTTGGATCAGCAGCGATGACTTCACCCGGGAATCTTCTGGACACAGAGACCCTCAGGCCTCATCCCAGCTCTTCTGACCTGAATTTGCAATCTGATGCCATCTCAGAGGACGCACAGTCCCACCACGGTTTACTTCTTACAGCAGCGCTTATGTCTCTCTTCTGCCATTCTGCTGGAAGTCCAACAAACACTGCCTTCCATAGTTAACCCTGGAAGAGCAGACAGACCTGCCCTGAATCCCCCTGCCCTCGAGAGGAAGGGACAGGGCAATGCCAGGAGAAAGTCCCAGAAGAGAACTTTCCAGAATCAGCCTCCCTGCCTTGTGTGTGCCCTTGATGATGCTTAACCGTATGCACTGGCATGTAATGCTTGCCCGCCATGACTAGAGGCTGGGAATAACCTGGTGGCTAGGGAAGAGAGCCAGTATACAGGACCTCAGCCTCTCTCTCAGTCAGGTGGACTTGGGTCAGTGCAGACAGCCTATTCTGGGACCTGGATGGATGTATCTCTGCCCTTAGCTCCGATGGCTGCGGCTTCCCCTTGCAGCCTTCAACAGAGGTGGGGGCAGTCAGGTTGCCCAGTGTGCAGCCCAGCTCAAACAGATCCTTCTGTGGAGGGTTGCCAGGAAGGAGACAGAAAACAGCCAGAATGGAACAGGGAAGAGACCACGACTCCAGTACCCATGGAAGCCCTCACTGTCGGGTGTGTGTATGTGAATAGCAATATGCCTGCTTTCTTTCCGCTGGGCTGAGGCTGGGTGTTGATCTAAGAGCAGCCCTATAGTAACACACAGAGCATATTAGCCAAACTCCAGAAGCAGGCTGTCTGGTGAATGCGTGTGTGTGTGTGTGTGTGTGTGTGTGTGTGTGTGTGTGAATGTGTGTTTGTGTGTGCATACCAATGAATATCTGTACATGCGTGTGTTTGAGCATGCACGTGTGTACGTGACTGCATATGTTTCAGATACATGTTTTAGTGTTTGTGTGTGCAGCCTGTGTCCAGATGGTCCTCAAAATCAAAAGTTAAAAAAGAAATCCATTTTGCCCCCGGGCAGTTCCACAGTGTGAGAGGTTGAAAGACTCTGTTCTTTGGATCAAGAACCTCCCATTCTCTTTCTGAACCTTATGTTCATAGATTCATGGTGTGGGCCTGGGCCCAGTGGTCCTTCAGCAAGCATCTTGTGGGGTTGTTCAGACATCTCCCTTGCAGAGAAAATCGATTCTCTGCATCTGTGTTTCTTAGGGCTTTGCAGGGGGTTTTGGAGGTCTTGGGGGTGGAGAGGGTGGGGTGGAGTGTAATTTAATTTGAGATGGGCTCTAAAGAGGAGTCAGGCAAAGAGCAAGTGTTCACAATCATCCCAACCATGGTTTGAATTTGAGATCTGCCTGCTCACAGTCTTGTGGCTCTAGGTGAGTGTCTAAACCTAACAGGGACCCTCAGCCAGCAAACCTGATCCCCATCTGCCCAGCTCTGTAGACAACAGGGACCCTCAGCCACCAAACTGCTGCCACACCTTCTCAACTTTGTAAACTGATAGCAATGACTGCCCTCAAGTACGAGAGACTCACGGAGGGTGCCCAGTGAGGAGCACTGTGTGACATCAGATCCTGATGTGTCTCATCTCCTGCTAGACCTGGAAATATGAATATAATTGGCGAGAGAGGTCCGTGACAGATGCGATCAAGAAGTGCAGTGTCAGGGCTTAATTACATTAAGTGTGATTTGGCAATAAGGAAACCAATTAATTAGCTTTCAGTTATTAACAGGAAAGAAAGAATGAGCATGAAGAAAGGCCCTGTGGGAAGAGTACATCTCCTCCTTCGAATCAGCGGTCTTTGAAATTGCATGGGGAGCTGGGAAATATGCATGGGCCTTGGCCCCAGCTGCAGAGACTGAATTTTCAAATCTGGGATGAGGTCACAAAATTTATGGGGCTTCTTTTGAGGGAATTATAGATGAGCCCAGGGCTTTGTACCAACTTGTTGTGCTAAATCCCCAGCCCCCAAATTTGACTTTGGGACAACCATAACCTGGTGTACATGCGGACAGTCTGAAGCCCCTGTGCTGAGGCTAGAGACTCAGGCTCTAGGAGGCTAGAGTGGAAGGCCACATCCTAAGACTGAGGGATGAAGGGGTCACACAGGCTTGGGGTCAGGTGGGGGCAGGGTGGCTGGGGCTGAGGTTGGATGTCTGGAAGATCCTGAGCATACAGAGAGTGAAGTAGACTTTGAGATGGGGTGGGTCTCTGGTGAACAGAAAGCTCTGACTCCTCTTCCTGCAGGTACGGGCTGCCAGACATGGTGGATGTCTCACCGGGATGTCAGCCACTGAGCTATGTTTTCCAGAGACTCGCGATGAAGGAATGAGCAGTTTACATGGCCTCTGTTTAAGGGTCAACATGTCAGCTCTAGCTCTTCCTCCTGCTCAGTCAGGGACTGGGAGTCATCTGGGGAGGAGACAGGATCCCCTGGGGACCACAGGGCCATCTAGGAGACAGAAAGCCTCGATGAGACACGGGGTTCTGTGTGAGTGCTGATGGTCCTTACTGGGGGCCTCAGGTGGTGTCTCAGGTCTGCCAGGGGCCCTGTGCCTCCCTGATGAAGCCAAACCAAGATCCGCTGCCTTACAGGGGAGAAGATTTTCTAACGTCTTCTGTAAGTCAGCAAGCGTTAGAGGGAGGAAGGACAGAAAAGCAAGGAACAGTTAATCAGACCTACTGCGTACTGGGTTCTAGACTCCACACTGTTTGACTTGACGGGTGGATTAGAGCTTGACTGTCTGTGTTAGAACTGAAGAAAGAGAAGCCCACAGAGGTAAGGTGACCCATTTTCCCCACGCAGCTAAGATCTGGCAAAGGTTGGTCTCAACGCTTATCTCTACCCAGCTCCTGCGACTCCCAGCTCACAGTGACGGTAATAGGAACCATGCGTCCCCACCCACAGCTGTCCTGAGTGGGTCGGGAGCATGATGTGGGCATAGTGCCCTGGAATCTCAGGACTCATGGGGTGTATCTGTACCCTCTGTCAACAATCTACCCTTCAGTAATGTTGCACTGGCTGCCAGCTGCTGTCACCACAGCCAGACCCCACACCCACACAGGCCAAGGGCATGCTGGAGCAGGGGCAGGAAGTGCTCTCCAGAGGGGCTTGTTGTAAAGCCCCTGAATGACTCCATTGAGGTGCCCAGGCGGGACCACAATGGGCCTGTTGGGGGCCCTGGCCCACAGAGGTGAGAGGGCCTGGGCTGGGCAGGCAGTGCTGGCTCAGAGGCCAGACGCTGACTTCCAGGGCGGGAAGCCAGCGGCTCTGACGTGCTCCAAAATGCCAGCTCCGCTTAATGGAGAGCAGCTGGGTTTTTCCCTGTGCCAGGGAGGCATTGTGAACCCAGCATACACCGGCTGTGGTGACGCGCCTCCTCCCTGCTGCCCTCTGATCTCCTTCCTGAGCTGTGCCCTGCACACTAGCCACCAGGGACTGTGGTAGCCCTTTCCCATGTCCCCTTGGTCCTCAAGGGCTGCCTTTCCAGCCCCACCCCCACCCCCAAGCAAACCTTGCAACACAGGTGCCCCGGCCAGGTGACATATAAGGCACCTGGGTAAATCTGAATCAAAATGAAATAATTTAAAAGTTATGTTTACATTGTTAGCAAGTATTGATAAGTGACCAAAGAAAACCTCAACAGAGGTTCGGGTTCACTTGGTATGCTGCCGGACATACTTACACTAAAAACTGTTTATCAGAAATTCGGATTGCCCTGGGCACCCTCTGTTCTTATCTGTGGGATCCAACAGCTACACTAAGGGAGTCATGATGGATGCTCTGTGGGGACCAGGGAGGTGAGGGAGTTCCCACAGAGATGGGTGGAAGTGGGGAGGGAGCCACTCAGGGCCACTCTCTGATTTGTTCCCCAGCCAGAGGCTGGCTTGTTGGGCCCCTTGCCACCCTGTCACCTCCCGACACGTGACATCATCCCAGGTCGACTGTGAGAATGAACGTAGGCTGTCGTTCCAGCCATAATGATTTCTGAGCATCTGTATATCACCATGGTCGAGCCCTGGTGAGTTTGAGGGTCACGAGCAAGAGCGCATACAAGCATCCACATTTCAACAAAACCACACACCTGCAGAAGGGCAGAGGGGTGCGTTGAGGGGCTCCCTCTCCACCCAGAGCACCAGAGTAAAGGCTTGGGGGTGAGGGGCTCCGACTCTCAATCTTAGGCCCTGTCACTGAGCAGACTTAGCCACGTGCCCTACACCACCGCCTTCCCTTAGTCTCAGTTTTCCTCTTGTATAAAGTGAGAACGCAATTCCTCATCTACCAGAGTGAAGTTCCAAGAACAGTCACAGGTGTGAGCATGTGTTACCAGATGTAGGGTTCTAGGTAAAGTGTGTTGGGGGAGGGGTAACGGGGACAGAGGGACATATAGGGGACACGAAGGCTTGAGCCCCATCCCGGCCCCGTGCCCTCCACACTAGCCCTTAGCTCTGCCTCTAGTTAATCTCTGCCATGATTGTCACTCATAGCGTGACATACGTCACTCATACCGTAAAGGCAGCTTTTTGTAAAATATTTTATGATTCTCAAGAGAAGGCGTGGTCAAAGACCCATCCTACTGTGTGGCCACACTTTGCCGCTCTGTTTTCCTCCTTGGTAGGATGCAGCCTTGTGAGGGCGATTGGGCTTAGCATGGAGTCCGGCATGTGTCAAGTGTTCAGGAAGTGGACACTGATCAAGAGGATCCTGTGTTGTATGACACATTTGTGAGTTAATAATGATCAGGTAGAAAAGAGAGTTCAGAGAGGTGAAGTGATCGGCCCCAGGAGGCCCAGCTGAAAGGGAGAATCCTTGGCTTCTCAGGAGTCCTTGGGTTGCCCAGCCTGTGGAAGAGACCGTCTTCTGTCTGTCTTTTGCCTGGACACCTCTCAGTTGTGTTTGGGTCCAGCGACTTGGGCATCATAGGTACCCCGGCATGCCTGCCTATGACAGGCCCATCCATAGCCAGGCTTCTCCTGTCAGGGAATAGGGTATCTGTTGACAATTTGATTTCCCCTTACCAGCCATTCTGTCACTGTTGGTTGGAAATCTGAGTTGTTGTTTTGTTTTTCTTATCCTCTTAAACCTTTTGTTTACCGACGCCTGCACAACCATGCTAGTTTCATTGTCCTGAACACAAAGGCGGCTTTCGACTGAGCAAGGGTTTGTGGAGAGAAGCTGAGGTGGCCTCTCTCTAGAGAAGACCAGCTTCAGCCACCCGTAGTCCCTCTGTGAAGCAGGTGGGTGCATGCCCTCCTCCAGGGACTGTCTTGATTTCCAGTAGCAAACTTGATGGTTGAAAGTAGGGCGGGGAGCTAGCCTTGATCTCACCCCAGGACTTACTGCACGTTCCCGTGCTTCAGATGAGCCGGGTGAGGCAGAAGCTGCGTGGCCTGAGCTGTGTCTTATAGCTTTTAACTGTACCACTGGTTTGGAGTGCGAGTCTGTTGGCCCAGAGCCCCTGCCGTGATGTCACCCATGTGCCAAGGTCTACATGCTTTAAGGGACACCAACCAGCAACAGGCATGGGCCTGCCTTTGAGGTTGCAAGCTGAGGACATGAAGTTTTTCCACCTTCTGTACTGGGCCAAAAGACACCTGGTACCTACCAGGAAGGACTTTGCAAGCCAGGCCGTCTCACACCCACAAAACAGACCCGTGATGAACTTCAGAGCAGGGGAGGGGTAGCCCAGGCGGAAAGGGTGGCGACCAGGGCCTGGCCAGGCTGCCATTGATGTCTTGGAGATGCTGAAG
The DNA here is from genome assembly GCA_026225945.1 of Cricetomys ansorgei. Classification (NCBI taxonomy): domain Eukaryota; kingdom Metazoa; phylum Chordata; class Mammalia; order Rodentia; family Nesomyidae; genus Cricetomys; species Cricetomys ansorgei. The sequence goes on from JAMJFZ010003970.1 coordinate 678,835, forward strand.
GTTCTGGAGACAGGAGGGTAGCGTAGTGATACGGAGCCATGGAGACAGGATGGCGGCCGCGGAGATGGGATAAGATGGCGCTGGGGGGATACAGGGGCAGAGAAGGCGGGATGGCAGCCGACCCTCACTGAGTGATTACCCTGCACCAGGTGTAAGTCCAACTTCTGCCCCCATTTAATGTTTGCAACCATCTGAACAGGGAAAGTGCTTCTATTAGCTTTGCTTTACAGATCGGGAAGCAGAAGCATGTGAGGTAAGCGTGGCCTGAAGTAGGGGTGGATCATTGAGGCTAGAGGACTCCATGGGCCCACTGGACGGAGCTGACATGAGAAGAGAAGAGGGTGCTCAGCCATTGGTCACTGCGGGGCAGCTAAATGTTTCCAGAAAAGCGCACAAGGGCGGGTCCAGGAGTCCAAGGCAGATCTTCCGTCAGAGGCTCTGAGAGCCGGCGGAAAGCACAGAGTTCCTGGAAGGCGCATATCGGTATATGCGGCTCAGTTTGACGGAATGGTGGTCACAGTTATAGGGAAGAGGGGGGAGGGTCATTGGCACCCAGAGACGTCAGGGAAGGCCAGTTGGTTAGGGCAGCACAAGTACAACACCCCCATTTGCATCTAGGGGGCTCATAACCTAGACTTAGGTTGTCGTCGTATTGTCATTGGCTGAAGCCAAGGTTCTGGGGGAACCTCTTTTGATTAGACAAGAGCCTCACAGGGACCAGGGGGAGAGATCTTATAAAGTCATATAGGGAGAAGGGAACCCCAGCCTGGGGCCACAACCTCAGGTAAACATAAGCCAGCTCACATGCCCTTGAGGGGGCGGTGCCTTTGAAGAGGCGGTGCCGTGCTGGGAAAGCAGGCCCGATGGTTTGTCAGAGCAGGGAGGGAGGAGCGGCCAAATGCCTTCCGCTCTCAGGGTGAGAATTCCAGGGTTCAAATCGCCCTTCAGCCCCCCTCTTAGCTCTAGGACAGCCCCAGAAAAGGAGAAAGAGAACTAACTTCAGACACATGACTCAGCATGAACGGGGTCATTGGCTTCAGCCTGGGGAGATGGCTGAGGTGCAGGGGACACTGAACAGGCCAGCTTTAAAAGGGCCTTACCCACCAATCCCTTTCGTTAGGGTCTCCCGTCCCCAGACACCCCTGTGCCCTGCTCCCATATTCACACTCAGTCTGCAGGGCACTGCCTGGCATCTATGCCAACCATGGATAAAGGTGTTGTTCCTCTGAGGGCTCACATGGGCATTTTAACAGCGTTTTAGAAGCTTGGCTAATGAAGGTTGCAGCGTGAGCAACCCAGAGAACGTGGGCAGGGGCAGGGCAGCCTCACCCCTCTTACCCAGTCGTGTTGGGGATTCACCGTCCTGACCAGATGTGCTACAGAGGCTATGCCAAGCGGAAGGAAGAGCAACCTTCAGCCCTGGTGCCCTGCCTCAGTAGCCTGTCGTCTCCGAGCACAGGAGTTCTCCAGCTAGCCAAGCCAGAGTCGGGATCTTGGCCTCAGAGTCACATGACCTTGGATATGTCTTTTCACTTCCTGACCTGTGGTCTTACTTGTAAAGTGGGACAACCGCAGCACCTTCCCCGTAGTGTTAGGAGGAGAATTTGGAGTCTTGTTAGCCTTGCAGAGGATCTGGCACATAGTAGGTGCTCACTAAACGTATATTGAGGTTGTTGCTCTGCTCCGATCTACTCCTAGACACTAAGGCTTCTCTGTGGCTTTGGCTCTACTCTCGGGGCCCGGGGCACGGCATTGCTGATTGCAGGCTGGCTGTGAGCTTATCCTGGGCTCTTGCTCAAGTTTCTCAGCTCTCTCGGACAGGCATGGGTGGCAGTGGGGTCAGCTGGGCTGTAGGAGCAGCTGTCTTCCTGCCATCTTGCAATGGGCCGTGTAGAACTCCATCCCCTAGACACCTGCATCTGGCAGTAAAGAGCACCCACACTGTGCCAGGCTCCACATGAACCAATCTCATCCTTTCAGTCGTCCCTCAAAATGAGCCCATCCTTGGCTGTGTCTTACATGGGAAGAAATAGCACATAGTGAGACCGAGTCACTTTCTTAGAGTAACATAGATCAACAGGAGTCGGGTCTCGAACTCCTAACCTCTGAACCCTCCTGAACAAAGCGCTTACGCCATCCCTCCCATATCCATTTGAATAGCTTGCAGGCAGCCCAGGAGTGTTGCTGCTTCTCTGAGCACCAAGGACCAGAGAGCCATCTGTCACGAGGTTTTCCCCGGGAGCTGGTGTAATGGTTTCAGGGGAAAATGTGAAGAAATAGCATCACTTTCTTCCCGCCCCGCGGTAAAAATAACCCACCGGGATGGAGGAACAAACGGCGGTCGGAGACCGGCAGTGTAGGGAGGAAGGAAACGGTATGGCCCACCTGGGTGTCACATGCTGCCATCTGCTCGGTACAGAGCAATGCCAGCCTGACCCCCAGCACCCGTGAGGCCACCAGCTCCCACCTTCGGGAACAGGGGTGCTTCCTTGTAAAGCTAAAGATCCATGGAGGCACAGGGAGCCGAGAGGATCCACGGAGAGTAGTAACAGCCCAAGCCCGCTGTCCACACGTAGGATGCAGCCCTGACTGGGCCTCTCCTCCCATGTACCCGGCAGCTCTGGACACACACTGGGCAGGGCTTCTCGCCATGAAACATTTCTTTTTTAAAAGACAAAACAAAACAACACAACAACAAAATGCTTGCAGTAGTCAGAAGAGCCGTGAACACGGTAACGCACACAGCGGCATCTGGTGCGGGACTACAACAGCTTTCCGTCAAGCAAACCGGAGGTTTTTTTTTAGTGTTGGGCTGCTTCTGGGCCTCCTCCCATTGAGTTTTGGGACTTGTCTGAGCACAGGATAGGGATGAGGAACCTCTGTGGCAGCCCCAGGGCCTTGGCTCTGCTCACGTGGAAGGTCAAGACGCAAACTCCTCACCAGCGTGTGCCACAGCTTGCAGCCTGCTGAGCCCGGTGACCCCAGAGCTGGAGCCTGGCTCTTCTCAGGGAGTGTCACGCATCAGTCCTGGGACGCCTGAGGCACCTCGCACCTGTACTGGGCGTGTGCTAAGCAAACACATTAACTGACTTGGCAGTAAATCTCAAGCTCAGGGCTGCTTTGTTGAATGCCCAGCGTAGACCAAGACTGAGTTAGGTTCATATTCAAATAAGCCAACGGGGAAAAGACAACTGTGATTAGATCCACTTTATGGAAGGGAAAACTGAGACTCAAGTGCAGTGCACTGGAGGCCCCCAGAGCTGATTTGCATAAAGCTGGACCGTGGGCCAAGAGTCTACACTCACATCGTTTTGTCAGCCTGCCTCTCCCAGCCATCTGGAGGCAAAGCACAAGTAATTAGGCAAAACTTGTGGGCTTTTAAAAAAAAAAAATGATCACAAGCTCCTAGGCAGAAGTGCTCAGGCTGCACTGCATGGGGGCTGGGCTTGCCCGATATCCCCAACTTCATAGGAGTTAGAGCTGGGTTCGGGCTCAGATCTAGGCCCTGCCATAGCTCGGCCTATGGGGATATCACCGCCCTGCCTGGCCCTTCCATACAGATGCTGACGATGACTATGTGAAGCAGATTTCATTTGTTAGAGCCTTCTTTAGGGAGCATCCCTGCCCAGGGGTGTGTAGGGCACCTGGTAAATGCTTTTGAGGGGGGTCCCCATCTATATAGAAATTCTTGCCAAACGTCAATATGCTTAAACCATTTTGGTGGCCGAGTTCACCATCTCACCAAGGAACTATAAGACCAGCCAGCGAGGCGCCCCCTTGGCCTTTTGGAATCAGCTTGACGGTGGAGCCAGGACAATGCTACCGCACTGGGGCATGTCCTGGGTCTTCTTGGAACACTGGCTGACACCTGGAGTTGGGAGCCATTCAGAGAATGTCCAGAAAGGAGAAGAGCATTGCAGCTCTGGGTCAGAGTTACAGGCACCCCGTGGATCCCAGACTCAGAAAAGAGGAAGAAAGCTTCAAGGAAGGTTCTTGAAAGCCCGACACTAAGGCCAAAAAAGAAAATGGGAGAAAGAGAGTGTGAGGGAGAGAGAACAAGAGGAGAGAAGGAGGGAAGAAGAAAGAGAGAGAGTATCAAACACCCCTGGGAACTAGGTACGGTGGCGGGAGTGGGCGACACAGAGAGGAAAAGGTCACACTGTCGCAGGTGTCGCAGAGGTGGGTCGGGTCCTAGGGCAGTGAACCAGACCAAGGTCACATGACTAGAATGGAGATGGTTTACTCTTGGGAGAGTAAACCTGCTGAGTTGAGGGAAGAGCACGTGGTCTAAAGCGCTGGACACACGCCTCACGGTCACGTATAGGTCATTTTTGTAGCACCGAGCTCTCTCACATTTGTATATCATGGGCTCTTCTTGAGACTGTTCTGTTTGTTGTATGAAGTCCAGGTGGGGAAGGGCTTCAGGTGTTTCTCTATCAACAGGTCCGTCCCTCCCTCCCTTCATTTTAAATAAATCTTCTTTTTTTAATTTTCATTTTATATATACTGGTGTTTTGCCGGCTTGTATGTATGAGGATGTCAGATCCCCTGGAACAGGAGTTACATACAGTTGTGAGCTGCCCCGTGGGTGCCGGGAATTGAACCCGGGTCCTCTGGAAGAGCAGCCAGTGCTCTTAACCCAGCCGTCTCTTAACTGAGCTATCTCTCCATCCCAACCAGCCTCTTTCAAATGTTGGTCTTGATGCTGCTTGTCTCCAGCCTGTACCCTACTGTCCCAATATATTCATGGCTTATCTGCTGTGTGTGGTGAGGAAGTCATGTGTTAGCTTCCTCCTTACAGGGAGTTGGGCAGGACAGGAGCGGGGGCACGACCATTAGGAAACTCCCAAACTGTGAACCACAGTAGAAACTGGTGAGACCTGGAGACGGTGAGGAGGACTGGATTCAAGAGCCCTCTTGCTTCTTAGATGTCCACTCCCCCATGCAAGGCCCTCACACAGTGAGTCATTTCCTTGTTTAATAAAGGATCTTACTCACACTGCAGAGGCTTCAGTAAACCCTCTGCGTGGGAAGCACTTAGCAAGAAGCCCGACTGGCGTATCGGCACCGTGCATGAGGCCTATGAGGTAATTCACATTTGATTTCTGAAACCAAAACGGATCCAAAGTAGCTGATTAGAAGGGCCAAGATAAGGTGGCGCTTTGACAGCTCAGGCCGGGAATGATGGTGGAGGCAGCGACGATCCGACATCCAGGGAAGAGCTCTCTACTGCGCAGCCGAAGAGCCATTTAGGGACGATTCTGTGCGCATTTGTATTTGATGGCTTTGAGTGGGTAGGAATGTAGAATATGAAACTTCATGGGTCAAGAAAGCTAATTTAAGAGTTTGGATGCTTTGAATACAAAACTCTGTGTATCTGGAAGCTTCTCTGTCGGGGAGACCTCTTCCGGACAGGCCTGGGAGGAACCACTGCCACAGCTGATCTCAGGTCCAGTCTCCCTCTCTCCGCTCTCTGTGTGAGGTAGGCTTTCTGCACTCCGTGGCACCGCCCTGGCCCGGGCAGAGACCTCGGCACCAGTCTGAGCATCTATCCGGAGCACATCAGCCTTGTCTGGGCTGGATTTTCAGAGATTTTTTTTTTTTTTTTAAGACGTGGGTCTTAAATGTGGACAGCAGATGTGGAAGATGAAAGATAACTCCATCTGCTCCATTTCCCAGGGAATATGGAGACCAGAAACGGATGACAGCTTTTCCTAACCAGGAACTTGGCGGGGAGAGCTCGAAAGGGAGGAAGTAGCCTCCACAGCTAACATAAGATTCTGAGACCCTGGATCCTAATCCCAGACTCAGAGGTAAAGTTGGCAGAGGGACTGGTTTGTTAGGGCAGGCTTGAGGGAGGCCTGTGTGAAGAGAGCTGAGTCCCTACCCTGGGAATCCCAGACCCAACAGCCTCTGGCCTCTCTCTGAAGAGTTTTAATGGAGGCAGGGAGGACAGGAAATCTCTTCTACTGCTTGGGTGATTGAAATCTCTGCTAGGCTTTCCTTGATCTTGGCTATCTGTCAAAGCCCAGGACCACCCTTGGGGCTTGCTAGCTTAGGTTCTGTCCCCTGGTTATATCTATATCTATATATATATATATATAGATAGATAGATAGATAGATAGATACAGAGAGAGATATGTATATATATAGAGGGGGGAGCTAGAGAGCAAGAGAGTGTTGGATGTGTGTGTATATATATACATATATATATATATATATATATATATATATATATAGAGAGAGAGAGAGAGAGAGAGAGAGAGAGAGAGGGAGAGCTGTTGGAAGAAGGGTGGTAGCTCAGAGGCCCCTCTGTGTATTCACAGCTAAATGAGGAGAGCAGGCAGAGAGGGAGAGTTGGGTGCCCAAGGTCATGTAGCTAAGAAACAACTTGAAGGTACTTGTGTGGAACACCCCATTGCTGCTTTAGAAACCACAATGAGGCCCCTGTTCCCCTCTGTTTGGGAAGCCAATGACAAGCTTTAGGGGTACAGATTGAAGCAAAAGGCTCAGACTTTGACTAGCTCTTGGCATAAACCCTTCCCTGATGACCCAAAGTCATAAGTGTCCTTCCCACTTATCCCACACCCATGCCCTTTGCCCTTTGCCCTTTGTACCCTAGCCCAGCTGAAAGTTTTTTGAAAAACCGGAGTTTGGAAGTCATCTCTAGAAGGTTGGGTCCTCCTCTGCCAGTGACCTTAGCCAAGGCACTCACCCCCTTTCGCCCCAGTTGCCCTGGCTATAAGACAGGGTGTTGGCAGCGTATAAGCTGATTGCAAGAACCGACAGAGGTGGATGCAGGCACCTGACACAGGGTCCAGCAAAGGGCCACTTGGGGGACAGAAACCACATCACCATGGTTATTCCTCAGTTCTGGGACTACCAGGATGTGCTGTGGTTATACACAAGGGCTCCCAGGAGACCAGTTGCCCAATGTGACCTGGCAGCCTCACGGCTCCTCAGTCTGCCTGCTGCATCCCAGGGAGGTTACTGAAGCAGATGGTCCCTTCCTCCACACTCTGGCCTGCCATCAGCCCTTCCCATCTCTAGGTAACAGGAACAGATTGGTATTGCTGCCCCAGACGGGCAAGTCACCCAGAAACTAGCTGATCCTGCTTGTGCCCTGAGCTAGACGCTGCAGTTCTGAGCGGCACCTGGGGATATACACCTGTAAACCTAGCACTCGGGAGGCTGAGATGGGACTATTGGGCATTGGCAGCTACACAACAAGTTCCAGGACAGCCTGGGCTATAGTCAGACCCTGTTCTAAAGAGCAGCAAACATCTCTGAAATGCAGAACCGGATAAGAAGGCAGCCAGGCAGACAGACTCACCCTGCAGTCCCCTTTGGCAGCTGTCCTGGAATGCTGTGGTTGCTATCGCCACCTGGTGGACTTTAGTAGAAACACATGCATAGGACCTTAAGCGTCTTCAAGCCACAGAGCTTGGATTTTTGGAACTGTCTCATAGTTAAAGAGCAAACTGAGATCAGAGGGCTCGGTGGTAGGCAGAGCTCATAACACGTGTGAGGCTCTCGGGTCCATCCTTAGCACTGGGCCGGGGAATGAGGGGTTAAGGGGATGAGACCAGAGGGGAAACCGAGATTCAGCAGGGAAAGTACCTTGAGCGGAGTCATGTGATCCTGCTTCAAAATCCCCACCCGATTTTCAATATTAGACAAGTCACTGGGCCTCTGTATAAAGCAATCCCCGGTGTGAGGGTTGTGAAGGGTGCTGCAAGCCGCAAAGGACTTCCTGGTGTGGGAGATGATACCCACAGTGGCTGCTGAGGTAAAGTGGCATCCAAAGTCAGGGATGGCCTGGGGGGCCCCCCTGTTATCCCAGCCCAGCAAAGGGCAGGCCCTGGAATGGGAGTGGCTCCTCCCACTGCAGCCCAGCAGGTCCTCAGGAAGACCAGGGGCATCACTCTGCCTCTCTCTCCTCACCCCTACAGCGTGGCCACTAAGCGCCACTGCAGGTGGATGCTGTGCCTGCAACCATCACTTCTAGGGATTGTGTTAGGGTTCCTTTGAAGGACCAAATTCTGTGTCTGAACAAGAAAGGAGACTTGGTCCCCACCCCCAGCAGCAGCCGCCTCTGCAGACCCAGGAAAGCTGTGATATTGGGACCTGGACATGCAGTGTCAGCTTTACTGGTGCACAAAGGGCCAGCGTGTAGCGGTGGGCACTAATCCCAGTGGCTTCTGGCCACTCTGCTGCAGCAGCTGTCCCGACTGACCCAGCCGCCCAGGAGCCACAGCGGGTCCAGAGTGTGGCTTCTTAGAAGACAGTGCACACAGTGCCACCATCTGACAGTGAGAGCACAGTTGTCAACAGATTTGGGCGACATATGGGTGCTAGCGGCAGCCATGGCTACCGCATTGCTCCCCAAGTAACTGACTTCAGTGTGTGTGTGTGTGTGTGTGTGTGTGTGTGTGTGTGTGTGGGTGGGTGTGGTATGTGTTTAAGCTAGAGTAAAATTGATTGCCACATAATGCTTGGATCCTTATTTTGATGGGAGTGCAACATGATTAGAAACTCAGAAGCATTAACCACTTCTTCAGTTCTTCACAGGACTTCTTACGTATTTATTTATTTTGGTTTTCCGAGACAGGGTTTCTCTGTGTAGCCCTGGCCATCCTGGAACTCACTCTGTAGACTTCGCAGCCCTTTTTTTAGGCAGTGTGTTCACCGACGTTATCGTCTAGGGGCTGGAAGGTGAGGGAAGTGTGGGGCTGTCCTGGAGCTCAGAGTGAGTCGGAGGGTGCTTTGAACTCTAGAATTCTCACCCTGAGAGCGGCAGGCCTTTGGCTGCCCCCCATTTTCTTAGCCCTGGCAAAACCCAGCTAAATTCTAAATGCTGTCCACTTCACAGAAGGTCATTGGCAAAGGAATGTGGCCTGGCTGGTGCTTATCTGCGCTGTAGCTGGAAGCCTAGGGATGAGCCCATTTTCTGATAAGGTGTCTTCCTCTTTTCCCTTTGACACCACACCTTACGCAAGAGAGTCTTTTCCGGAACCTTGACTCTTAGACATGAACTCCACATGCAAATGAGGCTATTCCAGTATCTCTGTCCTAACCAATGACTCCCGTCCCTGGTACCAAGGACCCTCCCTGCCTTTTTCCTATACGTCTCAGCACCCTTGCTTCAATAAACTGAGATGCTCCACTGACAACGCTCACAGATCTCTGATCTAAGACAAGATGGGCCCACCATTGACCCAAGCACACGGTGCTGGCCCAAGAAGCCACCACAGGATTATTTACAACAGAGGAAGGTGTGTCTGGCTGTATTTCCCTCTTCTTTATGTTTTCTCTGAGTTCTACAGTCTGGTTCTTCTAACTCTGCTGCTTCCTTTGCAGGAATCAGGTTCCTTTTTACATCTGGCTACCTTACCCCCCATGTTCAGTCATGCCCACTCTTAAGGATACTTCCAAATCTGTGTACTGATTCCCAGGCCCCGGCGTTAAGCTCCATAGAGCTAAGCTCTCCCCCTACCCCTTCCGTTTCGTGTGCATTTGTGTGATTGCATAGAGGAGGGAGCATGTGCAGGCCTGTGCTGGTGCACGCGTGTGGAGACCGGAGGTGGCATTGGTTGTCTTTCTCTAACATTCTCCTTTGACTATTCTTTGGTACAGGCCCTCTTGCTGAACCTGCCATTCCCTCATTTAGCTAGGCTGACTGGCCAGCAACCCCCAGGGATTCTCTTCTGGTCACCCCCCCTAGCGCTGGGATTATGGATGCAGAAGCTACCACCACACCCATCTAGGGATCCAAACTCAGGTCCTTGTGCTTGCTCAGCAAGGACTTTATGGACTGTGTCATCTCCCCAACCTTGTCCCTTATTTCTTTTGAAAACAAACATGACCATGTTTGTCCACATTTTATTGAATGCTCATTACATCCCCAGTGTCTTTTCATCGCCTGTTATTTTACCTCCCAGTAGTCATTTGGGGGGTGGGGCATAATTATATCCAGCTGATGGACGAGAAGCCGGAGGCTCTCGGTGAGGCTGAGTCAGTCGGGTGAGGTCATACAGAGCGCAGAACTCAGACGTGCCACCTCGTAGGACACAGGAGGACAGAGGAGAGTCAGAAAGGGCTGGCTGAAGCCCGGCCACCAGACAGCAGGAGTAGGGGGCCAGAACAAGAGCCAACATCCCAGCAGCCCCTGTCAGGGCAGATGGGCTTTGCTCTAGTCTCAACCTCATCTTTGCTTCCCTGGGTATCTCCAGGCATTGGCCTGCCGATGGGTTTTTTAAAACCACAAGTCCGGTAGAGTTGGTCCAGATTACTCACCGACTGCCGCCCTGAGCAGTTACTTCTCTTCCAGGAAAGACATAGAGCTACTACTCCTTATCCAGTCACTGACTCCACTTGGAACAGAAACCTCCCTGCCAGGTGAAGACCTGATAAGGCTGGGAAGACTTTTCTGGGATGTCAGGGACACACACACACACACACACACCGCTCCCTAGTCTCTGCTCAAGGGGTGGCAGGGAGGTGGTGCGTAGCTCAGGAAACCTGGCATGTGGTTGCCCTTCCTCCAGGCTCTATGGGAAAGCTGTGATGCAGGCAACTCTGAAGCTGCGGGCAGGACTGACCAGCAAAACAGCAAAGCTTAGGATGGTATTCCCTTCCGAGAAGATTGCCCAGAGTCCTATATGGTTGTTCCAACTTGTTTTACAGACCCTATACTTGTCCTTATAGGCCCTAGGGTCTTCATCCCCAGGAGACAGTGGGGTGTACCAACTTACGTGTACTTCACAGGGAGTAACACTCCTGTCCCCTGTCCCCCACCCCACTCACACTACCTCCACTTCTAGCAATCCAGATAGGGGAAAGGAAATGGATTGGGACACTGGGCTGGACTTGAGACCTCCCTCTGTGGCTTCTACTCTCTAACCTTTTTGGGGGTCTCAGTGTCTTTACCTAATGATAGGTAGTGTGACATCTTCACAAAAAGGTAGAGCCGTACTGTTCTCTTCCTCATTGGTGTCTGCCTGAGACCCTCATTGAATATAGTAGTTGGTACATACCTGGGCATTGATGTAGATACAGTGTTTGGTTGGGGGTTTGTGGGAAGCACTCTGTGAACTGGAACATTCAGACTCACAAAGGGGCTGAGCACCATTTCCACCGGAAGTGTTCTGGGACTCAGCACACCATCTACGAGGTGCAGACTGGGAGAGAGTGAGAACAACTCACAGACCTTGATCGAGGGCATGCACGGATAGAGACGGCCAAGAACTGGGACCCGTCTACATGCCTGAGGCTGGCGAGATCCAGATGCAGACCTGGAGTATCTCAGTGAGAACGTCCTTCCCTTCCTGGCCAGGCAGGAGGCTTCTGGAACAAATGGAGTTTCCACCCACAGATTATTTAAGCAGTGCCGTGAGACACTCTTGAATTTCAAACAGGCTCCTTTTTTTTAGAGGCAGCACCACACTGTGCATTTGGCAAGCTTGGATTTACTTCTCAGTTTGTTTTTTAATATGCTCAGGGGCTATTGTTGATATCCTTTTATATGCACAGTTAACACAGTGTCGATAGTCCTCGACTTCGAGGGCCTGGAAGGTACCAGGCATGAAGCTGGGAAGACCGAGGTATGAGCAGCAGGTGGGAGCGACCCCATTCTGCCCCATCCTCACCACTTGAAGGCCCTAGCTCGCTAGTCTCCAAGACCTGGCTGCTGTGACTTAGTTCCCAGTTTGAGTCAAACGCGATGATTTTTCCACTGGGGCTTGAACTTGATTCTTTCCCGTTCCTAAACTGGATGACTGGGAGTTTGGAGGCAGGCAGTTATTAAGCTCACCTGCCAGCACTGAGCCCAGAGCCGAATGCTATTGCTCACTAACTTCCCCTCATCCGCACAGCAAGGCGTGAGAATTAAGCTCCTTAGGAGGACAATATCTGACCTAAAAATGTTGGAGCAAAGATTACCACTGAGGGAGCTGGGCTAAGTTACGCGCCTTTAGGGACTTAGCAGAGCTGTGAGCTCTCAGGCTTCCCAAGAAAAGCCACTCCCGGAAAGGGGCGTCTAGTACCGACCCACAATGGCTGCTAGGAGCAATATCTAGTATCATGCAGACTCTGTTCTCCCAGAGAACTCCAGGCCAGTGCAAAGCCCACCCTCTCTTCTAGCCCCATCTGTCATCTGCGGGCTGATCCCCCTCTGTCTGGGACTTGAGGGAGCTGGGTCACAGAGTTGGCTCCTGCTGAAGGCCTCCTGATCCCAAGGCCAGCCGATGCTTTGGTCTTGATTCTTAAAAGTGAGAGTCTCCCACGCTTCAAAGGGTGTCTCCTGAGGTGGGAAGCACAGAGATTTCAGCTTTGGGAATTACTTCTCAGTCCCATCGAGTTGGGCCTGACTTGATTTTCCTGATGTCCGCTCCCAAGTTGGATGAGGATTGTCCAAGATCTAAAGGATCTTTTAAAAAAACACACTGTCTTTTGGGCGGGATGGGGCATAGCCTTTTATTATTCTGAACCGTTTGACCCATGGTAAGCTCCTCTGGCTCTCCCTGTTCCTGTCTTTTAAAATGTATGTATATATGTATGCATGCATGCACACATGTGCGCAGGTGTCTGCAGAGTCAAGAGGGGGTTGAATCGGCCAAAGCTGCAATTATAGGTTGTTGTGAGCTGCCTTGCCGACACTGGTGCTGGGAATGGAACTCTGGCCCTCTGCAGGAGCAGCGAGCACTTTTAACCGCTGAGCCGTCTCTCTAGCCCCCTGCCCCCCTCTTGTCCATTTCACTGTCCCTTCCCTTCCCTTGCTTATGGATGTATGCTCACCTTGTCCATGGCTTCTTCATTCTCAATTCTGTTCTCTCTTTGTGCTCAAGGCTCAGCCGGGTGGCCTTCCTTTCTAAAACGTGTATTAATGACATTCTCTGAGAAACTTAATCCCAAGCCTTCTTCTCAACCCTGTATATCCTTCCCCACCCCAGGCAATATCCTCACAGGCCTCCCTCCACCTTTGCCAGGCAATCTGCTGTTCCACACCCCTGACCACTTGACTTTTAATATAGGTGATTTCTAGGCAACTCCACCCACTTTCATATTACCTTGGCATCCCTCAGCTACTCTTGATGCTGCTTCCAGAACATTCCCCATAGTAGGAAGTTGCAGAAGGTCCATCAAGAAGGGTTTTATAAGGAGATCTATACTTCATTAAGAAAGGAACTGAGGCCCAGAGAAAGGAAGCAACTTGCAGGAAGTCACACAGGGAGGTAGATATGAGTTGGGCTGGGGCCCTTGCCTCCTCTGAGACCCTTTGCTTTCTCTTATTGGGGAATGCTTCTATAAATAAGAACCAGGCAGGTACACTTGACACCCTCGAAAGTGAGATATGAAGCTTTCAATTATCAAACAGGAATGAAACACTGTGCACTGTGCTAAGCACTTGTATGTATAGATTATCCGAGTCTCACCAAGTACCCTGTGAGATGAAATTCAACCCACAGATGAAGAAATCAAGGCAACAACGTGCTGGTGTCAGCTAGTACCAGCTCCCGAGAGCCCACCCAGGGGCATGTGTCCACAACTCCATGTCATGTGACATCATCATGTTGCTGGCTGAAATCGGATCCAGTGCCAAGATTTACACCTTGAAAACTGGCAGGTTTTTCCACGCAGGGTTTTCTCCGTCCCTCACCCGCAGAAGGGATCCAGTTTGCAAGCATGCCCCTTGGGCTTCTGCACAAGCTGGCTGACATGCTACCAGAGACTTACTAGGGAGTCTGGTGTCAAAGACTAACCAGGGTTTCAGTGGTTTGCTCCCTCCTGGGCTGGAGGAGGTAACAGACTGGTACACAGAGCCAGCAGGGGCCCAGGGACCATACCTGATGTGGAGGAAGGAATAGTGTCCCCAGTGGTTTCCAGATCTCACCTCCCTCCACCCACCTCAGTGCTTATGCTGCTTGCTGTTTTCAGTTTTCTAAGCACATGCCTAACTCGGCCGTTCCCAGTGGCATCAGTGCCTCCCACAGAGAGCGCAGAGCCAGTGCTTACTGCCTGGTTCCAGTAGCCTCTCTTCACATCCTTTAGTTTACTGTCACACCCATTCTTGCCTGACTTCATCACACGGAGGAGGTCTCTCACCAAAACTCATGGGTGACCTCTCTGCCCTTCTCACTGACAGGTCAGCAGAGCTGTTTCCTTGTGCCAGCCTCCACTGCCCCCTTCAAGTGGCATTGTGATGGGCTGGCACTTCTCACCTACTCCAGCTCTAGTGGGCATGTCAGTCCGTTTGGAGGAAGGACAGCAGGAAAAACTCCGTGTGGGGGTATTAGTTATTCCCTCCTGCCTGACTGTGGGGGGCTCCCAGGAAGTCCTGTACAGCCCAAGGCTGGTGTTTAGCGTAAGGACATCACACATAAAGCCTGCACAAGGACGTTGGATCTTTTAAATTCATAATCTACCCCAATCCAGGAAGAACTCGTTTGTTTTCTTTTTAACTGATAACATCTACGAAGACCTTATTTTGAACCGGGTCACGGCTGAGGTCCAGGAGGATATGGGTGAGGGAAAAACATTCACCCCCACACACAGACCAGTGTGTGAAGCATGTTGAAGGGCCATGCTAAGAATCTGTTCTGAAGGCAAAAGCAATCATGAAGGTTTTGAGAAAGGGACGACGGGGTCAGACATAAGATCCTCCGTGGGGCTGTTTTGCCGTTCTTTCTCCTCTGACACAGCCCTCCTGGCCTTGTCGCTTTACTATGTAAGAAGACAGGGTAGGCCTCCTGGCAGTGTTTCTGAGACTGGCAGCCTTTCCCCTCTGCCCGCCCCGGGCTGATAAGCATGCAGCGTGAAACTATTCAGGGTTGAGCTGAGCGCTAGTCACAATAAAGCTGCTGAGAGCTCAAAACACCAATGGGTTGGGATCAGGGTGCCCCATCTCTGGGGTGAGAGTGTAGATTTATTTTCCCCCTGCATCCTTTACATCTGCTTTCTTCTCATTCAGACTCTCTTTGCTGAGTTGGCCCCGTGCAAGTCTAGCTGGTCCACCTGTGCAAACCTTTCTGCGGACACTTGCAACTGTGAGACAGCAGGTGCTGGCCCCAGCTGATGTGCAGGGGAAAGCCAGGCGCTGGGCAGTGTACTACAACTGCCCATTGCAGGTGCAAAAGCCGCTGATGTCTCTTCAGTGCCTCCCACCCCCACCCCGGCCTCCAGTGTCTGATTGACTGCTGAGCTACTTAGGCACTTCCTGAGGCTGAAAGCTTGGAGGAGTCCTGTGTTGCTCTAAGTGGTGAAGCCCAGGTTCCATCTGCTTGTGTGCATTTGCCAAGCCTGCTGCAGGCCTGTGAGGGAACAGGTTTAGTTGAGGCCTCTGTGAGTGTGCAGAGAGACCTGGGGCTTCTTGATAAATGTTAGGAGGGACATTCAAGCAGCATGGGAGTTTCTCCTCACTGACCTTGGCCGGGTTGATGTGTTCAGGCTTGGGTTGGAGGGCAGGTTGAACACCTGAATTAAGGGAGTTGACTCTGAGGCCTCCAACTAGCTGTGTGATGTTAGTTACTTGACCTCTCTGAAGAAGAGTAGGTCCTACTCCTCAGGAGATCTGAGGCCCTCTTCTGGCCTCTGTGGGTACTGCATTCGTGCAGTTTTTCCTCTGTCTGTCTGTCTGTCTGTCTGTCTGTCTGTCTCTCTCTCTCTCTCTCTCTCTCTCACACACACACACACAGTGGGGCACACACACACAATTTAAAAGAGAAATGAGTACTATACTTATCTCTGTCCCACAGCAGGCAGGGAAGTCAGATGTTTGCAGATGGCCACTTAAAGCCCAGAGGTCAGATTCAGACTTGCGGTCTGTGAGCTCAGCCCCAAGCCTGCACCTCCTCTCTTAGTGCACGCTGGAGTGTCTTAGCGCCAGAGAGATCTGATAGGATCCACAGGCAAAATGACTTCTAGTAATGGTGTGGAGAATGTCCCAAATGGGCCCTGAGCAGGGGCTCCTTGTTTGATAGAGAGGGGGGCATCAGGGTGGAATAAAAGAGATATGTACTCAAGGACAGGGGCAGGCTGTGGCTCTGAGGAGTGGGGGTGGGGCATGGGAGCTGAGCAGTGAGGAGGGTGGGCTTCGGTCAGGGAAGAAGGAGACAACAGCTGTGGTGAAACTGGGGTGAATCTATCCTAAGAAGCAGAGTGGGCTTGAACCGGATCCCGCCGCTGCCAGCTGGCCCTCGCCATCCTGTGGGGTGTGAGAGGCTGTCCGAGGAGAGGTCGGGTCTTGTGCACTGAAGGGCAGCTGGGCAGAGGGAGCATGGCACGCTGTGTATGTGTGTGCAGCGTTTCTGCTTAGGCCAGAGGCAGGTGACAGATCCCCTGGAGCTGCTGTTACAAGCGGGTGTGAGCCACCTGACATGGCTGCTGGGAACTGAACTCACGTCTTCTGCCAGAGCACTCTCATGCCGAGCCTTCTCTCCAGCCCCCAAACAAGTCTTTCTTGACTTAGAAAAACAGACCGTGTTGAAGAAGGGCTTGTGTTGTAGGGTGTGGCCTGCTCCCTGCCAGGGCCTACTTGCCCTGCTTCTTAGACAAGCTCCTGGGAGCTTCCGAATCTCCAGGTGTCCTGGCTTTAAAACAGACAAGAGAGAGTTATGCCCTCAGCACACTGTGTACAGCAGGGAGTATGGAAAAGTGCTAAGCCCACAGTAGATGATGCTGTCACTCCTGGGGCCCAGTGCAGAAGGTACAGGTGAGCCGCGATGCGGGAACGCCAGAGCCGGAAGCATGGCCTCCACAGTATCCCCCCACTCCCAACCCCCAAGCTGATCTTGTTTCATTCCCGAGCATTTGTTATCATTTGCCTCTTCCCTGTTTTCTTCTCAGCTCCTGAGAGAAGCTCATTCCCTCTGGAGCGAGAATTCCCACATGCTTCTTTGTCTTCGGTTTCCTCCGCTCCGCCAGTGTATGGGTCTTCAGTGTGTGGCCTGTCAGAGTGTGGCTCTACCTTTCTTCCTCCAGAGGCAGCTGGAAAAGGTGTTCAGTGTAACTCAGTGGGTTTTTAGGATTGACTTGTGTCCTTGGTCCATCTCCATTCCCAGCTGAGCTCTGGGCTCTGGGGTGAGGGGACGGTTTCTCTACTGCTGTGTTACAGATCAGTCAGTGAGTTGGAGATGATGTGGTGGTTAATCAGTCACTTCCCTTCTACTCTGGGGGAGACCACATGCCCAGGGAGGAAAAGGAGAGCCCAGACACAGCAGCTGGGACTTGCACTGTGGAAGCTGACCATTCACTGGGAGCTATGCCTCCATCTGTCCCTTCCGGTGGGCTTCCAAGCCCGACAGGGACATTCCGTGCCCCGTTATCTCCTCAAGAGTGCAATCCCTAGTCCATGTCTCTTTGAAATGAAGTTGGAGTGAGGGGAGAACCTGGCTCGTTTTTCAAGAAGGAACTGAGCCAGGAAGACCAAACCCCATCTTATAGCCCAGGTTAAAAAGAACCAGCAGTGAACCACAAGTGCAGTTGACTTTGGCCCTGAGATCTATAGGGAAAACCAGGGAGCAAAAATAACAAGGAATTTGCGGTGCAAGCAGTATTTGCTTGGGAGCGCTCCTAATCGTGGGCGTGGGTGAGCACTACCGTAGGGGTCCCGTCCCGTTTGCTCAGCAGGCCAAGGTTTGCAGTTGGAAATGTGCTCGTGCTGCTGGCCCTGCTTGGCAGGGAGGGTGTGGAGAGTCTGTTTCTGTTTCTTGGGAACCCGTCACTCGCCTGAACCCCTTATGGAGGCAGGATAAGCCAGAAGAGGCTGCTGAAACCCAGCCAGGGGGCTACTCAACTGCTAAGTCCAGTGCCAAGGCTGGTGTGGGTTCGCACATAGCTCTAGGAGGGGCCATCAGAAGGCCTTTGGTCGTCAGGAGTCATTCATTCATTTGTCTTTATTTACTGAGTATGTACATTGTTTGTATCATACAAACAATGGCTAGGTTTCTGTTGTCATGGAGGTTATTCTTGGAGATTGGGAAAGGGGAGTACAGACAGTGCATGTACATACACACACACACACACATACATACATACACACATATACTACACACACACACACACACACATCACACATACATACACACATACACATTACACATATACTACACACATACACACACACACATACACCACACACATACATACACCACACACACATACACACACCCCACACACATACACAGACACACACATACACACACATACATACACACATACACAGACACAGACACACACATACACACACATACCACACACATGCACATACACCACACATCCACACACATATACACAGACACACACATACACACACACCATACACATACACACATACAGACACACACACATATACCACACATATACCACACACACACATACACACACATGCACATACACCACACAGACACACACAGACACATACATACATACATACACACATACAGACACACACACATATACCACACACACACACACACACACACACACACATACATACACCACACACACATACACACACACACACACACACACACTCACGAATAAATGAGCATATGCCAACATGTGTTAGATGCCATGGGGAAAGTGGAGTGAACCGCTCAAGAGGGGTTGAACGGGGCAACTCCAGATGAATTACTAACATGGGGAGCCTTCCCTGTGCAGGACGGTCTGACCTATGCTCTTGAGCAGCCAGTGCAGAGGCCCCCAGTGATGTCAGCCTGGCCCAGCAGACACAAAACCAGTATCAGGGTAGCCTCTGGCTCCCTCAAGAGCTCACGGCTGCTCCATACCCAGCCTGCCGTCACCTTACCTGTCGTGTCCACTTCAGAAGGCTGTCTTCTTGAGGAGCAGAGGAGTCGGCAGGGCCTACTTAGGTCTGCTTTGAGGATCAGCACAGACACCATGCCTAGTGCACTACTCCTGCCTCTTGCTGCCCTCACCCCCGACCATCATCCTACGCCGCTGTTAAGGCTCGTGCTGGCTTCCGCGTGAACCCATGTTCCCATCGTTACCTGCGGCCTGGTCCAGACCACCAGAATATGTATGCGCACTACACAAAAGCTCTGTATTGCATGCTCTCACATCCTGGAACTCTCACTACCTCAGGCCATCTTCATTCTGTGGTCAGAATGATCTTTTTTTAAGAAGATTTATTTTATATGTATGAGTGTTTTGTCTCCATATATGTGTGTGTACCATGTGTGTGCCTGATGCCTGAGAAGGTCAGAAGTGGGTATTAGACCCCTCAGAACTGGAGTTACAGGGGACCTTGAGCCACAACGTGAGCGCTGGAAATTGAACCCGGACCTTCTGCAAGAGTAACAAGAACTCTAAACTGCTGAGCAGTATCTCTCGCCCCATAATAATCGTCTAAAACCTTGAGTCAGGCAGGGTAGTAGCCTCCCGTAATCCTGACACTTGGGAGGCAGAGGCAGGACAATCATGAGTTTGTGGCTTACCTGGGCTCTGTCGTCAGTTCCAGACCAGCCTGAGCAACTTAGCAAGACTGTCTCCAAATTAAAACAGGGCCCCGGAGATATATTTTAATGGTAAATTGTTTTTCAAAGCCCCGGTACGGTTAAAAATACATACATGTAGGGGCTGGACTCATAGTTCAGCAGTTAAGAGCACTAGCTGCTCTTGCAGAGGACCTGGGTGGCTCCTAGTACTCATTGGTGACTCACAACCATCTGTAGCTCCAGTTCCAGGGGATCCAACACCCTCTTCTGACCCAAGGGCACCAGGCAACACATGATGCACATATATTCACACAGGCAAACACACATACACATATAAATAAAATAAATAAATCTTAAAATATATGAAATACATACATGCATATACATACACACACATAAATGAATAAGTAATCTCCAAACTATCATCTCTCTCCTCACACACACATAGACCCCTTCATACCCTTCCCTGATACCATCCCATGATTCCCCGATACTCTCAGGGTAAGACCCAAATCCCCGTGACGACATGGGGTGCCTTCCCCCAAGCAGGTCCCAGCTTCCTGCCTGCTTTTTGAGAGCTTTAGCTTTACTTTTCAGACTCCACTATCTCAGACTTTCTTGCATCCCTCTGATATTCTTTACTGACCTTGGCTAAGGGCCTTTGCACAGTCTTAATGGTTCTTACCTATTCTCCCCCATACACACCACCCTCAATAACATAACGGTCACCTTCCTCTTTACACCAAGAGAACTGCATATGGCCTCCTGGTGACATGCTCCCATTAGCATGGCACGTTCTCTTTTATGCCTGGGACACACTTGTACACTCGTGATGATTCCTTCCTGCATTCATCCGTAAGCTGAGGGTGGCGGGACTCCGACGTGTTCCCCGTGCCGTCCTCGGTGCAGGTGCATAGAAAGTACATCCGGCATAGCGGACACCCCATGTCTGTGCCGTAGCAAGGAAGGAAGGAACGCCGGCAAAGACCTTGGTTCCAAAACGTCTCGCTTGAACACAGAAGAGTAATAGGAGACAGCCTGTATTTTCTCTTCCAGTCTCTGCCTATCAAGATGGCGATTGATATCTGAAGCTCAGGAACACGCATAGCAAGCAGGAATCCTGTCAGATGAACAGCCTGCCAAGGAAGCACGGCCTGCTCCCACTATCAGAATGCTGCTGTTTTCTTTGGCTGAGGGGAGACGAAGACCTTACACACACCAGGAAATGGGGCAGACCCTTCGAGTCGAGGCAGGGCCAGGGGTGAGGCTCACAACCAAATGAAGGGGTGTTGTGCAAAGCCTGGTGAGGGATCCTGCCCATCTCAACAGCTGAGGACCTGGAACGTTCTCCCTGTGCCAGTGGGAAAGTGAATGACTCAAGTTCCGTTTTATACTGTGCCTAAAAAAGCGCTGGCCCTGTCCTTGCACAGTTTCTGAAAGCAAGGCTTGAATTTAGTGAGCACTGCTCCGTGACAGCCACTAAGGGAAAAGAACTATTCAGGGTCTAGCCAAGTATCTCAGAAGTGGTTTTAGTGGTTTATGGAAGGGAGGTGGTGCATGCATGACGTGGCATGCATAACATGACACACATGTAGAGGTCAAAGGACAACTGGAGAGAGTCTGTTCTTCCACAATGTGGGTTCTGGGGTGGATCTCGGGCTGTTGGGCTTAATGGCAGGTGTCTTTTCCTGCTGGGCCAATCTGGCTGCGTAACTTTTACTTTCTTGGGACCACATATCCATTTGGAGATTCAACAGAACAGTGGACCCTTCCTTCTGTCTGTTTCCCTGACACTATGTGTGAGTGGGTCAGAGCTTCCAGTTAAAAATCTACCCACTGGGTGTGACGGGAAGTCAAACTGAAGGAAGCTGGCAAGAGACAGGGATATGTAAATTTGCAGATACGAGGCCCAGTGAATGACATCGAAGAAGCATGCTGGAATCAGATACCTCACACATTCTCCACCTTCAGAGCAAGAGTATTGGTACGGGATGAACAAACAGGTCGACTGAAATGAGGCAGAGCCCGCAGGATGGCACCAGGCACTCTGGGCATCTCCCGCACTCTGCGTCCCAGTACACGCAACACGAGCATGATCTCTCAGCCTGTGAGCTCACTTCCAGTCCTATCAGCTCTGCTCAGTGAATATTCGCCGTCTACAGGAACAGATGAATGACTTCTGGCTGGCTTGCTTTATTCTGTTGTTCTTCCCCTGCTCCTTAGCTTTCGTCTCAATTTATCTAGTTCTCTAGTTTTGTTTTATTTGTATCATTCTATCTATCTATCTACCTACCTACCTACCATCTATCAATCATCTCGCTATCCACATAGCTATTATTTGTGTGTGTGTGTGTGTGTGTGTGTGTGTGTGTGTGTGTGATGCAGGCATACATGTGTGAACAAATGGAGGTCAAAGGCATCAGGCATCTCATCCTATCTTGAGCTTCCTTATTACTCTAAGACAGGACAGGGCCACTCACTGAATCTGGAACTGGGTTGGTGGCCATCAAGCCCCAGAGATCCTCCTCTCTCTCAACCCCCCAACCCAGCACTAGGATTGCAGGTATGTACTGTGCCCAGCTTTTTAATGTAGAGTCTGGGGATTCACACTCAGCCCCCTCAAGCTCCTGCAGTCAGCACTCTTAACCACTGAGCCATCTCCCTAGTCACGGCTTTGATTCATTAAAGAAATGTTTACCTAGAGATAGCTCAGTGGGTAAAGATGCTTGCTGCGCAAGGCTGACAACCCGAGTTCAATCTCGGGAACCCATGTGCATTAGTCACTTTCCTGTTGCTGTGATGAAAGACATGACCAAGGGCGACTTAAGGAAGAGAGTTTATTTTGGCTTATGGTGCCAGAAGGATGAGAGTCCATCAGGGCAGGGTGGAGGCATGGCCACGTGGTAGACATGTGTCAGGTGCAGGAAGCTGAGAGCACTTGTCTTTAATGGCAGGCACCAAGTAGAAAGAGTGAACTGTAAGGAGGGCAAGGCTGTATGCTCTCAAAGGCTGTTTCCAGTGATATACTTCCTTCAACAAGGCCGGTCTCCTAAACCTCCCTAAGTGGCGCCACCAACTGGGGACCAAGTGCTTAATGCCTGAGACTACAGGGAACACTTCTCGTTGAAGTCACCCACATCATGTGAAGCTGGATGAAAAGAACTGATTCTACAGCGTTGTCCCCTGACCTTCACAGGTGTGCCATGACATGCATTCACACGCACACACACACACACACACACACACACACACACACATTTACTGAGTTGGAAATCTCTTCTGGGGTCCATCACACCTGGGTTAAAGTCTCAATACCACGACCCGGCAGCTACAGTGAGGCAGCTCAGCTTGCTCACTGTAGAACAGAGTGAGAGAGTTAGACACGGTCACACACTCAGGACGTGCAGTGCGGTCCTACACGCAGCTCTTGCATGCTGTTTTAACAAATGTCACCTCTTCAATTACTCACTGATCCCCTGCCACATAAGTCGTTGGTTCGATGGTGCATCCCCAGTTTCTAGACCCACAGCCCTGAACCCCAGAAACCAATCACTGGTGTCCGTACAGCAGGTAAGCATAGCCTTGGAGGAGCCCCACGGTGGTCCATTATGGCTGTGCTTAAGGACGGGGAACATTGTCACTTTCCCTTCCTTCCTACTTGTCATTTTAAATGAGCTTATCTTTGCATTAATTTTGTGATTGAAAAATACTATATAGGGAAAATTGTTATAATACAAATGTGTTTAATTGACTTTAGTCAATTCAGAGGGAAGAAACACGTATATCTTACTGTCTCTGGGCAGTAGAAATCCTTCCGGGGGATCGGGATAGGGCGGTTTGTCTGAAGGGCACATTCGAAGTAGACGTGTGTGGCGGTGCAAGTCAGACATGGAGCAGAGAAGCCTGAGCACCTGCCTTTGCCTGCCAGCACCGCCCAACTCCGAGGAAACGTAGGGTCTGTTTTCCTTATCAGCAAGACAGGAGAAACAAACGGAAAGCTTTGTCCTCGCAGCTAGTGTGAGAGTCGGGATTAAATGCTTCCCATGTAAGAGTCGGCCTTCAGCATATTCCCTCTTCTTTATCTCAGGCTGTGTCAGAGGCGTCTTTCTGCTTTAGGTTTTGGGTGTGCATACTGCACACGCGTCTAAACGTTCCTGCTTTGATGTCTAGCCCTTACCTCAAACTGACTAACCACCACCACCAAAGCGGATCTCCTCATCCCCAAAGCCTCAGCACAAACCGCTTCTCCCTTAACCACCCGCACCTCAGCAAACAGCTCCAACGTGTGCCCTGCATGTGCCTGGCCACTGGGGTCCAAGTGCCCTGCCTTCTTCCTTACATCCCTGCCCAGCTGCTAACATCTCTAAGTATCGGTCCTGCCTCCCAAGCTGGCTGCTGCTGCTGCAGACTACACTAACTGTCCCTACACCCCTCGGAGGCGCCCCTCCCTGCTCTCACCTCCTCAGGACCCCGGGAGCCCTTTTACTATGGCGGAGCCAGAATGTGGACAGGTGCATGTTGGGATATGCCACCATCTTACTCGGAGTAACTCCAGTAACTTCCTACAGCTTACTGCCCTTTAGATGTCTAACTTAGGTTGGTAAGCAGGCCAGGTCGTAAGCGTGCTGGGTTCTGTGGGCTCAGCAGGAGTCTGGCACGTGGGTCACTTCCATCTTCTCCCCATCTCGCTTTCTTCTTTCAAGCTTTCAAACCTGTGAAAATGATTCAGAGCTGATGGATTAATAAAACCACATTGAGGAATAGATCTTGCCCAGGTCACTTGGCTGACCCTTGCTCCTAAAAGACAATTCCTTCCCCTCTCTTTGGCCCTCTACCTGGCTCTCCCCGCCTTCCATCATTGAGCACTTTGACCCCGTTTCTTTAGAGCCCGTGGACTACCATCCCCCCACCAGACCCCAGTTCCCTCAGGTCTCCCTGTGGCTTTCTTGCTGCTGTGTTCAAATCTCTGCTTACACGAACCCTCCTTGAGCAGCCCCTCCTGAGCATGCTAGCCCTAACTGGCTAACTTGTCCTCTTAGGACTTCTCATACTTGCACTTTGCTCTGCCATTATCAGCCCTGGAACTTGAACTTATAAAGGACGGACGGATGTTGCTTTTGTCTCCCTTTCACTGTCCTTCCCCAGCACCAAGAACAGTTCCTGACACTCTGGTCATCGAAGAGATGCTCATTGGCTACATGAATTCAGTCAGCAGGATCCTGCCAGGCAGCAGGTTGGTTTCAGCCTCCACAGTGCACATTTTACTAAAGGCCCTCTTTGGACAGCTTTGGCGCTGTGGGTTCTGCCTAAGCAAGGGAGACTCTGAATGGGCAGTGTGTGCAGACAGTGAGAGCTGTGCTTGACTGCCGTTCAGCCTAAAGATTTGTCCATGTGTGCACAGGGCCCTGAGGGAGAGAGCCCCAGGGAACACGCCCGGCTTTGAAGTAGGGAGATCTGTCCAGCTCTAAGGCAGCTGATGTCATTGGAACATCTTAGCCGATAAGCACATTGGAGAGCCAGTTCCAGTGTCTGTGGAAGAGGCAGGCATGCCGTTTCTGGAGCCAGACAAACGCCGAGATAAAAAGCAGTGTTTCCTGGATAGCGTAGCCAACCAGCTGCAAAGCTAATCTGGAAGACGTAGAAAGGCGGTGCTTATCGGGCCTAGGTGGGTCATGGTGGAAAAAGCTGGTCAATCTAGAAGCTGCTTCAAGAAGCACCCTGCCTCCTACTCCAGGCAGGAATCCTAGGGCCTCTTGAGGGATGCATCTGGAACAGGCAGGTACATCTTCTTCCCACCCTGCCTTCAGAAGCCCTGAGAGAAATGGGCTCGGATCAGGCCTTCCTACAGAGATTGCAGGAGTGATGGTTGTGTGGTTGTGTACCCAGGAATACTTAGTACTCACTTGTTGAAGTTCTAGGTCAGAGGAGGAACCTCAGCTGAACCACCAGAGCACGAGGGATCAGGCAGTAAGCCAGAGCCTATGCTGGCTCATTCCCCAGGCAGACACTGGACCAACCTTGGCACCAGAGCCACGTCAGGCCATGCAAAGGTCCAGACACCTCTTCCTTAGAAAGCACTCAAGATAAAAAGCAGGAGGCCTGGATGCGGGAGAGCTGTCCACTGTGTAGATTGAGGGTCCTAGGGCAGGCATCTATCGCTGATATTAGTAGGCAGCTACATGATATGAGAGGAAACAGGACAAGAGCCCAAGAGCTCAAGACAAGCAGTTCACGGTCTGGCATCTAACCTCAGCTCTTCTCTGTGACCCAGGGCCAGTTCGTTGGCCTTCGTGGGCTTTGAAGTTTGTCACTTACACAGTTTCATGGAAATCTCGACATCATCGTCTTCCTGCCTTACTAGGGTCAAACGAGAGAACAGTGAGTGTCCTTGCAAGGCCAGACACTTCAGCCACATGTGACTCGATCCCTCATGCAGTTGTATAAAGCAGAGCTGCCGATAGCAACAATAGAACCCGCATACATGCCAGAACCTGCCTCCTTTTTTTACGTACGTGCTTATGGGCTCCTCAGCAACCTGAGAGAGGCGTTGTGGAATCCCCATGTGCGGGTGAAGCTGCAGGCCACAGCCTTGCTGAAGAACCAGTATCCCACAGCCCTGGAGGTCCTCCAGCCCAGATCTACAGGCTCCCGGCCTAGCCCCACCGATGACTTCCTCTGAAAGATTATAGCCTATCTGCCCAGGGAAAGCAGGCCCATTTTTATGCTTCCCTGTAGTCAGACTCAGTCCCAGTCAACTGTAGAGAGGCTGACCAGTGTTTACCAAGGACAGTGGTACCCTGTCCCCAATTCTTGGAACTGAGGAGATGCTAGGAAATGGGCGTCCCCCCCACCCCCCCACCCCCGACCCCGCACATCACAGAGGGCTGGCATGTGTGGCTGAAGCTTCCGCATGTAGCTCAGGCCTCCCTAAAGGTATGTGAGAGAGTCTGGAAAGCATTTCCTTGAGAAAGCAGAGGAAGGGGGCACCTCTGGAGGGCAGGGTGTCATTTCCTGTGTTCTTTCCCTAAGGAGGAAGGGGTGAAAATGCAGGAGGTGGGGCTTCCTTTCCCTTGGCTGTTCCACAGGAAAGGGCTCTTCACCTCCTTAAACTCCCTGCAGTTTGCTCCGCTTGAATTAAATGGAATGTGGTTAGCTTGGGCAACAGAAAATGGCAGATAAGGACTTCTGGGCCCGGGTTTAGAGAAGCCTCAGGAGCCTTCTCAAATGGTCTGGGATGGCAAAGTACACAAGAAGAGGGAAAGAGGAATCATTGGAAGAAAACATGGCTTTTATCCTAACAAGAGAAGACCTAGAAAGCATGGTCCACTGTCCTCAAGTATCTGAGAGCTGTCCCAATGCAGTCTAATTCTGTGGGGCCACCATGGAGTAGAGGAAGGAATAACAGGGACTAGATGGAAATGTACCCACAAAGGGCAGAGTGTTGGGGTTCAGGTTGGGGGTTAGCAAGGAGGCCTTCTTAGCAGGATTAGGGTTAGGCAAGGGCCCAGCCAGGAATGGGAGCTCAGAGCTCTTGCATGCGTACTGGGCTCTGAGCAGTTACGGTTTTGTGAGGAGTAGGGAAGCGAAATATTGCATTGGGCCATGGTGGGAATCGTACAGCTTATGTTCAAGGACAGACATGGACTATGGAACTTGGCCCCACAGTTCCCAGGCTGGACCTCAGATCATCCTGCTCATTTCATCTTGGTCCTCATCTGAGTGAACAGCCTAGGCCAGCTCTGAGACTATCAGGCCTCACGATTATTCTCCCCTTCTCGAATGACTGCTAGCTCCCACCTCCCTTCCCTAATCTTAGCAACTCTGCCTTGCTGGTTACTGGGGACACTGGTAGATGAAGAGGCAGATGGCTCACTCTGCAACTGTACATTTGGTTGTGTTTCTCCTCAGTGCCCCGGCCTTAGAGGGCCTGCCTTGGGAACAGTGGGGAGAGATGGGGGAGGGGGGCGAGAGAGGTAGGCAGAAGGGGGAGGGAAGGAGAGAGAGTTACAGGCAGTTTTGAAGTTTTGAACCATCTCATGTGGGTGCTGGGAACCAAACATGGGTCCTCTGCAAGATCCGAGCCACCTCTCGGGCCCCGGGAACAATGGCTCTTTGGCAGCTGCTAAAATTGGCCGTGAGGCTCTTGACAACAGACCGCTGAGATCCACCAGGTTTCTCATTCAGTCGGTGTACAATGGTGTCTAGGAATTCACACTGGTGATATAAGGCTGGTGTTGATGCTTCTGTTTGAAGTTCCATTTTGAGAACCTTTGCTCTGGTAGGCCTTCAGTGTCCCGGGCTGTCCTGAGGCCGACTAGCTCTGCGTGGCCTCCACAGGGTGGAAGACAGAACTTCAAGGACATTGTACAGATAGGTACCTTACACTAGGCTCTGGACTAGAGTCACACAAAGCTGTATTGAAACTCTGGCTGTGTTCATGAGCTATGTGCAGGTTGACGGTTTGCTTAACTACCACACGCCCAATGCTAGTACAGTCAAAAGCTAAGTACCTCTTTCAAAAAGGTCATTATGCTGATCGAAGATGGCGATTTAAAAAAAAAAAAAAAGCTTAGACCACCTAAGAACACACAGAGAAATATTCTAGAAGTTCTTATTCTCAGATGGAGATGCAAGGAATTTTGGACAGCCCAGGCCACCTTACATAGATGTAAACTCTCGAGTTGTGAGGTCCACTTTCTCCAGTTATGCCTGTGTGAGAGATCCCCAACCTGCTTGCCCCTTGCTAGAAGGGTAGAGGTTGTTATCCGAAGAGCCTTCCTTTACAACTTAGCTATGACAGCGCTGGCCACACATTCTGAGTGATTGGCTTTTGGTGTGACTCTGTAGGAGCCTGCAGATATGAACTAGATTGTGCATGGGACATAAGGATTGGGGGGCAGAAGGTCACCAAAGGTCTGTTGTCATGGTTCTGATGGAGTCCCATGATGTCTTTCCCCACTTGTATTCTGTGCTCCCTGGATTAACAGCCGTAACTGTCAGAGTGCAGGATGATGTCTGTTGCAACCGCAAAATAGAGTAGGAAATGAAGGGGTGACTGCAATGGTGTCTGGTGGTTGCTCTGAAATGGGGAGCTCTCTGGGAAAATATATGCCAGGTTCTGTCTTATGGAGTGAGTGGCACCTTAAGAATATCTCTACTCTAAAGGTCCTGACGTCAAGTACATTTGAAAAGCATGGTAGTCCTGCCTTGCCCACAGATCCAGCTTCTCTAGTTTCAGTTGCCCACTGTCTTCTGGGTCTGGTGGTGCATGTCTATAATCCTAGCACTCATGAAGCTGAGGCAGGAGGATTGCCCACACTTACATAGCAAGTCACTAGGTCAGCCAGAGCTCTACAGCAAGACCCTGTGTGGAAGAAAAAAGAGGTTACCACCATCAGCTATGATCTGATTGCGTGGAGAATTCTGAATTTTGAGAAAGAAAGAGAAGGGGTGCGCATTCAAATAAAAGAACTTTTACTTCAGTGTATAGTTAGAATTCTTCTCTTCTGTTGTTGGCCATTGTTGTTTATTTCTTACCGTGCCCGTGTATAAATTTAACTTTATCATCAATATATGTTATAGGGAAAATGTACATATGGGGTTTGATGCTGTAGTTTCTGGGGGTGGGGGTAATAGGAATGCCTCCCCATGGATAAAGTGGCTACTGAAGCCCATTCCCTTCTTCTTCGGTAGAGTCCCAGACCCCTCCCTCCTAGGTAAGGACTCCTTGAAGTCCTGCACAGTTCAGATACACAGTGAACGATTGAACAGGCTAAGCTTTTCCCTTCAACCACCTCTGAGGAACTCGTGTTAGAGGAGTTCTTGATTTCTAAGACTTCTGGCCCGTGGGCTTTTCCTGATTTTCAGAACGGCCTGAGAGGTATAAGAATGACCCTGCTCCTGTGACGGAGGAAGCTGAGCCGCAGAGAGGCTGGGGACTTTGGCACAGGGCTGTTTAAAAGACTGCCTAGGACAGGTGGGTATTGCAAGGCCTGGGGAAGCATCTGGAGCCTCCGATGGAATGTCACTATTAGAGTCAATCACTAAGGACAATGACAGCAGAGCCACCAGGCAGGGTGGTAGTTCTTACTTGCCAAAAACTCTGCAGCTGGCCACATCAGCGTTGCCTATTGTTTATTTATTGATCCTTGGTCCACAGTGGTATGTGCTCTGAAGTGAGACACAACTTCAGGGGCTAAGAAGACAGACAGCCCTGCAGCCAGATGGAGTAGGCACTTCAAGGGGGCTCTCTTTGTGGCTGTGTGACTCTGAGAAAGTTACTCAACTTTTTTATTTATTTTTGTTTTATGTGTA
This sequence comes from Cricetomys ansorgei, assembly GCA_026225945.1. Taxonomy (NCBI): domain Eukaryota; kingdom Metazoa; phylum Chordata; class Mammalia; order Rodentia; family Nesomyidae; genus Cricetomys; species Cricetomys ansorgei. The sequence continues at coordinate 708,603 of JAMJFZ010003970.1, forward strand.
TGACCGTTAGCCTGTATGTGTGTAAGTGGATCGTACATGTGCAACGTGGAGGACAGAGATAGCATCAGATCCTCTGAAACCGGAGTTACAGGTGGCCGTGAGCCACCATGTGGGTGCTGGGATTTGAACTCAGATCCTCTGAAAGAGCAGCAAGTGCTCTTAGCCACTGGGTCATCTCTCCAGTTTTATGTTTTATTTTAACGCAACTTATTTTTTTTCAAAATTGGTAAATTTATGTATTTGTTTACTATGTGCATGACAGTAAGTGCATTTACCATCTTTTTGACCCTTCTTCGATTTCGGTAGCTGTTTTTCCTCCCTGTAAATTGTATTTATTTATTTATTTTGAGATAAAGTAACTATGTAGCCCTGGCTAGCATGGAACTTGCTATGTAGACACAGCTGGCCTGAGCCTCCTAAGTGCCAGGATTAAAGGCAGGCACCACCACACTAAGCCTGTAAAATGTAATTTTTCATTCTCCATATCTTGTGTCTCTCCTCTGAGTTCCTGTGGCAAGATGGCAAATGGGGACAGAATTCCCCAGGGCTCTCAGGCCAGCTAACCTGGCAAACACAGCAACAAACAAGAGGGTAGGTGGAAGGCCTCTGACACCCATCGTTGACCTCTGACCTCCACCTGCTGCTGTGCACATGCCTGCCCACACATATACACATACACACATATCAAGCACGGAACAAAAAGATCAACGAATCAAGAATAGTTGCCTGGGTGACTGATCTGACAGGGCTTTAGCAAACATAAAACTAGGTTGTGGTGAGTTCTTGGTGTTCGCATTCACTGGAATATGACCAGGAGGAAGCTCTGGGGGTGGGGGGTGCTGGGCTGCAGAGAAGGCTGGGGTGACTCAGGAGCTATTCTCTAGCTCTGATGTGGGAACTAAGGACTGCCCAGAAAAGCCCAGGTCAACCCAGCAGCAAGTGACAGTGACCAGTGCCATTTTGCAGACCACTGCGGAAGTCAAAGGCAGGATAGCAGCTGCACTGGGAGCTCTCCTTTGCTAAACAATAGCTCCAGTCCTGGGATTTCCAGGGTTGTCATCTGTTGACTTCCAAATAGAAAGTGATTGTACGCACACATTGTCTGGGACCGTGCCTCTTTTTTCCAGTTTACCCTCAGCTTGTGTCCTGAGGCCTAGACCCCAATGCCAGCACCACTTGTCCCTGTGAGAGGCACCCTCTCAGGGGCTGAGGGAGGAAGAAACCCCAAGAGCAGGTTGTTCACGCTGCTGTGCATGCATGAGTATGCCTGTGTGTCTATTCACATGTGAGCGCACATCGATGTGTGCGTGAGTATGCACGTGCATATGTATTGTAGAAGTTTATTTTTAGTTTTGTTTAAAATATTATTTTATGCACTATTGGGTGAGGGGATACCTAGGTCTTGGCCTTTTGTATTGTCTGCAGGTGTTGGATTTCTGTGGGGAATATTTGATTGCTTATGATCTGCACCTGAGGAGTTCTGAATAAAAACACCTGAGCTCAGACGCTTGGGGTTCCACACTGTCTGGTATATGTCGTATGGTGTTGGCCATGATGGTGGTTTCCTCTGCTGAGGTCTGACAGGCTTTGCACGTATGAATATGCCTCCTTGTCATCCTTGGTGAGCTGGCACAGTAGGTGTACTACTACACGTATATGTGTATGTGTGCATGCATATGTGTTTGTGTGTGTGTGCGTGTGTGTGTCTACCTCCTGGAAGGAAAGGGTGCTGAAGAAAAATGTAATTTGTTTACCAACTGCTTTATAATCCAAGGAGAGGTCTCCCATACCTCCACCACCTGGCATTGGTTTCTAATTCCTTTCCACTGTATTCTCTTAATTGCTCAGTCACAAACCCTCTGGGTGAGAACTCTTCCCATTCCCTACTGCCAAGGCTGGAAGGGCTGGGCCGTGCTTGACCCCCCAACAGTTCCCAGGAAGTACTGACCAGAAGCACACACACCCTACCCCACCCCAGAGGTGCTGCTTCTTAAACCTCCAACCCTAATCCCTGGCAACCAGAACTGGCCCAGAAATGAAAGGGCAGATCCTACAGTGAATACCAAATCAGCAACCACTCCTGCACCCCATCCTCTCTCTCTCTCATTAAACCACAGCCACAGAAAACAGAGCCTAGCACTCAATGTACCCTGGGAGGAGGGGTGGGGAGGGGTGTCGCTCCTGGATGATTCCTTTCCAAACAGCTTTTCTGAATCACTCCATATAAACAAAACTTGGGCTAATGGCAGTCATAAACTGGCAACCTGGCAGGCTTCGGCTGGAGCTGCCCCGGCTTCTGGGTCCGCACTGCCATGTCTGTGCTCTTAGTTTTTCCTTTAAGCAGTTCCCTTTGACTTTACGTGAACTTCTGGCCCACTTGACTGTGCAGAGAAAGCTAAACTGAGTCCCTCAAGGCACTTCCCAAAGATTCTCGCCCTGACACTTAGCTAGGTCAGAGCTAGGAGTTTCACTCCTGGCCTGTGGAGGCTGGAGGCCTGACCACACAGAGGCCCTTCAAAGTGTGTGTGTGGGGGGGGGGGTGTCAGAGGTCAGCAGAGATTGCACAATTTCAAGTCTTATCTGCTTCCTTGAGGTGATGGGGGTGGGGGGTAGTGGAGGATCCTTGAGGCCTGGGGTGTTGAATTGAGCAAATAAATACCAGGGGTACCTGGCAACTCTCTTCCTGTTCTGGGAAGATTGTTCAGCCTCCAAGAAACCAGGACAAAGCACCTAACCTGGACCCTCGGAGCGAGTCTTCAGCCACTGGGTCCTCCGTCCCTAGACTCTGCAGTGTGTAGCAGTGTTTTGAGATCTATATATGTTTTGAGACATAAGACACAGTGCTTACTCTCCAGCCTTGCCTTCCAGCCACAGTGAAAGGGAACGGATGCCTGGGTTCTGGGTGCCCAAGGTGAGGCTACTCGGAAGATTTGAAGCATCTTGCTGGGCCACTCTGGATGCTGGCTGGCCCGGCATTTCCAGCCTGCTGACTCACTTGGGTTTATTTCCAGTACCTTTCTCGTGATACCATGGAAAGACTTCTGTACAGGGTGCCAGACTCCTCCAGAAAATCAGGAACCGAAAGTGGGGTGATCTTCAAACTTCCTTCAGGCCCACCCTTCTGAAATCCTTAGTTCTGTTTAACCGTGCCAATGGCAAGCCAGGTCCTTGAGTGTGCACTTGGACAGAAGAGAGAACTTTTTCCTAGGCAATGAATGTATCACCCAGAAGTCATGGTGTCAGCATTGATGTTCATCCCAAGAACAACAACAACAAAGGGTACCTGTCCTGCCCACAAGAGGACCACTCTACGGACCATGGGAGGACAGGGGAAGTACAGAGGAACAGTAGAGGGGATGGATAGTTCAAAAGGTCACCATTGTACCATCTGGCAGAACAGTGACTAGCAGGAAAAGCCACGCTCAGACTGAAGGAACACACAGCCTGGTTCGGAAGAGGAAGCGGTCCAGGAGCATCAGAAGGGTCACAGGGTGACGGCGGACACCGTCTACCTAGGAATTCTCTGTCACTGCCTGACTTTCTCGATTGTGTGGTGAGCAGGACACCATCAGCCCTGTTGGGGGACATGCTAGGTAGTCGCATTTAACATGTGCCGGAGAGAAGGTTTTACATCCACTTCATCTCAAGAGAAAAGCAGAGGGCAGGGGGCGACTCTTCTGAGAAAGGAGAGTCCCTTGCTGGCCCGGCCTTTTCTAGGGTAGTGTCATTCCTGTCAGTGTGACAACCTGTCTGTTCTCCTGAAAGCCTTAAACCCTCTAACCTCACAGACCCTATGCCCTCAGACTGACCTTTTGAAATGAGACTCATGTTCCTCAAAGGCTGGCGGAGGGGGAGAAAGCACCTCCTGTGCTCCTGTCCCTCCCTGTCCCCAGGCTGCAGATAAGAAGCATCCTCCTTCAGAGAGACTTAGTCAGTATGACTCTAGTTCTGAAAGCTGCCCAGCTGTCAGCCTGTATACTCCCGTAAGGCTTTTATTTGCATTCTTATACATTTCCTTCCTCGGATCCCACCTCTTTAAAACATTTTTTTTTTAGACACGGTCTCACTCTGTAGCTCAGGCTGGGGTAGAAGTCATCGTGGTAGCCCAGGCTGGCTTCTGGCTCTTTGGCAATTGGCCTGCATCAGCCTTCCATGTGATGGGATTACAGGTGTGAGCCATCACACTCTGCTCCCTCTCTTTCGTCATCCAAGATCTTGCCCCTTCTCCACTCAGGAGGCTGAGGCGGATCTTTTAAGTCACTGTGAAACTGCCTGCATGCAGATTGCCTTCATCCTCTCCCTGAGGGCACTGAGTCGTCCCCCCCCAACCCCCCCCCACTGTAATACAGCAGTCACATAGAGACAGGATGCCAGGTAGGCAGGCCCGCATTACAAGGAGCTTACAAGCTGGTGGGAGGAGAGTCAGTCACCCCGTCTCTGAACTTCGATCTGCAAAATCTTTAGCACTGCTGTGTGGAGTCCCTGAAGGTACCCTGTGTCACACTGAGCAGCCACAGAGGTCCAGGTTGTCCACTGATGGAGAGTCTGTAGTACTTCTGGGGATTTCCTGTTCAAGTCCAGCCAGCTGGGTTGGGAGACAGATTCCCCATGTCATGCCACCAAGTTTATTTCCTCCTCATTCTTGGATGAGCACAGATTCTATTCCTTCTGTGGTCATTCCAGACCATGTAAAAGATGGCATCCCCCAGCCGGCCTCAGGGGCGAATATACATGCGTTCCAAGCAGTCTGAAGAGGCTCCCCCAGCCGCCCCTACCCTGTCTGCACTTCTCCTATCAGTCACTGGCCTGGTTGAAGGAGTGGGAGACCGTGTTAAACTGGCCTCTGGGAAACGCATTAAGCTATTAACAGCTGGACAGAAATTAGTTTATCAGATGGAGAATTTAGGCACTTGAAGGAAGGTGTATCATCACTTTGGGGTGGGAGAGAAGGAAGCAACTCCATGGATGGATATCTCTTTCCTAAGGAGGGAACAGTGGTATCTTTTGGGGTACCGGGCCACAACTATTCCACTCCTGGCCTATCTCTCTTCTCTCTGCCTTGAGTATCAAGAGCCCTAAGCCCTGAATCACTCCAGGGTTAATCATTAAAAGAGCTAGGCAGATGGGCAAATTCAGAATGTGCAGAGGAGGGAAATCTGTGCACATTGAGCAATGTACAGCAGGGTACTTTACATATCGGGGGATGGAACAGCCTAGAACCCAGCACGGTAAAAGCAGGCTCTGAGCCTGCAGGAGTGCACAGTACCCAGACCGCATTATCATCACGAGAGTTCAGGAGAGGCCAAACTTTGGAGGTAGGCCAGGCTAGGGTGGGGAGTGTCACAGCCTGTAAGGGGTCAACACTGATTTGACAGGCCCAGGGGATGGGTCAGAAGGCCAGGACTGGAAAAGAGACCACCCGCAGGGAGGAGGTTGAGTACCACCCCACCCACATGGTCCACACAGGCTGATCCCTTCCCCCCCCCACCCCCCAGTTTACATCAAAAAAGCCATGGTTGGAGACTACGGAGAGTGTTGGAGAGATAGCTCCTGGGATGCTGAATGCTCCCCTAGGGAGAGGTGTGTCTCTGAGATCTGCAGAGACTTGATGCCCGCTAGGGTAAACTCACAGCTATCCCCCTCGGGAGCCACGCAGTGAACAGCTAGACTTGGCTGCACATGCGTCTCCTCATCAGGTACTCATGCTTTGCCCCCCTCCCTCGTCATTTCAACCATCTCTCCTCCTCTTCGGCCTCTGCCGTTCACAAACCTCCCTGGAACAGGAATTTGGACACAATAGCCCTTCTTTGTAGGGACCTAGATGGCCTCAGCCAACCCATAGCACCCAACTTCTGTCATCCAGTGGTCTTCAATCTGACTGCCCCACCCCTGCATCCCCTGGCAGGGGTGCTCTTCTCCCAGCAGGGGCGTCACCCTGAGATGCTTCTCATTTCTCTATGTGAAGTCCGTCACCTGTGAGTGTTTCTCAGACTGTGCATATCTCTCTTCCCCGTGGCCCAGCTGTACAGCGCGTCTGCCCGCTTTCGTACCAGTCACACACTAGAGAGGGAATCTTTCTGCTTCTCAGTACCTTACACAAAGCTGGGAAAGCACTGCACCGCAGAGGCTAGAGGCAGAAACAGCTGGCACATCTGTCTACCGCATATGAGCGTGGACGGGCGAGCTCTCGCTTTAGTCCCTGTGTTGAAACTGGGCAGGTGCCTTTGGTACCTCTGCCGTTTTCCTCCTTCCTGCTTGCACCACGAGTGGTATTTCTGACCAGCAAAGCCTGTGACTGGGACTCTGCAGAGACTTCCTGGAGGAGTGTCACTGTTAGTGTTGCAGCCATCCTAGGAAGTATGACGAGCCTATAGCAGCTTCCCCAGAGAATGCATGGGCCTGTGGGCCGGCAGCATCTACATGAAGCTTTGATTTCCAATCTTCCTCCCCAGTACTGTGGGCCCCTAGATTATACTATAAAAGAGCAAACAGACAGCCTCTGTTTCGCTGTCTTGGCCATTGAGATTTTTGTCAAGCTTTAGTCTTGGAAAATAAAGATATTTTAAGATTTGGCTTCTGACTATATGTCTATTTTAATAGAAGACACGCATTTCCAAATGGCGTGTGTGCTGTACCCTCCCCCTCTTGGGTGTACTCCTACCCACAAGCTGCAGAGACCTGTGCCATTCCCACTGTGGCAAGTGCTAGGGGTGGAGGGCAGACACTAGAGGTTGGAACTCACCTAGTGGGGACAAGGTAGGAAAGATACAAGTTGACAAAGTTAGCAGGGCGCCCAGGAGTGAAGAAATGACATGGCGGGATAGAGCAGGGGGAAAGGGGGAGAAAACCACTACTTTCACGGAGTCAAAAGTCATTCTAACCTCAGAGATGAGGCCACAGGGGGACCGTGAGATGGGAGGCAGGAAGGACCTTCTACGTTGACAACACAGGAAAGGTGACTGGAGCACAGGAAAGGTGACTGGAGCACGGATGGCCAGGGATGGAGGGAAGGGCAGGCGGCAGATAAGCCAAAGAAAGCTTGTGTTTTTTAAATTGACTTGCTTATTTTTAACAATGAGAGAAATCAAATCCTGAAGGGTGGAGATTATAGAGAGACATTTTCATCTACTTGTCTGCTTCTAAGATCATTCTTCAGAAGATTGGGAAGCTGACTTCTCAGTTCCTCTCATTTTGAAGTTTTGGCTGCCGAGAAGAACATATAGTAACGTGAGATAACATATAATAAGAATCGGAGACTCTCAGCCAAGTTCTGTAAGTTCTGGAGAGGCAGCATTGATATCCTGGACTGTAACTTCTGCCAAGCCAAACCCTAGGCTTGAGGTCGGGGTGCCAATTATCATCTTGGGGGGGGGGTGCTGCTCTGAATGAGCTATGAGCCTTCTGAGGATAAAGTTCCGGGGAACCCCTGGAGATTCACATTTGGGATCAAGGATAGTGGAGGTGCCCAGTCGGCAAAGTCTCTAGAAAGAAAAGCATGACACAGCCGGGATCAGGTAGAGACTGAGGAGGAAGCAAAGCTATGTCTTCGGCTGTCCCCTCCTCCCTCCCCTGCCAGGGCTACGCATGACCTTTCCCCTACCGCAGCCAGGTGTGTTTGTAAACAACCGAGCTCCAAACTTCACATTACAGGAAATAAATATCTCCAGGGGTATGGGCCAGGGGGTTGAGGGGGTGCGCTTGTCTTCCTGCGTGCCTGCGCACTCATCCTACAGCCATAATCCAGATACCAGCTTTCTCCAGGTGCCAGTGGCTACCGTGAGACAATTTGGATGAGTTGGATGCAGCGTGGGGAGAGATAGGTGTGGGGAGAGATACGAGCCGAGCCGGTATCCTGGCTGAGAACCAGAATGGTCCTGGAAGCCACAACCCCCTCTCGGGATCACAGCCCTCCCTCTGCCCAAGGCTGTCACGCCTACCCTCGCCCTCCTCACAGGAGTTAAGGACCTCCCCGCTGTGCTGGCTGCTGGCTGGTTCTTTTGCACCGGGGGCCCTGCGAAAGTGGCCAGTGCCCCCCTCCACCACGCGGGGCCCCAGGGGCCCCAGCGTCTGCTCTGCTGGGGCACAGGGAAGTTATTGGATTTTGCTGAGGCTGAGGGAACGCGGCACTCAAGAAGCGTGGGCTCGGGTTCTCCCGGGGTTCTCCCAGGGCCGGGCAAAGTAACCTCCGTGGCCGACCAGGGATGCCTCAAGGGGCTGCAGAACGGTGGACTGCCTGGCGCCGAAGCCAGACGGAGGACCTTTCCGGCAGGTGCTTCGGCTCCCTTTTTCTTCTTCCCTTCCTCTTCTCCCTCCTCGTCCTGAAGTAAGATGAGCATGAGCGTGATGCTGTGGCGCTGGGAACAGAATAATTCCACCATGAAGCTGGTAAGGGCACGCCAGACTTTGGTCTCTTCCCTGACAGCCTGAATTGTTGCCTAAAGTGGAAAATCCCTGCTGATCCGCAGTTGGTATTTCTCTTTTTGTTTTGAAGGTAGAGTTCTGTGTGTGTGTGTGTGTGTGTGTGTGTGTGTGTGTATGAATGACTGAAGGGAACAGAGCAGAGATGACTGGTTTCCCCATTCTTCCCATCTATGCATTCCGGAGGATCCGTGCTGTTGCACCTCCAGGGTCCTCTCCTTGGTGCAGAGCTATATTCTCCAGGCACATCTTGGGTCGGCGCGGTCTGCCTCCTGGACCCCTGCCCAGCTTTGTGTTGTATAGTCTTTTAGGGTGCATGTGGGCGCTGCTCCCTTGTGGTCTGGCTCATTTGGGGTTGAGGGTGGCAGTGTGCCGCGGCGAGCTCTTCTTGTTCCCGCTCACAGTGTGGCAGTTTCCCTTTCGAGCTTGCAAGAAGCCTCCAGGCTTCGGGTACTTTTTCCCTCCTCCGTTTTCAAAAGTAACCGACGTCGCTCCCTTCTGGGAGAGGTGAGGTCAGCAACGCTTTCCCTGCTGCTGCTCCGGGAAAGGCTGAATTGTTTCCCTCCTCCCAAGTAGGAAATGTGATCCAAACACTCTTCTCCTGGCTTTGACTTTGTGCTTTTTTTTTTCTCAATCAGATGGTTTTGGCTGACAGGGACCACAATTCCTCCCATTGAAGTCAGCGAGTGCTATAGTTTGGTCAGTGTTCTCAGCATGCAGTGGCTGATCTGGCGTTGAGCTTGATATATAATCAGAGCTCAGTAAAGAACAGGGTAAACTGGAATCCATGCTTATTGAGGTGATCTCGTGAAAGATGCTGTATAAAAGCGACACCAGCAAAACAGTGGACAGTGAACTGAGTCTTCGCATAATGAAGTATTTGTTGGAAAGGTGGCACCTGAGTGTTCACACTGCATGTGTTATTATTGGCCTGTGTAACCCTAAGCTACTATTTTACAGCTTGGTTTAAGGCGCTGTAACATTAGCAGACATTACGCGCCTTTGCTGCTCCGGGTCATGATTGCAGCTCCTTAATCCTTTCCTGGAACCCTTTCCCAGCCTGCTGTGGGAGAGCCAGCCTTCCTCTTGCTTCCTCCGTAAGCCATGCCTGAGATGCCATTCTGCTGTGCAGTGCAGGAGATTCGGGGCCCTGTCTGAATGGCAAAGGTTGCCAGACCTAGGACTTTTATGAAGAAAATGGGTTCTGTGTCAGGCACCCCAGTAGATGGCATCTGGAGCCTGTGGCAGGTGCCTGAGGTCAGAACTGGGACATCCTTGCTGTCTCTTTAGCCTGCGGAGAGGGCTTTCTTCTGCATGGGTCAGGGGTCAGCCTTTATTGGGTCTGTCTGGGTCTTTAGACTTGTCTCACTTTTCAAATGAACTGCAAGGACCACCCAAAGTGCCTGCACCCCTTCTTCCAATCAGGCAGAGGAGATGTGGAGGACTTCATACAACCTGCCAGCATAGGCAAGGCACCAGTTGCTATCCTGAATACCCCACATTCTCCAGAGCCCAGGCAGGAAAAATGCATGGCTGGGTCTTGACAGAGAGCTTCATGTGTCCCCGCAGTGGGCCTCAGCCCTCTGTGGAGTCTGAGGAGTGGCACATATATTGCAAATCAATGTATCACACTACCAGCCATCTGCTGTGAACCTGCTCCACGAGGGCCATGACCCTAGTGGACACACTGGCTGCATCCCTGAGGGCCTGGCTCCTGGTCTGAATTCTAACCTTTCCATTTACTAAATCTGACCCCATTTCCTTCTCTGTAAAATAGGGTTTTTGCAGTTCTCTTTCTCTGAACAAAGATGATACAGGATAGTCTAAGAACAGGACCCAGGGCAAGAGTGTGAAACACTGCTGTACATTAAGCGGGGGACAGCTGATTTTCTTGTCGTTTTCTTCAATGGTAAATGGGATACAGTCTGTGTCCTACTTGGCCTGTGCTGCTGGGTGAATGACTTCTGGTGGGTTTGGGGAAAGCAAAGCTTTCTTATCTTTGAATCATTACTGGCCCTCAGCAGGAGGGAGTTCTCTGAGAACATCTTAGAAGTCAATTGCGTGTGAATAACCGCCCACAATGGGGCCTGGGGCCAGAGGTGGGCCCTGAACTTTTATCAGTGATGCAGTTCAATAAACATGAAGTCAGTTAACCCACAGCTTGAGAATTCACTGTTCTGGTTGAATAGTGGAGCAGGAGGTTTTGTTCCATGTTTTATTTTAAAGCTAATTGGATTAAAAAAAAAAAAAAAAAGCAGGCCAAGAGTCGTTAGAGGCAAAGTTTGAATCTCTCTGTGTTATCTCTGCAGGGGAATGTTAGAAATGCTCCTGCCCACCTCAGAGAGAGAGGCAGTGACTGGTAGATCTTCAGTGAAAGAAAGTGAGAGGAGGTGACTGCTCAGGCCTGAAGCTCCTGCTGGGGGGTGGATAAGTATAGGCACACAGCCTGGGTGGCTGAGACATCCCTGTCACCCCTCATCTCCCTTTGGGATTCACTGGTCTTAGGCAGGGCACAGAGACACAAGGAGGCCACTGCTGGAGCAGCTGGTATCATAGGCGAAGCAGAGCCCAAGTGACAGAGCGGTGGGAGAAACAATATCCTCCCCTGTCCTCCGTCTGCATCCTCCCTCCCCCACGACTTGCAGCTTATGTTAGCACAGAGCCCAGGCTCTGGTAAGGACGCTGGCAGTCTGCTCTGGTCATGTGACTTCTAGGCCTTGGCATCCTCATCTGTACTAGGGACCAGAACATCTCTCAGGATGGCTCTGAAAACTAGGAAGGCAATACAGCAGGCTTTGTGCTCAGGGTCCTGTAGGAGGCAGAAGGCTGGCCTTCTGAGTAGGAGATGATCCAGGAGCGTGTGCATGTGTCTACCCACAAAGAAGGAAGCAGCACCCCAATGGGCAGCTGTGCCAAGCTTGGGGAAGTATCACTCAGGACTCTTCCTGTCCAACTTTTCCTTATACCTCCGATTGTATACAGTGACCACGCATTTGTGGTCACGAAGAGATAAAAAGGGTTGCCAAAATAATCTCAATAGCGGGCACCGATGGAGACTTCAGTTTGCAGATTACATGGGTTCTATTTCAGTCTCCCCACAACCTTGCGAACTGGAAACTAATTTCCTAGTAGCCCCTGCTTGTCCAGATGAGGCAAAGAAGGCTCAGAGTTCAGTGGCTTGCCTCTGGTTTTCTGGTCGCAATGACAGGGCATCACGCTGCTCCGTTCAGAGACCTGCGTGCCTCCTAGAGATCAGGCAGCACTGTAAGGGTGTGTGACCCGAGCTGTGCCCTCCACAGTGTTTCTCTTTGTGAGCTGCTCTGGCCTATTGCCCTTCTTTATGCCGTGGGATGCTGGGAACAAGGTGCGGGAGAAAGCCAGGGTGGGGCGAGTAATCTTGAAAACACGCTTACTGGTCCCTTCCCCAAAATGATGCTGAAAGCGGCTCTGAATGGGGGATAATGAAAAATAATGATGCTGACTGTGCTGTTGACCTTTGACCTTTTCCCCCAGAGGCACTGGTCAGTCTGCCCCCATACCCCAAACGCATGATCTGCCCTTAGCTACGCTGAGGCAGATTAGAAGGGGTCAGGGTCTGTGGGGCTCTGTATGTCCCTCTGTAGTTTTCCTGCTCAGAATCAAAGCCCAGGAAGGGGCAGTGCTGCAGAGCTTGCTACAGTCTCCAGGTGCTGTGTCTAAAACAGGGGTGTGCGTCTGGGGTCAAGGGTCGATGGGTAAAGCGCTTGCTGAGCACTTCAGACCTGAATTCAGAGCCCCAGCATTTACATTAAAAAGCTGAATGTGGCACTGGAGAAGTGGCTCAGTGGTCAAGAGCTCTGACTGCTCTTCCAGAGGACCCGGGTTCAATTCCCAGCACCCACATGGCAGCACACGGCTGTCTGTAACTCCAGTTCCAGGAGATCCATAGTCCTCACCCCTCTCTAGGTAAGCTATTTCTTATTTCAGTGTATAGATATTTTTGGAATAAAACTCATCGATGCTCACTTGAAATCAACCCCCATCTTTCGCTGGCTGGGAAACATCAGTTATTTCTGCTCTCGGGCATTGTAAAGTTTTTCTCTGCTTTCCACTAATTGTAACTGGCATAGGGCATAGACTTTTCCGTCTGCTGGCTACTGTACTCTGTTTTCTGTTAGTCCTTTAATGCTCGAGGGCAAGACATTCCACCCCTTCTTCAAGAAGCCAGGTTAGGGTAGACAGGAACGCTTCCATATGAATCTCTGCCGCGAGTAATAAATAGCCTTGGTACCCACTTCCGAATGGAAACCTTCGCGTGCGCAGAAGGTTCGGCTTTGGTTAATTGCTGGGGAAGTAAAGACTGGGGAGTAAAGATTGAAGGGGAAGGAAGCAAAAGCCCTGAAATTAGCAGTGACTTCTTTGGATGACATTTGGGAGGTTACACATTTTCCTTCATTTTTGTGTCAATAAGGGCATAGAGATCTATAATTAGTCCTCTGATGACCCGGCTGTACTTAGGTTACCGACGTAATTGGTTTTGTATGGAGATCGTACAAAACATTTTTTTTTTTGTTTTTTTTGGTTTCTATTTCTAACCTCTGTCATGCAATCCCACCCACCCAGAAGACATGAGGCTAACTAAGCTTTTCTTTCGCGTCTCTAATCCATCTAGGACACGTAGGCTGCTGTCATCCCAGACAGCCACCAGCCCAGGGCTCTTCCCAAGGGTTGTTCTTCTGATTCACATGTCACTGCAGATGTGCTGGTTCTGTCTGATGTGATAAGTTTGGCAGGCTGAGAGGCAGGGAGGCAGTCGGAGAGCCCAGGCGGCTACCCAGGATGCCGTGCAGCGGGGTGTGTGTGTGTGTGTGTGTGTGTGTGTGTGTGTGTGTGTGTGTGTGTGTGTTAGGCTGAGGAGATGCGGGTCTGCTCGCTTAAGTAGGGTAACTAGACAGTTGCGTGGGGGATATTTGGAAAGGCTGGGAGGTGGGAGAGGATCGTCCTCGTCCTTGCTACCGAAACTGCTAACTCCATCCCAAAGGTGGTCTTGTCACCCACGAGCAGTTTCAAGAATCCAGACTGGCTGACTGACAGGGTGCGTCCCCGGTCAGAAGTCTTTAATGTAGCTGAGCTTGTTGGGGAACAACGCCACGCTTGTCTGTGGTGTTCAAGGCCTCCTGCGTGTCTGTGTTTTAGCTGTCTCTGTGCCTTTGCACTGCTTCCAGACAGGAGCTGTTCACTGCAGCCCACATAGCCAGCAGAGACTTTCTGTATTCATGCTGTTACCTATCTGCATATGTGCCTATTTTCTCTTTTAACAAATCCATTACCATTGCTTATGTGTATATATGATGCATATGTGAGTGTGGGCATGCATACATATACATTTTTGTATGTATTTTGGGGTACCGGTTCTCTCCTACTTGTTGAGGCAGGGATTCTCTTGTTTCTGCTGATCGCTGAACTTCAGGCAATTCTCCTGTCTCCATTTCCTATCCAGCCATAAGCGTGCTGGCATTACAGATGGGTACTACCACATATGGCTTCTTTAACATGGTTCTGGGTGTTCAGCTCAGGTAGTCAGGCTTGCAGGGAAAAAAAAAACAAAAAAACTTTTACCCACTGAGCCTTCTTACCAGCCCATTGTACTCATTTTTCAAAGCTCACATCAAGTACCCATTCTTCTAAGAAGCTCCCCTCCCTCCAGCCACTCCTCCTCCTCACGTGGGAGCAACCCCTGAAAAGGATATTAAGACCCTGGTCTCTCTCTTTTTTCACTTGCTGGCTGCAATGGGGTTAAAGCAGCTTGCTCCCGCATGGGCTACCAAACTGCTACATCCTCAAAGCAGCCAGGCCAATCATAGACCGAACCCTTCAAAAGAGTGTGCCGAGCTAAACCTTTCCTATTTTCCAAGTTGGTTTAAACTTCAGTGTTTTGTTACAGTGACTGAAAGCTAACACACAGTCAAATTAAATCCTGAGTCCTGCTACCTTCAGAGGTGAGACCTCGGACAAGTCATGTAACCGCTGCTCCTCGGCTTCCTCATCTGTTAGAATCCTCAGCGGGATTCTGTAAGCGCTAAATGAGATACTGCAAACGAAGTCTCAGTCCAGGACCTGAGTTATAAAGTCATCAAGCCAAGGTGAAGAATCATCTCCTCTGATCCTAGAAAGGGACTAAGGCTAAACAAGTCAGGTTATTGTCTGGGTTGGGAATTTAGCTGAGCAGCAGACTCAAGAGATGTGCTTACTTGTCTGACCGTTTCCCCATACGATCTTGTGGAGAGTAAGAATTGGAATGCTGGACTCCAACTCCGGTTGGGTGACTGTATGCTCAGCATCCACAGCCAGAATGGACGGTAACATCCAGGGCTGAGAATCCTGGAATGTCATTACTGTCAGGAAGAGGCCCTGCCACAAGGAGCCCCAGTCGTGCCCTTGAGTGACCAGACGAGGGCTTGTTGTTTATGACCAGACCATGCTCCACACACCTGCCATTGCTCAGCCCGCCAGTCTGCGTAACAGAGGCGCAAAGAGAAAAGCCACTGCTTAGAACTGCGCCTGGAAAAGCTGTGTTTCTTTGGAAAGGGGCCCCAGATGACGTAACCCTGCGGGATCCCGTTACCCGGTTCCTGGCTAATCTTTGTATAAAACTTGTTTAGGTGAAACTTGAGTCTGGAGAAGCCAGCTAAAGTACATAACTTTCTCACTATTGAATGCCTCCTGGATGGGATAACGTTTAATCTAAAGAGTAAAGTGATATTTCCTGAGATAGCAATGAGCTCACACTTGGAAATTAAGCCAACAGAGTTTATTGCATCATTGTGTGTGTACACAAATTGTGGTAGTAGATGCTCTTTTCTACCAAGTAATGTCTAGCCCAGCCGCTACCCTGGGAGAGTGGGGAGCTATAGACACGGCCGTTTTCAACTCTAGAAACTTCTCTGGCTGGGTATTATTCCCAGATTGAGCCATATTTTGTTCTAAGTGGGGGGGCTATCATTTGAAAGTGTAGTTTTCTGTCCCAGGAAATCTCGGCGGACAGGCCCGCTTTAGATTACGCTTCCTGTGTTTGTGGCACTTGTTCCCTGCCCTTTTATCCTTTACAGGATGTTTCCTGCCCTGTAAAGGATGAGTAAGCCTCCACCTTATCCCTGGGAAGGAGAGTGCTCACTGCTGGTGGGCCTCTGCGGGCAGCAAGCCGGCCACAGAAGGGAAAGAGTGGATCCGAGTGTGTATCCCATCACTGACCCTAATATGCAGAAGTTTTGTATATTATAGGCATGAGTGAGTTAAACTCCTAAAGGGCACTCAACAAAGACTGTCTATGGTTCCACCCCCACAACATTTAAACTGCAAAGTCCTGGAGCCCGAGAGATGGCTCAGGAGTTAAGAGCACTGGCTACTCTTCCAGACAACGCAGGTTCGATTCCCAGCACCCACGTGTCGGGCCACAACCATCTGTAACTCCAGTTCCAGGGGATCAGACACAACCAGGCATGCATGTAGAATAGACACATGTGGTTATGGATAAAGAATGTCCCTCCCATGCCGCTGCCTTGCTTCTGACTGTGTCCTCTGCACCGTTCTCAGCACATGCATATCCACAATGGAGCCGATACTTAATCTCACTTGGAGAATGTGGTCCTGGCCTGAGATCCAGAGCCAATCACCAAGCCCTTTTCATCAGAATCCATGGTGGCCACAGACTCCATCCTGTCATTCCCTAGAAGCCACCTAGCACCTGCCACATGCTCAATGCTTAGTTGCCGTTTTTATTTTTCAACCGCATGCAGAGGGATCACATGCAACCCAGGCTTCTTATTATAAGCAAAATAAAGCGAGCACATCCGCGGGGTAGCTAGTAAAAAGACCTGAGTCTCCTGTGGCTCTAAACCTCTTGGCCCTGGCCGCCATTGGGTCCCAGCCAATTGGTCAACAGAGGTCTGCTCCACAATCAACATTGGTTAAGTGTTTCTAGGGTTCTGCAGCGACATGGCATGTACTGGATGTTTAGAGGCAGTTCCAGGAATCTTCTGGCATGGCTCCTGGGTGAACCCAGACATATTGAGTCTGGGGGAGAAAATGGAGAATGTAGACATCTACCTTGTGCCTCTCGTTTGGCTGCTCCCGTGTATGTCTTCTGCATACTTCTTTCCATGTCTACCCTCCTTGGAGAATGTGGCCCTGGACCGAGGCTAGGGCAAGTCACCAGGCCCTTTACATCAGAATCAAATTATCACAATACCCTATTATGTCTGGGTTTTACCGTGTGTTCCTGGGTGGGAACCAATAGGTTCTGGGTCTCAACTTAGTGGACATGGAGTTAATTCTCCTGTTGGTATATACAATGGCAGGGAGTATCTGATGAAGACCTTTAATTCTGACACTTGGGGTTACATTTGGAAGCTAAGTTGCAGCCATGCTGATGATCCACCTTGCATTTCCATGGCATCAGACTGTCTGTGGGAGTGGTGGCTTTCTAGTTGTTCTGGGTTTTAAATGTTTTGTGTGCACCAGATTCTGGGCCCAGTCCAGGGAATAGGTAGGTGATGAATATGCCTTGCCCCTCCCCCAACATTGTGTGTGTGTGTGTGTGTGTGTGCGTGCGCGCACGTGGAGGGCTTCTTTAGTAAACATGAGCTGCAAGCTAGTATTGCAGGAAAGGCATTCCGTCAGTGAGGGTGCCTCTCTGCAGACTCACAGGCAGGGCTTGCTGACTGGTTGTCAGTGGTAAGCAGAGGCAAAGGGAGTTTGAAGAGTCCTAAGGCTTTTAGCCTGGGAAATGTGCACTGTGGGCCTGAGAGATCCGTAAGGCAAGAGGGAGTTGCAGCAGAGAGTAGCCAGCTAGACATGATGGATTGGTTTTGGCAGTACCGCTTTGAAAGTTATTCATAGCATTTTTCAAGTTCTGCTGAATATTTATCTACAGTGTGGTCCAAATGGTACAAGGGGGATGCAAAGCAACATAAGTAACGTCTGTGCCCTCATCCCCCCTCTTTCCTGGGGGTCAGAAACCCATCGCCTTCACTAAGCTGGCTAAGCACCTTTTAGCTCCCCAGCTCCAGGGTGGTTGATACATTGCAAAGAATCTGACTGAATCCAAAGGAAAGCTGACTTCTTCCCTCCCCTGCTTGGCACTACAGGGTCAGCCCAGTCTGCTTCATCCCCAGACTCTGTGGTAGGGACTTGGAGCAAGGAGGAAGAGGGCCAGATGTGCCTCTCCTGAGAGTAAAAGAGACTTCACGGAGCCTCAAGCCTGGCTTTAAACACAGCAACACTACCTACCGGTCACTTTGGTATCCAGGTAGAATCGGCACCAAGACTCCCGCCGATGACACGTCTGTGATGCTCAAGCACCTATGTAAGACGCTTTGTGTCCGTATGACTTACAGACACCTTCCTGTGCTCTTCAAATCATCTCCGCATCACTCACAGAGCTCACTACAACGGAAATGGCATGCAACTAGCTATTGCACACGTCGTTTAGGTCTGGACGTGCATCTGCAGAAATGCAGCTTTTATAAAAGGTTTTGGATCCATTGTTAGTTGAACTGCAGATTAGGAGCCTGTGGACAGAAAGAGGCCGCATTACGCTGACCTTTGCCAGGCCAGCTTAGGCACAACTCCTCTTGTGTGAAGAAGGACCTGGTTAGGGAGAAAAGAGCCAGATGAATGAATAGAGAATCCTTTTCCTGGGAACTCAAGTGGGAACTTAGGACAGAGGGCAAAGGGGGAAAGTTCCATTTCTTTCCAACATGGTTGCTTGCTGCCAAGCAAGCTTTCCACAGAGAAGCTGGGGCAAGCTGACTCACATGGAGGGAACATACTTCTGCATACTACCCTGTGTGTGCGTGTGTGTGTGTGTGTGTGAGAGAGAGAGAGAGAGAGAGAGAGAGAGGGAGAGAGAACAACATCCCAGATGGATGACTGGCTTCTCAGCAGAGAAGTCTTAAAAAAAAGACTGATGCTGAAGCTGAAGTTGGAGATGGGGGGGTGGTGGAGGTCTCTTCTATGATGTGTTGACGTTAGCAACAGAACTTGGTCCAGATCATCATGACCTTGGACAAATGACAATTTGTCTGGACTTCAGAGTCTCTGGTGGGAACCCTGGAAGATTAGCCGAGTCCTTTTCTCATGGGGAGTCAGCAACGGTGCCCAGTAGATGGTGGATTTAAGAGGGTTCTGGGAACGGCTCCGTGGTAAAGAACACTTATTCCTCTTATGAACAACTCAGGTTCAGCTCCTGGCACCCATGTCAGGTGGCACGCAATCTCCTGTAACTTCAGCTCTGTGGAGGCTCAATGCCCTCCTTTGGCCTCCGTGGGTTTTCTCTATGCATGTGCACACACCCACATACACACCTATGATTAAAAACTGTACAGTTTTTTTTAATTGAAAAAAAAAGGTTCTAGCCAGGTATGGTGGCACACATCTTTTTAATCCCAGCACTCAGAGGGCAGAGGCAAATGGATTTCTGTGAGTTCAAGGTCAGCTTGGTCTAGAGCGTGAATTCCAGGACAGCCAGAGCTGTTACACAGGGAAACTCTGACTTGAAAGAAGGAGAAGGTTTTAGAAATTCAGACTTGTCTGTAGGCTGTAAGGTCTTCAGAGAAATATCCCAAGGCTAGGACTTGAAGGCAGGCTGGTAGCAGGTGGAATTTAGAAAGGGAAAGTTGCAGATGGGGTGAATGGTAGGTGTAAAGGCGTGCATTTTCATAATTTTATGAAATCTTACATAGTGTGTCTAGCAGGAGAGCAGCTACTGTGCCCCAGGTGTTCCTGGCTCAGAGAGAGAGAGAGAGAGAGAGAGAGGACACTGGCTCTCTTCTCAGAGAGCCTGCATGCCAGCCCTGATGTTCACTTGCTCCATTCTGAGCAGTGTAGTGCCAAGGATAATTTAGAGTGAATATTTCAAGGCTAATATATTTCAGATGTAGTGCTAAATAAACCCCCCCATACAGTCTCCCACCTTTGCTCTTTCTACTCCTGCAAGCCAGGGTTTCTCAGCCTGTGTCCTGGTTGACGTCCAGTTGACAGACAAGTGCTTGGAGACTATCCCACAGGTCAGCAGGATGTCCAGTAGCACCGTTAGCCTCTGCCTTTTGTGATGTGTTTGGTGGCAATTCTGTGAACCCCGTCTCTTGGGAGGTGGGGGCATAAAGATCAGAAGCTCCAAGGGTAACCTGGGCTATGTTAGACACTGTCTCAAAAAACAAACAAACAAAACAAGAAGTCTCCAAAAGTCTGACCTTGTGTCAGAATTACCCCTGGTTGAGAACTGCTGTAAGAAATTACCTTTCCTTTTACCACTTGCTCCAAACAGTTTGAATGCTCAGTCTTGATTCCTCCCCACCCCATCACCTCATAGCTAGAACAAACACTTCCCCAAGAGACGTAAACTCCAACCCACCTTGTGCGTGTGGCTCGTAGCTAAGGATACCTGTATCAGCCACTCCTCCCAGCCCATTCTCTAGATAGCCCCAGAGCAGCGTCCAAACAGAAACGGCCCTGTTCTATTTTCTGGCTTTATGTACATTTCTGTAGACTCCCTTTGCTTAGAGGATAAATTCCAGACTCTTCATCATGGCTTAACAGTCCTGAAGGATCTGCTGTGATCCTACCCCTCTCACCTGCATCTCCTCCTGCCACTCACAGACCTGGACACACACACACACACACACACCCAGTTCTCCTTGGATTCACTAAGCAATTTGGCATGGCTGGGAGTTGCCCAGACATTCCCTAGCCCCAGCAGACTCTGCTAGTTTCATGCACGGCTCTTGAACATCTGAATGGAGCTTCCCAGAGACTCCTCTGCTCTATCACCCAGGTAACTGCCTTCAGAATCTCAGTCCCTGGCTGCTTTTCCCTTTATCACGCCCGTCTCAATTCTTAAGCAGGTTGCTGATCTCGAGGCCTAGAATCCTGCTTCACTGCTTTCAAAGGTATCACCAACACCAGGCGTAAGGTCACTGCTCGACAAACACATGCTGACTCAGGGAGGAACTTATTTCTTCATCCCTTCTTTCATGGTTTACAATCGGTCAAGAGCCTTGCCATAAAGTCAGCTGATGATGCTAGTTTTCTCCTTTGGTCTTCTCAGCTCTATAAGCATACAGACTTCTAAAGACAAGATGTCCAAGAAATCATTGTTGAGCGATGGACACCCCACTTTTATGTAGTATTTCACACATGCTTAATTATGAAAATAAATGCTTTAAAGCATTTTAAGCCCTTGAAATCCCAAGGTCAGCTGGGTATAGTGGTGCACACCTTTAGTCCCAGCCCTGGGGAGGCAGAGGCAGGTGGATCTCTGTGAGTTTGAAGCTAGCCTGGTCTACAGAGTGAGTTTCAGGACAGCCAAAGCTACCCAGAAAAACCCTGTCTCAAAAAGCCAAAAGAAAAGAAGAAATCCCAAGGTCCATTCTTTGGCCTTCTCAAACCTTTGGTATGGGGAGGTTTGACCAGCTCCACCCCCAAGTGGAAGGAATGTATATGTTTGAAAGCCTCGCTGTTACTGGAACTGGTGTAGAGATTGATAGCTTAGCAACGCACAAAGCTCTGGTTTCCATCCCCAGCATGCCAACACTGGCTATGACGGTGCATGCCTGCGATCCCATCACCCAAGAAGGGGAGGCAGGAGAATCTGAAGTTCATCCTCCATTACATAGCGAGTTTGAAGCCAAAAGAGGCCAACCTGGGATACACAAGACTCTTTCTCAAAAACAAGCAAACATCAGCAACGACGGAGAAGTAGCTGGAGGGCACAAAATGGCTCACTGCCTGGTCCTCTGTGAAGATCAGATAAACACTGACTTGGATTCCAGATGCTGCCTTGAATCTGATCAAAGCACATTGGATAAAAGAATCAGGCAAGTTGGTATAAGTGAAATGAACTCAGGTCTCATCTTAGAAATGAACTGGTCAGGTCTTGATTACAGACAGAATAACTTTATACCCTCTGAATATGGAGTGTCCCAGGCGAGATGAAGAATTTGTTGGACAGGACAGCCTATAATTGGGTTAAGCATCGTGACACTGTCTTGAACATTGTTAGTTGTCCTGCAGTAGCGCTGCGACCTCTCTGCCCCTCCCTGGAGCAGAGCCTCGGCTGTATGAAGCATGGAGAAGTCATGAAGATTCTTTACATTCTCAGACTACTTTCTGGGAATCTTGCAAAGCCCCGACTTCTTCTCTGATTACTCTCCTCGTGGCTGAGTTCAACAGCATTTTGCAAACCTGGACTTTGAATCTGGGAAAATGCTTTATGACCGTTTTTATGACCTCAAAGCAACCCACGGAGGCAACTAACTTCCTTCTCGCTGCCAAAGGGGAAAAACCAAGGGTCTGGTAAATTGCCCAGGATCTCCCGGGCTGCGAGGCTCATTGTGTGCAGCTCTCTTGTGCCCGGCTGGCCGCAGGATGGCCGTGACTGGCTTCTGAAAGAGTCCGTCAGCAGCCCCAGCCCGCCTTCTTATGGCCCCCATCGTCTTCCCCAGGAAGGAGGATGGCCTAGTTCAGAGAGCCATATATGGTCAGGCTGTACATTTTCAATACAGGGTTCTAGTCCAAACCAATTCCTTTTTGCTTGGGCCAGCTGACATCCAGAGAGGAAAGGGGATTTGCATAAACAGACCAAAGTCTGTGGCTTCAGCCCAGTGCAGATTTTACACCTACGCGTAGTTGTCTCAGGTGCCTTGGGACCCAGTTTTCCTTCACAGAGGCAGAATAGTCTGGTGAGCACAACCACAACTTCTCGGGGTACAAGGTAGTCTAAGAAATAGAACAAGGCTGCTAGAACACCACCTTTTCCAGTCCCTGCTCAGCACAGCTTCTCACTTGTGTGACCTCAATTTTTCTCGTCTGTGGTATGGGTACAATCCTGGTGCTTCCTCTCCTGGGGTATGCAGGAGACCGAATGAGTTAGTGTGTGAAGGGCTCGTGACAGTACTGGTCACAGCACGGTATTACTGTTGTTCTAGCTACTGCGTGAGTCCCAGCTGCTGCATCCGCTGACTCCTCGGCTTCCGCGACTCACTCTTCAGCGGCTTAAAAAGAATACTGCTGCATTTACAGGCACTCCCGCGCTTACAGGAGACGGCCCAATCAGTGACATGTTTCCTACGGAGATGTAAAGACCCAAGTTCGAGTCCTAGCGTCCATTAAAAGCCAGGCATCGAGACGTGTGTGTGTGTGTGTGTGTGTGTGTGTGTGTGTGTGTGTGTGATCTCAACAACACCAGCAGTTTCTTCTGGCTTGTGGGCCAGTCTTGCCGAATCAGCGGGCTCCAGGTTCAGTGGGGTACTCTCAAGAAATAAGGTGGAGAGCGACACCATATAAAAAACGCACGCACACACACACACACACACACACACACACACACACACACACACACGGGGAGAGGGATGAGAATGAACGCTACCTGCATTTTCAAACTCATGGCTCGGTGATGGGACACTTGCTACATAGCCAGAACTGTTCTATCCCTGTCCGTGGATTACCTCGTTTATCAGCACCCCCCCCACACACACACACACTTTGATAGATAAGGACACGGGGACTCAAAAGATAGCTTACCCAAAGTTATATACTGAGTGATCAGGAGAACCACAAGTATGAGCTCAGATCAATTTGGCTTAAAGAAACTATTCCCGTAAGCACTCAATTAGAAACTACGCCTAGCCGGGTGGTGGTGGCACACACCTTTAATACCAGTACTCGGGAGGCAGAGGCAGGTGGATCTCTTTGAGTTTGAGGCCAGCCTGGTCTACAGAGCGAGTTCTAGGACAGCTAGAGCTGCAGTAGAGAAACCCTGTCTCGGAACAAACAGCAACAACGACGACGAAAACGAGAAACGATACCAAGCCCCAGATGCAGCCGAGTCTCATATAGAGTAGACATCACTCACACTGAGAACGCAAAGAGACAGTGGCACGTGGTCCCAGGTTAACCGTTATCACCTCACCGAACTGCGAGATGACAGGAGGGCAAGCCTCCCGCGTGCTGCATATCGCATTTGCTGGAGCCTATGAGCAGCCAGCCTGCAAAGCCCCTTTCCTTACTGAGGAGCATATGCTAACAGGACTAGAGGAAACTGTGCCTGAGGGCTGCTCACAGAGGAGTCCCTGGCTCCCAAGAGAGCTCCAGCCCACTGCTGCTGGTGAATTCATACGCCAAAAGAGTTGGAGTGCCGTAGACTCTCCCTCCTCTTGAAGATCGTTCCCAAGCGAGGACATCAGCTGTCACTTTTCTTACACTAGGTAAGGTCTTGGGGTAGGCAAGTGGTTGGTTCGTAGCCAGGGCTGAGACCCTGCAGACAGCAGGCACCCAGTCTCCCCCGGGAGAGCCTGGCAAGAGGAGAGGGTAGCAGCAGATGGGAGTATGGGGAAAGAGAGTGACCCTCCCAAACCTCAGCGTTGTCCCCGGTTACATGCTGTGGGGTTCACTTTTGCCCCTGCTATACGGAGATGGTCACCTGTCTGCTCTAATAAGACCATAGCGAGGAGGTGTGGCCAACTCTGAACAGAAGTGCTAACGCGCCCCCCAGCCTCTGGGATGCTTTGCACAAGTCCTCCTCCGTCCACCCTCTGCCCAGCACAGCGCTGGGAGGTGGCAGGGTTACTCACTCAGCATATATGGCAAAGGAGCAACACATCTGGAGATTTGACCAGGGACCTTCCATGTCTTCCCAAACTACATATACCTAGGCCAGGTCACAGGCCTTAAGGGTACCTGTGCCAGGGACATTTTCCAAAGTTTCCTGGCCATTCCCTCCCACCCACCCCCAATATTCCAGAAGGACTCTGCTGCCAGAGTCCATGAGTCTCAGCCTCATGGTACACGGCTCCCTACTACCCTCAGTAGGATTTGCCTAGTGTCTTGGTTCCTCTTGCCAGGCTGCCAGATAGGCTGCAACAAGGGTCCAATGTAGAGCTGTGTTCTAATTCCTTGGGTACCATTGACACACAGGCTTGAGGGGGAGCATAGCTCTGGGCCTCTGCTGTTCTTTGAGGCAGCTAGAGGCAAAGGTCTTTGCTGGAACTTTCCCAGCAGTTAGGGAGCCCACTGGGCGGGCCTCGCAGGCATGCGTCTCTGGCTTATGTCTCCCCCTGAAACAGCCCTTCTGCCTTATTTGAGACTTCCGGGTACATTGATGGCTAGATACCCTTGATAATCCTATCTGGACACGCCTTCTGGGCTCACTGAAGCATGATACCGTAACACGTTCTTCCTTTAGAAGTTACATTTGGTTTGTTCTGAGGACGTTTTGGGTGCTTAACTTGGAAACTGCACAGTAAGAGTTTTGAGGATTGGAGTTGTGAGGAGTGGCGGAAGCCGGTGGAAGTCAGGGAGCACCCCACGACTCGGTCTGAGTGAGTCATTTTCTGTAGTACTGTTGGAGAGGGTGCCCTGCATCTGCCTGGGAGGGCGTAGATATTGAATTTGAAGGTATCTTTTGTTGTCTGTTCGGGGATTCTATCTTTTGGGTGTGTATCTAATCGGTCCCTCCTTTCTTGATTGGATTTGGGGAAGCCAATCAAATCGGCTGAAATGCCAGCAAAGTTGCAATATAATGTACTCACTGAGGAAGCTCTGATTCTCCCCAGAGCGCTTGTTCCTCCTCAGAGGCTGTCTTTTCTTCATTCCCTCTCCGTCACCATCTCCTTCCCTCTTGTATCTGGACCGTCCCCGCGGCCTGGAGCCCCTGCTTCACGTTGCATGATATTTAAGCTTCTCTGTGGCTGACTGCTGCACATGGAATAATACCCATCCCACCCAACCCTCCAAGTGGTGACCCGGAAGGTCCGCTTGTCATCTACCCTCCGCTCGTCTTCTGTCATCTTTGACATGGCCCCTGTGTCCTCACCCGCGGCACTGGGAGCTACTTTCTATTCTTCCGTGATCTTGGTTCCCTCGCACCCCTGGGCCTGACTGGGCTGTTCCCTTTTCTGGAACGTTCACTGTAGGACACAAGTAGGTCCCGGGAGAATGTGCCTTGTTTGACACGGGCACAGCCACGTCCAAAGGGCCAACGGGAGTGGAAAGGTTTCCGCTGTTGTGAGCGTGAATGTTGAGAGTGTTTGCAGCAAATGTCCGCCTGCTTTTTCCCCAGCTCTGAGTGTTTACAGGCTGAAGACTGCTCCCCTCCAGAACCTGCCTCCCTGGCCAGCTGTAGATAGTAACCCCGCCTCCTTGTTTATCAGTATGTAACAACCTGCCTCCCTGGGCAGCCGTGCGCCATCAAGCCACCTTTCTGTCCGACTGCATGTAATAAACAGGCTGAGCTTCCGGGTGCTGTGACCTCTCCGTCTGAAAGCCCAGCCCACATTTTGTGTGTCTCTGTGCCTGTCATACCTGATTTCCTTGGAATCCTAGTTAGATTAACCCCCCGGGGGGCCATGTAAGGTTTCAGGTCTTTCCGTGCTGCTACCACAGCACCCTTTCTGCTGTGGTTGTGTATGTCCACACGCTGCTTCTTCCCTCACAGCCCAGCGCACCCTGGGTGGCTCCCTTCATTCCTGCGTTCGCTTATTTGCCGCTGACCCTGCCCTGCCTTTGGGACGTGCCTGTTGGATTCTCTAGGTATCTGTGGTACCCAGAACAACATCTGGTCAGTGGATGTGTCCAATAAACATCTGCCAAATGAATGAATAGCCTCGGGCAGGATCCTGTGCTTACAGTCATAGGAGCCTTCGATCCCACCTCTTGAGCCAACAGTAGCACAGTGCCCAGAGAGGATGGCGTTGGGGGAAGATGTTGTTGCCATAATGGATATCACGTAATGGTGTCTTCCTCAGTGTCTATGTGGTCCAGTTTGTGGCTACACGTCCGATTTTCTTTAACCTCCTAAAAACCACTGGGGAAGAACTTAACTCATTTGCCTGACAAAGCAGGAAGGACCCCACCCTGCAGAAAGCTGTGTGCTGTGGTTACCGGCGATGGATACAACAACCATCTCCCTAGAAGACAGTTCCTTTATCAAATTCTAGAATAGTCTTTCTGACATCTTGCTAAAACTGACTACGGCAGGTCTCCTGGGGATTTGGACAGATTTCTCCCCACGAGCAGTGAGTTACTTTCTTGCTGACCTCTCCTCTTAGGATGAGTGTGCATGTTTATGGGATGGCTGGAGAGAAAGCGCCATTCTCCTTTTCCTCCTATAATTGTTAATTTGTACCCAGCGCTTTCTTAGCGCTTCAGCCTCTGTTTCCTTTCCTACTTAACCCTCAATAGTTAATTACAAATCTTTCCCCTTCTGCAGCTCTGCCCTAGTTTCATTCTGTTGCTGTGATTCAAACAAATAAACAAAAAAAAAACCAAATAAACCAACAAACAAACAAAAAACAATCTGACCAAAAGCAACTTAGGGAGGAAAGGGTTTATTTGGTTTACACTTCCAGGTCACTGTCCAGCATTGAGGGAAGTGGAGGCAGGAAGCCAAAGCAGAATCCGTGGAGGAACAGAGGGAACTAGATGCTTGCTAGTTTGCTCTCTCCCTCCCCCACAAGCTCACACTTTGGTACCTTAGGATGGCGCTGCACAAAATAGGCTAGGCCTTCCTGAGTCAAGAGTCCTGACAGTTCCCCAGAGATGGACTAATCTGATAAAAGATAATTGCTCGATCGAGATTCTCTTCAGGTAAACCTAAGCTGTGTCAGGTTGACGGTTAATGCAGATCGGGACAAACGCCAGATTCTATATGTTGAAAACGGAATTCAGAGAGAATTTTAAATAGGGCTGTCATTGAAGTCAGTGATTTAACTTAAAAGCCATGGCTGTAACTTTTCTGCCCTACTTAGTGTCCCACGAAGCGGGTAGTACCACCCTAGTCCCGTCCCCAGCTCAGGGCAGAGGCCGAACACGCTGACACAATCCGTGCCAAGTTGCTGGCAGGCCTGACTCTGGCTGGCCGTTTCCCTGTAAAACCAAATGATTCCCAAGAGTTCACCAAGTGGGACAGTAAGTCATTTCAAATAAACTGGGAACATTCTCCGAGAGATCGCATGCTATTTTGATAAGTCGGGCAGATTAGATGCTTGAAATTCTCCAGTAAATATATTTGTAATATTTGACTTAATTCCCTGTCACCCAAGTACAGTCATTCCTGTATGAGATTTACAACCCTTGCCTGACTGTCTTCTGCTTGTATCACTTGTTTATGTCCTGTTTTTCTTCACGTGGACTACTTAACCTGAATAACTTTATGTAAAGAGGAAATGGCTTATTTTAACTGCCCATTCAAAAGCAGCTTAGTGTGGGCATAGTAGAAGATAACCATACAAATAAATATAGAGCTGCTAAAAGAAGATGCCTGGGGCAGGAGAGATGACTCATTCTGTTCTTAAAGAGGACTCAAGTTCGGTTCCCCAGCACCCAGGTCAGGCAGCTTACAATTGCCTATAACTCCAGCTCCAGGAAAAAAAATCTGGCGCCCTCTTTTGGTTTTCCAGGGCACTGCACTCATGTGCGTACATCGACACACAAACACCACACTACACATCTACAAAATAAAAAAAAAAAAATAGTGAAATAAATCTTCAGATGTCCACTCGCGTACACTCATATGTAAAGTACACTTACCAGTGGCTTATTTGTCACACTTTCTGAGACACAGATGGTAAAGCTAATTTAACATCTTGCGTTATGGGGGAAATCAAACTCAGGCAGGCTCAGCACTTACTCTACTGCTAGCTATACGCCTGCCCACATACAGAGCTATCAGTGACCAGAGGGAAAGAGAGCAAGCTAAGAAGAGGCTACCATATGATCAGGACATTTTAGCGGGGTGCTTACACTCCTTGCCTCCTTTAAGTCCTCTACAAGAACAGTGAAAGTCATTTTGGGTACAGGGTTGCTTTTGACCTCTCACCAGAAGGAAGTCTGGCATGGGACAATTGTGGACTGTTACTTCTTTTTCTGGCATAAGACTCTGTAGGTGCCAGAGCCCTCCTTGGCTCTGGGCAGGGTTGGGCAGTCCTTTCCTCTGTCAGCTCCTGGGTCTGCAGTGCTGTCAAGAGGGGTTCAGCTGGCTTCAAGGATGGAAGTAACTCTGTATTCCCCGATGGCCTCGTGTAGCGAGCAGCTCCTAAGAGCAAGGCCGTGCTCTACACAGATGAGGCGGCTTGGGCTTAAGGAACTGAAGAGCAACTGGGGGATCCATCAGTTGGGGTTAGTCTGGAAACCAGGGACGAGGTAACTCATGCGAAAAGGGACGTGATACAAAACACTGGGCACTCAGAGAATCCCTGAATGGACAGACCTTAGGCCTTCCCATAGGCAGACTTTCCCTTTCAGACAAACGCCCTTGGTGTTTCAACCTTGAATCCTAGAGTCCAACCACACCGGCCCAACTTCCGTTCTTCCAACAAGAAAGATGGTCCCTATGTCATTCCGGCCTTCCAGAAATGCAAGGGAACCTGGGATGTGTGCTAGCTTTCTGCTTCCTGCAACAGATAGGAGGAGTTGAAAGGAAAGCCAAGAGGAGGCCATAATGGATAGAGCATCAACAGAGAAACTACTAGGAGACGAGGCAGAGGGCCAGGGTAAGCGCAGATCCGATGTTCACGGTACCGGCGGTCTCAAGCATGGAGAGTGTAGGACGGGCTTGACCTGGACCTTGCAGAACTCTGTCACGGTATGTCAGAGGGTACGGCAGGGAGGTTCACAGTGGGGAA
This sequence comes from Cricetomys ansorgei, assembly GCA_026225945.1. Lineage (NCBI taxonomy): Eukaryota > Metazoa > Chordata > Mammalia > Rodentia > Nesomyidae > Cricetomys > Cricetomys ansorgei. The sequence goes on from JAMJFZ010003970.1 coordinate 737,678, forward strand.
AGTCAGAGGTGAGCGGGCCATGCCAGCCCTGCTGGCCCAAGGGCTCGAAAAGCCCCAGCTTCCTTCATTCTCAGCCCCTTTCTAGTCACCACATCTGTGTGCTTGCTTTAACCTCGGAACTGAGCCTAAGTGACACGCGTATTAGGCAGCCATTGCTAAATTCCAGAAGGGCTGAACCTTAGCCAGCTTGCCCATCCCCGAAGCAACGCTACCACTGTGCAGGTGGAAGGGAGAGGTGGAAAGGTCAAGTGAAGCCACATAGCGATGAGGCTAGGAATTCTGACCTTGGCCTCGTATTATAGAAAGCGTCCCCAGCGGCTGGAGAGCAGGAGAAGATCTGAAGGAGGTGAGCATTTGAGTGTAGCAAGAGGCTGTGGGCTTAGGAATCACATGAGAAGGGCCAGAGGCTGAGACCAAGAGGAGGCAAGACCAGTGGGTTCTTCTTACGCATTCCGGGTTTGCCCTCTCCTCTTTCTTTAGTGGCTTCTCGAAGAGCACAGACTCCCGCCCCGACAAAGCCTGGATCTTGGGAAGTGGTGGGCTTTCAGTTTGCCCAGTGAAGCAGGCCCTTCTGAGAAGCTTGTTTCCGTCACTCAGCAATGGTTTTGATCTTTAACTGTGGTCAAGGGTCAGCTTTCACACACTGCTCATCCCCCTCTTCTTCTTTTCTGTAAGGGTTTTTAATGTCTTGATAGGCAATCTGATCCTCACCCCCTCCCTCCCTTCCTCTCTCTCCCGTGTTTCCTCCTCCCACTCCTTTCCTTCCTCCTCCTCTGCCATAATCTCTCCCTCTTTCCATTCCTCCTCCTCCTCCTCTCTTTGCTCTGCTCCTCATCCTGTTTCATGTAGCCAAAGCTGATCTCAAACTCACTGTGTACCCCAAGGCTGGCCTCGAACTTGTGACCTTCCTGCCTTAGCCTCCTGGGTGCAATGGTCTACCTTCCCTAGCTAATCTACTCTGGTCATGGTGGTGAGTGGAAACAGGTCTGTCCCTGCGTAAGCAGATGTTGTAAAAAAAAAAAAAAAAAAAAAAAAAAATCTCACCCACAACAGCGTCCCCATCCGCAGCTTCCAAAGCCCAACAGGGTGGCCATAGCCACCCGAGGCTGGCTGTCCCCAGACAGGAAGCCACATGGAACACAGCTTGGATGGAGTGGTTCTTAACTGCATTTCCACCCTGCCTTTGGTTGGAGCTCGGTGAGTCACGATTACACAGGAACTCGGGAGAAATGAGTCGTGGGGCAGTCTCATTTAATGAAGGTTTTTAGGGTATATTTATAGGGTTCAGGGGAGGGTCATTGGTCCTAAGAATGGGACTCATTGGTTATGACAAGGACACTGGTGCTGCCCTCATTTGCATGTGGGGAATCTATGCTTCCAGCTATAGGACAGACAAAGCATCAACCAAGCCACATTTCTTTGCTCCTGTGAAGCTGGGTTCTGGCCAGGCTAAGGCAAGGAGCAACCAAACTCCTACCTCTCTCAAGATGAGACGGGGTTCCAAGCCAGCTTCGGCTCACTCTCAGCTCTAGGACAGTCCCACAAACCGACACTGGGAGCTGATGCTTCTGGTGGTAGACAGCTAGTCCTTGGCCACAGTCCTTGGATTCAGAAATGGCTGCATCAGTACCCTAACTTGCCATTTTGGGGGCAGGGGCTTCCAGAACTTGGGTGGATGGATGACTTAGTGTCCCCGAGCACACCATCTCCCCTCTGAGCAGCATCGATAACAGTGATCCTTATCAGTTTTGCATAAGAACTCGGTGAAGTCAGCAGGGCAAAGCATCATGGTGGATGTGCATGTGCTAGGAGTTCTAGAAATATCTGTCAGCTCTGAGAGTGCACGGAAGCAGCTGAAGTCTTCAGTTCATGTAACCTTCCTGCTAATGAGTTTGCCTCTGGGGCCTGCATGCTCTGATGGTCCCAGTCTCATCCTCTCCCTCCCGGCATTGCCAGCGTAGACAAATACAATTCTTCCCACGCTTGGAGACGGCTCTCTGACTAGCCAGGGTCACAGTTTCCCTGAAGTAAATACAACTTCACAATGTCACCAGCTGATGCTTCTGTTCATCTGGTGCCTTGTATCTCTTCTGTAACAGACCTTGGTGAGCTCCTGTCTCAGCCTGCAGGGGGCTTGCCCTGAGTCCCTTAACCACCCTGATATCTCTGTCAGTGCGGGGCTGGAGGCTTCTGCAAGACTCCAAGCATCTGGCCCATCTTATCCAGATGACACTTGGAATTTTAATCTTCCAATTGTGGGTTTCCATAAATCTGGGTGGAAACTGTCACTCCCCAATCTCCTCTGCTGTGGGAAAACGGCTTTGAAAAGATGTGTAAAGGCAGCAAGGCAGGCCTAAATGGGGCCAACTAGGAAGGGAGTTCCTGGGTTTTTGAAGAGGAGCCGCCAGCAGGGAGTTCCCAGGCTTCTCACTTGGCCAAGCAGCTTTGAAACCCAGGTTGGAACCTGGGGGGGTTCAGGAGTAACATTTGCCAAACTCTGTGCTTTGTGTAGTTATCTCCTACCTCCCTCTGACGTACCCATTTTACAGATGGAGGAAACACTGAGTTTCCCATAGGAGAACCTGCCTAAAGCTGCAAGGCAGATAGATGGTGGAGGAGCCTGGTAAACCTTTGTGAGTGACGTCAAAGCCTATGGAATTCTCTGGCAAGTCTGACTCCATCTTGTTTAATCTATGGATTCTTGGAGGCAAAAATCCTCAGAACTCTGGGTCTAAGTTCCTGGGACTCCCCTAACTCTTGTAACCCCTCTTGCACTCATCTTGGCCACTCTGCTTGGGAAGGCAGGGAGGATGCTGTGTCCTGCAGGACCGCATTGTAAGGGTTTAAGCGGGGTTGGCCTGAAGCCACACGAGCGGTCCCTAGACTGACCCCGTGACAGCTGTGCCCATCATTCTCCTTCTCCGGTTGGTAGTCAGCATGTTTTGTTTGTTTGTTTGTTGTTTGTTTCTTGTTTTTCGAGACAGGGTTTCTCTGATGTAACTCTGGCTGTCCTGGAACTCACTGTGTAGACCAGGCTGGTCTCCAACTCACAGAGATCTGCCTGCCTCTGGCTCCCGAGAGCTGGGATTACAGGCGTGTTCTGCCACCACCTGGCTGCTGGTTATTAGCATTCTTGTGTCTGTGAGAATTCCCAGAGATCGTTACGCTTTACCTTAGTGACCAGGTAAGGTACTCCAGGTCACAGGTGGGAGAGGATTTGGGAAGGTCAGGGAGGGTGAGGGGACCATCGAAGGGCATAGGCCTTTCACTGAGTTAATTCTACAAATGCTTCGTGTCCCCAATGCCCACACTGGTGAGAAGCCACTACCCCAGTGAGCAGATAGAAACACCCAATGGCTCTTCCTGTGGTCAGGTAGCCTGTTACGTGGCACTCGCTGCTCTGTGCGATGAGTCTGGTAAACGTGGGAGCTGGCCTGCACCTGTCCTGGACATGTGCAAGAGCAGCATGGGGAGAGAGTGCCGCTTCAGACATAGGGGTTGCTTTGGAGCTTCAGAAAGCCCATCGCCTGCCTCTGCCAGCCTTTCCCACAGAACATATGCATGCCTACACACTAAGTGGGCATCGAGTCTCAGGTGCAGTGACCATGGCTGGAGCAACTGGCCTTCTGAACCCCTTGCCTTCATCTCTTGGTCTCCCTGCTCCTTATTTCCATGCATTAGTCGAGCCCCGAAAAGACTGTGCCTTGACTGGACTCAAGTGGCTTCTAGTGACCGGAACACCACCTTTCGCAAGACTGACTTTGTGGAGACTGTGTTTCAGCCACCCGGGTTTCAACCCAGAGCCTCAAAGTGGGATAGCTCGACATACGCTGCGGCTTCTTGGAGCCCAAGGGAACCCCTGACATTCTACTAAGTGGCTGCACTTTGACAGAGGGAACTGTCACACCGGTGATGGCTTCAGTGTTTCTCTAAGCCACCCCACCCTCCCTCCTCGCTGAGCTTCCTACCTCTCCCCGGCTAAATGGCAGACAGTTCTTATCCCACGATGCAGGCAGTTCAGTGTAGGCAGTCTGGCGGGGACTACCTGTGACCAATCGCAGCTTCACTGATGAAGAGAGGAAGGACCCCCAGCTAGCCTGCAGGAGCTCAGGCAAGGTTGACCCCCTTCGGTGCACATCTACAGGTTCCATTGAGTTCTCAGGTGTCCAGGGTTTGAGAAGCAGGAATGACTCTGATTGTCTCTAACACATCATGTGGAGCAATTCTTCCCATTGCTAGGGAGAGATGCCCAGAGACCTGCTTGGAAAATCTACCCTTAACCAGATTGTTTCACTCTGAGAATCCAGATCTGAAACCAACTTGTCCTGAAATGTGAGCTTGGTGAAACTGCGGCTGATAGCCCGGCTATGCTTTGCCTTTCAAAAGAAAGAGGGAAAGGGGAGGGGAGGAGGGGAGAGAGAAGAGAGAATGTGTATTTGTTTGTGTGTGCATATGTAGTGTCTGTCTGTGCATGTGTTTCTGAATGTTCATCTGTCTTTGTCTATGTGTGTGTGTGTGTGTGTGTGTGTGTATCTATCTGTGTATGTTTCTGTGTCTGTATTTTGTTTGTGTGTGTGTGTCTATGTCTATGTGTGCATGTATATGTCTGTGTGTGTCTCTGTCTCCTGGGACCTCTTTGATCTCACTGTGCCGTGGTTGCATCATGAGCAAGTGTAGAACAGAGTAGAACTCCGAACACCTGGCTCCCCGAGTCTGGTCTAGTCTTAGCTGTTTTGTTAAGCTCCCAGCTTCAGAAAGTTTCCCCATAGTTGACGACGTGAGCCAAATGAGCATTAGGAGCCTTACCTCGGGACACGCAAGTGTGTACTTTAATTAATGTCTGATAATTTTCCTTGTGGGGTTGTTAGGATGGAACATTTCAGAGCACAAAAGATGACTTTGTTTGTGGGGAGGTTTTTGTTTTTTAACCCCTGCAGTAACCCGATAGTTTATTTTTCTGACTGATCACAATCTCCCAACCTGCTGACAGTTTGCCTTTGAAATGAGTCAGCTTTGATCAGGGATATGGCAGCCAGACAGGTCCTTTTTACTGTCTGTGACTTAGCCTAACCAGTTTGGCAACAGTAAGCTGCATCCCGGGGTGGGGAGTGGAATAGGGTGGGCACCGAGGTAGCCTGTGACAGTGTAGGCTGTCTCTTGGCTGAAGCCCCCAGTGGGCTGGTACTTATCCTCTCTGTTCCCAGTGGGTCACCCATGAAGCATCTTTCTTTGCTGTGTGGGGGGTGCCGTCATGCCTGGACCCCTTCCCTTTGGCTGTGCATCCCCTCCCCCCCCCAACCTCCACTGCTAAATGTCAAAGCCCTTGTCTTCATGGCCTCCTTCCTGTTTTGCTTTTCCTGATCCTTCTCTAAGGCTTTTCTATCCCCAGACAGAGTGCTGTGTGGCTGGCCAGGACCTTTGACTTCTTGGTCTTGTGAGTCATTTTGGGGGCTCAATCTATAAAAATCCAAGTTCAACACAGGGACCTCTCATTAGCCCTCTGTGTCCTGAGGCAGGCTGACCGCATTGGGGACCACTATATGGGGCAGGGCTGTCTTATGCCCGTCATCTGGAGGCAGAACTGGTTGTGATAAGAACTGAGGTCCTTGCTTTGGTTTTAGCAATTGAAGTCAGAGTCAAGCCTGAGGGTGCATATAAAATCCTAGGACTTGGGAAGCGGAGGCAGGAGGATTGAGAGTTCAGAACCAACCTGGGCTACATAGTGGAACTCTATCTCAATAACTAACTAAACTAAAAACTAAACTAAAATGCCTTTAGCCTTATCCACATCACCCTCTGTTGGAAAAGCAGAGGGTGGTAGAGGAAGGGGAGTCTTACAGGCCTCTGAATTCCTTCTGTGATACACAGAGGCAGTCTGCCTCCACCTTCCAGCTCTCGAGGCTAGAAGCATTCACCACTGGGTTTCTCCCCAGTACACTAAGATCCAAAGTTAAGTCCCCAGAAGGAAGCATTCCAGGAAGAGTATCTGGCAGCCCTTGGGCTAGGAAGGTCCTTCATGACCTTGGTGTTTGGAAGAACTCGGCATGGAGCTTAGACATGGAATTCCTTGACAAATGGTGGTGTTGGACCTGAAGGCTTGGGAAGCCCCTTCCGCACCCCAGGACTTTCTGATTCTGGGTTCAGGGAGGTGCTGAGATGCTTGTTACATGGGGAAGGTCACCTAGCAGACAGCACCACACTGGCACAGAGACTTTATGTCATTGCAAGGCCTCCTCTGGCCCTGTGGTCCGTGGACTGGCTTTCTTTGCCACGTCTTTTAAATAAGATGATGTTCATCTTGGCTTCTTGTGAATGATGAATTCAGAAGATCTCATCCTAGTGGTGTTGATTAGGAGCAGGATGTCCGTGTTTGTTCATCCTGAGAAACAACAGTTTTAGGCAACAAGGCGCAGTCCCTGGGGACAGACCGTTGGCAGAGTCTTTGCCATCTCACACAAACCAGGCTCCAAGAAAAGCTTCAGAGGCACAAATGTAGAATGTTCCCCCAACCCAAGAATCCATTGACCCTAACTGGAGAGCACAGACAGATGTGTGCAGTGGCTTCCTGTCTGCTATAAGCAGTCCTTCAAATCTCGGAGAAAGGCCATTGCGCTCGAGGTTCACCACGTCCCCATGTAGACAGCTGCGTGTTCCAGACTGGGCTCTATTTCCTCCATCAATACAGATACAGCTCATCTCTTGCAAGATTTCATTAAAGTTCCTCCAGGGGGTTACTGTGGGTGGGAGGTTGCCAAGGTCAATCCTTCTGTAGTGCTTCCCCTCCTGCTCATTTCTTGGCACCAAAATGTCCCCAAGTGGGCATATCATGCTGGGATTGTATATCAAAACTATGCAACCGATTCACCAGGTCAGGTGCCGAACTCAAATGTAGCCCCTGATCGCAGTGTGTGTAGTATTGGCCTTTGGGGTTCTGGCGGGGTCCACCTCCTCCGGTGAGTGCCAGCTCCCTCTTCAGCTGAGAGCACCCATCGCATAGTGGAGGCTGCCGTGGCTGCTCTGTCTAGGACCAGGTCAGAGGCCAAGAGAAAGGTGAATGGTGTGAATCTCTTCCTCGTTGCAGGCTCTCTGCCGTGCTTCATGATGACTGCATGTACGGGTGTGGCTTAGAAGTCACCTGCGTCTCCTGAGTACCAGTGTCTTCACTGTGAAACGGACAGGTACCACTTGTGGTAAACCTAAATAGATCAGAGTTCCGGTGCATGCAGGGAGTTGCCAGACACATCGGAAGCCACTCCCCCACAAGCGGAGGGCGACACATGGGCTCAGAAGGCCCCCACTCTCCTCCTGCTCGGCGGTGGAAAAACCCTCTGTGCAACAGAGCCAGTTTCACCTGCAAGTGTGAAGGAGCCAAGTGAAAAATAACAGCGGTCTGACTGGTTTGGCATGCATTTTCCTCTGCCTCACCCAATCTGTGGCTTAGAGGATTGGGAAATGGACAGACAAACATGGGCCTTGTCTAGGGATGTTTGGCCAGGGTAAAGGGAAGCATGGGAGTGTGCTAGGATTAAGGCCGAGGCAAGTCTAAACTGGTGGATGAAACGTGGTCCATGGCCAGTTGACTTAGTGACTTTTACTAATCACTTTCTAAGTTCAAGTGTGCTTATTGGGTCAGTGTGGGAGGAGCCAGGCTTCATGCAATTAGGGGAGGGTGTACTTTGCGTCTCTACTGATCTGTAGCCTACCCTTGCTGAAAACCTGCAATATGTGTTCATCTAGTTTTATACAACTTCACCAAGGAAGACACTGTAAAATAGGTACTCATCTTCATCTGTGGTCTCCCAAGCATCCAGTGAGACTCTTGGAGCCTTTCACTGGTACTCAGGAAGCCATCTTTCTTGCCCACCGCTATGCGTTGGCAGCCATGGTTCCCAGTCCTCTCTTACAAGATAACCTAATGCTTGGTGAATCGTCAACGAGAGATGTCTCATTTCATCCTCTTGAAGAGCAAAGTTGGTTTTGTTCCCAAGAAGGTCAGTTCTCAGGGATCAGATCTGTGGATGTTTTTTGGGAAGGGTACTGTTATTGATCAAAGTGTTGTGGTAGGCAGGAACAGTCCACTTATTTGCTGTGTGGAATGATAAATGAAAGAGTGGATAATTATGCCCTTGGCTGGTTTCTTTGTGATTCATCAAACCTGTCCATTCTTCCTTTTCTCTTTTATCCATTCATCTATCCGTCCATCCATCCATCCATCCATCCATCCATCCAGTACTTATTGTTACTTGAATAGACAATTTCTGAGAAACTAATAGAAATAGTAATTGTGGAACTTGTCTTCAGAGACCTTAACAGGGACAACAGGAACTGAAAAATATAATTTGATGAAAAATGCAAGATTTTTTTTTTTTTTTGGGTGGGGGCAGAGAGAGGGAGTAGCATTTGAATCCAGGTTTCTTTGAGAAACCCAGATGACCCCGATTTGTGAGCCCCGTGCATTCCTGTCGTAGAAGATAATGCCAAGGGACTGGAAGAGACCGTTCCCCACGAGGCATTGCGGACATCTCATTGGGCTAACCAGGAAGGGAGCAGCAGGAGGAGGTTGGGTGCCTGCTTTAGATGCAGGTCTTAAACAAGCCAAGAGATTGGGACTCACTTGTGCAAGTGCTCAGAAATGCAAAATGCTTTCACGGTGGGTGTGGCCAGAGGACACTTTCTGAACTTTATTGGAATCTGGATACATATTCAGTTGGGTCTTCCGATTTTCAGGGTTCTGTTTCAGCCCAGAGTTGGGGCAGTCTCGGTGATGTCTGGCAGCTGTCTCCAGGAAGCCAGTCATATGTAGCTCCAACCACCATTTCCTCGGCTTACGGTGCTTTTCAAACTTCTCCCTTTCCAATTTTTCCCGTTTTTCCCATACCATGCTTCCAGGGTCTCAGTCATTCCTCTAAGACTAGCTTTCCAGCCTCATGACTCCATGATCTAGGAATATAGGAGCTTTGGAGATGGGGGGGTTCAGCCTCCATGGCCTCTTCTATCTTTGGAATCTGTCCCTTGGCTATAAATAAGGCTGTTGCCTAGTGCCAGTATTGATGGCATTTGCAGCTGTCCTCTGGGAGATGGACTCAGACGAATAACCCATTTTCAAGAGGACATGGCCATTAGGCAACAGCTATTTATGGTTCCTATTGACCAGAGCCAAACCTGAGTTGTCACTGGCATTAAAGTTTCATGTGCGGGGAGCCTCCTTGTCTTATCTGGCTGTCTCTTTCCATTTGTTTGAATTATCTACCATGTTTATCTGGTTCCTCACTAGGTCTTGGGTAGCTGTGTAGACTAGCTGCTTGGATTTCACTTAGTGTACCTCAAATCCTCCTACAGCCCTCTGAACTAGGGAATGCATAGCTCCACTTCACACAAGGGAACACTGAGGGTCAAAGGGCTAACCCCCTTTGCCCAGAGCCACCCAGGTTAGTGACAGAGGCAGAAGTCATCCCGAGTTCTGCTGGGAATCAAAGCCTGGCTAATTTCTGTGAAACCGTGCACGTCCGATGTCTGGACCCAGAATGCCAGCTCACAGGTTTTTATTTATTTATTTTGTCCGAAGACGGTTTGGTCACTCGACACCAATTCGTTGATGGATCATGCAGGTTTTTAACAGCTCCTCCATGCCAAATCTGTGTCAGGAGCCACGTCGTCCCATCCTCAGGATTTCTTTTCCGAAGCCATCTTTGACAATAAACAAAATGCCGGACCATATTGTTTTGTGGCCATGTAGCCTAATGCTGAGCCCTTCTGGGGACGGTTCAACTACAAACTGTTCTTCTGTATGAGTATCACCTGGTAGGTGATAATGGTTTTGAGCGCCCTTCACACTGACAGGGTGACAGTCTGAACAGGAAACAGCCCTCCGTCAGTCACCTCCTCTCTCACTGGCATCCCTTTCATCTCTGGTACCTTAAAATGTGCAACGTGACCAGGCCCCGGGCCAGAGAGACGGAACCTCTTCATCTCTCCCCTTTGTGTCACCGCCAGCGAAGAAGGTGTGCGGTTGGGAGCCTGGTGTACGGTCTGCCTTGTTTTTCTTTACTCTCGGACCTTAGGCACACCACATCTCTGCGTTTCAATTCTCTTTGTTTTAAAAGAGAGACTTATTTCTGTGGCCCGAGCAGAGAGCTAATTTTAGTCTCCTCCCGTTGATTCTGTATGTCGGTGCTTCACAAGTTAAGAAAAATAACACTTACACCGTATGTGGTAGCAGACCTCAGCTCTTGGGAGGTTAAAGCCCAGAGGATCAAGGAATGGAGGCTAACCTGGGCTACATGACACACTCCGGACCAGCTCGGGCAACATAATTAGATCTTGTCTAAAGGGGAGAAAGAGAAGGTAAAGGGAGGAGGAGAGGGGAACGGGGAGAGTGGAAGGGAACAGTGATTAGATTCTACTCTCTTTGATGGGGCTTACTTGAACTACCCTGCTTCATTCATCCTATAACAACATTTTTTTTAAAATATTAAGATATACCAGTGGGTTAGGACTACGTGGTTCAGTTGCCAGAGTGCTCTGCTAGCATTTATGAAGACCTTAGTTTAATTCCCAGTACCATCTAATACCAGATGTGGCAGTGCACATCTGTAATCCCAGCACTAGGGAAATAGGATCTAGGACATCCTTGGCTATATCATGAATTTGAAGCCAGTGTGGGTTCCATGAGATCCTGTCTGGAAAAGAAAGAAAACAGCAAGGGACAATAGCTCAGTTGGTAAAGGCAACCACATAAAAAGCTGGGTCAGCAGTGACATGCTCACCTCTAATTCTAGAGCTGGGGAGGAGGAGACAACAGGATCCTGGGGGCAAGCGCCTTGGGTACCACTGGAGTGTGTCTCTTTCCTTCCTTCAGAGAAAATTAGCCAATATCTCAATGCAGAATGGGATTGACAGCTAATGTTGCCACCCGTCAGCATCCTCTCGGGAACTTTAAAAAGAACAAGCAGTTGACTGGGTCATCTAAACCCTACGGATTATCTCACTTTTCCAGCTTGGGCCCAGGCATCTGATGTTCAAGGAGAAGGAGAATGGAGACCAGGAAGTCCCAAGGGTGGCATAGGGATGGCACACAAGCCCACAAGCTGTGCCTGTTGTGGAATAAAGGTTCCAGCAGCCCGTTTCACAGACGTTCCAGGAGCTAGAAGATCCTTCTCTGGACTTGGTGTCAGAAACTACAGAGGGAAAGTGGGAGCAATGAGCCTTCTCCTTCTATGGGGTACAGAGAGGGAAAAGGTATGTCCTTGGATATGCTCACTAGAGCTGGTTCTCTGCTCTGCTGGAAGCCAGCTCTTTCTCTTGATATATCCCAGCTCAAACTCTCTCCAAAGAGACAATTGTCCCCCAACCCCAATGTGAGGGTGTCAGCCAGTTGCATCTTGTCAGGGTACCTGCAGTACACCTGAAGCCCCCAGCCTTGCCACCCTCTCTGCCTCCAGATGCTCAGGACAGGAGCTCAGCCCCTAGCACACTGCATCTCTGAGCACAGGGACATCCCTCTCAGCTGTCAGTGACCCCTGGTTTGAATGGGTGGGCAGACGTGTGAGAGCAACCCAGTGCTTGCAGTGCTACCCCTACCTCTATGTGTGCCTGTCTCCCATCTGTGAGGACAGGAAAAAAAGCTATGGGATTCTCCTTCCTGTGTTTCTGGAATGCTGAAGTTTGCACGGTTGTCCCATGCTTTGGTCACCAATACAAGTCGTATAGGTGCCTTAAGTTTAAGCCAAGACTCAGACACACTCACTCCGGGATGCTGAATTTCCTTCATAGTGGCCGATGGCTGCCAAGCCAGATAGTATGATTCTGGCATAGAACAGAGACTTTTGGCAGTTGCTTTAACATCCCTGAACCTCAGCATCCCTGTGAGCCAAACAGGACCAGTCACAGAAACTAACTCTAGATCAGGAGGGTTAAACATGTCCGATGCATACATCAGGCTTAATGCATGGCATCTAGGAAGTACTACCCATCATGCAGTGCAGTTCTGCCAAAAGCCGAGCCTTCTTAACTACCCTGCTGAAGACTTCATTCACTGGTAGACAGCCAGCTGGAGAGGGACAGCATCACCATCCCCATGTGTCACCCTCGTCTGGCTGAGCAACTTCCCTGTCAGGGAGCTGGTCCCATTGAGAACCGAGAACAAAAGCAGAGTCGAAAGGGCTAACTGAATTGAGCAAGCTACCCTACAGTGGAAAATGCAGCTCGGTTTACATACACGAAGCAGATGGCAGACACGAGATGATTTCATTAGTTTTATCATGTCAGGGGAAATTAATTTGTCACTGTATTATCTTTTCTTTTGTTTATAAGAAAGAAAAGAGATGTGATTTCGTTATCTTTGGCAAAAGCAATTTGTACAAAGAGCCCCGCACCCCACCCTCCCTGCCTTAATGTGGCAGGAACCTAAAAAATGATTGCCTTCTAATTGTCTGTTCAGAGTCAGCAAAGCCCAGAGAACACAGTGCTGCCTCCCGTGGCTGGTAAAATTGGCTTCTGTTTCCCACTTGCAGCCATAGAAAGGAGATGATACGCATATACACATATCCTTTATATAGCTGGGGAGGGAGCCTTTCTATGGCGAAGTCTTTTAAAATCTTTAGATTTGTACTATAGCGCACTCCTTTCAGTGACTTTTTTGCAGCGCTGACATCCTTAGGTTCTGGTGTCTGGCGGTCCACATTTTTCATTCAAGTGTCTCACATCAAGTTATGACCTGATACATGTGAGGGAACCAAGGACATCTTGACTGCTGTCTTTTAAAGGTGAGAAAGAGCTAAATGCAGATTCTCGACCTAAGAACAAATGAGATCTTTTGAATTTCGGGCTCAGGGTTGTTAACTGGGGGATTCCCCTGTACTTATTCTTTGGGCATAAGTAGTTCTTTCATGTCCCTTTTGAATGGATCAAAGTAAAACCTGGAGTTCTGAATGGCTTCTTTTTTGTTGTTAGTTCCTTTTATCTTGCTGAACAGTTACTAATGAGCATTCTGGGAAATTCACCCCTGTGGGTGGAGTCTTAAGTACATAATAACCAGGGGGTATAAACCTGTATACACAGACCCATGTACATTGTGTGTTTTTTGTGTATACTAACATGAGGACATTCTGAAAACCTGTGATCTCAAATCAAACACCTAGATAACACCCTTCCTTGAACTAGCTAAATCCCCTTGCAATTCTTGCCAATGAAGAATTGATTTTCACACCTGACTATAAATAATAGCCAATATGGAATTTCAAAGATTTTTTAAAAAATAACCTTGTTTTGTTTTGTTTGTTTGAGACAATCTTTCTATATAGCTCAGCTCTGAACTCATAGTATTCCTCAGCCTCCTGGATTCTGGGCCTATAGGCATGCACCACCATGCCTGGGTACATTTTAGTTTAAAATTGGCTTAGCTTTTTTGTTGCTATTATTGTTGTTGTTATTGTTTATTATTATTATTATTATTATTATTATTATTATTAATTTTAAGACATAGTGTCACTGTGCAGCCCTGACTGCCTGGAACTCACTTTGCAAGCCAGACTGAACTTTGAATTTGTCTCAGTCCTCCTGCTTCGCCCACTCTTTGAGTGCTGAAATTTAAAGCACGGACTACCATGTAGAGCTAAATTAACTTTTAACCTAAGGATAGTTTTGGAGGGCTGGAGAGATGGCTTAGCCGGTTAAGAATGTACGCAGCTCTTGCAGAAGACCTGGGTTTGTTTCCCAGCTCCTGTATCAGATGGTCCACAAACACCTCTAGCCGCAGCTTCATAGGATCTGACGCCCTCTTCTGGCCTCCTCAGGCAGCTACATGCACACGTGCAAATACGCCCTCCACACACATAGTTAAAAACAAAACAATTTTAAAATAATATTAAAAATTACAAAAATAGATTAAAGAATAGACCTTTATACAAGGTTATGAATATGGAACATAAAGCAGAACACTGTTGTAGACCTTACAAATTAATAGTACAATACCCGTGCCACTTAGAATGAACTGACATTGTCGGCTTTTTTCTCAGATTTTCTTAGTTCTTAATCAATGCTCTTTGTCTAAACAGGGCTCTCCCCTGGGATACCATGCTAAATTCTTAGGCATCTTTGGGCTTTGGCAGTTTCTTAGACTTTTGTTTCTTGTTCTGATAACCTTGATAGTTTCCAAGAATATTATGGTATATTTTTAGTTTTGTTTGTTTAATTTTTAGATAGGGTCTCATATAGCCTAGGCTGGCTGTGAACTCCTGGCGTTCTTGGTCCCACCTCTGCAGTGAATGCTGGGATTCTGCAGAGTGTCATCTGCCTCCATTGCCAGCCGTCAACTAGGGTATGCTAGATTGTCTCATAGTTAGATGAGGGGCATTGGTTTGGGAAAGGAAAATCTGACGTAAGGTACCTTTCTCCTTACAGAGTAGGGGACATTCTGTCGTCCTGACTTGGTGTCTGTGCTGGCCTCGATCACCTGGCTGGGTGTTTTCCTGTTTCCCATATAAAGTTCTCTTTCTCTTTTCCCCCATGTAATCAATCCTCTGTGTAGCCCACATTCATCCTTATCAGAGAATGTCAATTGACATTAATTTAGAATTCTTCTTACATGAGGTGTTTTCCTTTTCTCATATATTTGTTTACATATTTCTGTTATCATGAACCCTCGACTATTTGTTTCTTGCTGTAATTTATAATCTAACGAAGTTTTCCTTCTTCTACAAGGTGTGTTGAACGGGGCTGGCTCTAACCATTATGCGCTTTTTCCATCGGCTTCTGGCCCCTGTGACAAGACATAACCCTTCACTGTGTTTGGGGGTGGAGGTACAGTGTTACCTTTGGGGATTAGAACAAACTACGGCCTTACATGAAAATACCTTGTCCCAGAGCATGAAACCATCCACTTCTGTAAGGAGTTCAGTTTCCTTCTCTTGGACAATGGTGTTAGAAACCAAAGTCTGGGTGCTAAGAAAAACACATACTGCTACTGGAATGTCATTGTGTTTAGATCCTTTGAGGCGACAGACAAGGATCTGTGTGTGTGTGTGTGTGTGTGTGTGTGTGTGTGTGTGTTTACTTATCTGTATAAATACATATGTCTATAAATATGTAGAATAAATAAACATTGATTTATAGTGATAGTCTATGCATTTCTTACTAACACCCTCTCCTATGGGTTAGTTTAGAAACCTATTTTATAGAGTCTACGGTCTCCAACTCTAACCATTACCTCATATGTCCTCCCAGCTTCTGTCTCTGTGTTCTGGCAGCCTCCACCTCTGTGATGATAACACCCTGAATTTGATGGCGAGTCCCCTCTTCGGCACGGGTGTCTGAATTTTAGAAAGTTCTAGACAGCTCTCAAGGCGTTGAGTATTCATTTCACAGTCATAGTCTTCGTGACAATTGCCCTTGAGTGTCTTTCTGTAATTTCTGTGTTCAGCCTCCTTGTTTAATACGTGTCAGTTTCTCGAAACGACAAGCCGGTGTCACTTTTGCATATGGCTCTGTCCCCAGTGAAGGTGCAGCTAAACATTTAATAAATGTTTGTTGAATGAATGGTGGAGTTTCATACAGCAAAAAAGAGGAAGAGGAGAAGAAAATACTTGATTTTTCTATTCCTTCCTACACTAAATGTTTGTTTTTATTTGCTTGCAAAGCTGGACCGTGGTGAGGCACACCTTTAATCCCAGCACTCAGAGGCAGAGGCAGGTGGATCTCTGAGTTCGAGGCCGGCCTGGTCTACAGAACGAGTTCCAGGACAGCCAGGGCTACACAGAGAAACCCTGTCTTGAAATAAATAAACAAACAAACAAACAAATAAATGATTGCTGGCAGAATGGCCTTCATCCTGAGACTTTGAGTCAAATCTGGCTGGCCTCAGAATCCATGTCTTTGTGTTGTTTTGGGGTGCCCTCTGTAAGAAGCTTCTTTCTTGCTTTTCTTTGCCATGTGGGTAGAGCCATGTGGGTGGCTCTGGCAGAGGCCAGGGGGCTAGAAATGGCAGCACCCATTTAAAGTGTCACCCAGGTGCCTTCAGGAAATTGGCTCCAGTTTGGTCTGGAGAGAGTAGTTGTTTGCTCTGCCTTTCGTGATCACAATGAAGGCGATGTTGATTTACAAGTCGCTGGGGTGGGGCAGGGAAGATTGTTTCCATGAGTAGAAAAGATTAATTAAATGATTATCCCAGCTGCTGCACACTAATGCCTTTCTCACTGGGTTTCAGGTCTAGGAAGCAGAAGGCCACCACATTCAGCCTTTTACAGGGAATCTAATTGCCAACTTTGAGATGCCAAGTTTTATTAGATTGGGAAGAGTCAGTGTTAGTGACTGGCAGTTTCTGATACTAAAGGAAGCTCTCCTCTGGCCACCTGGAATTCTAAGTGACATCATTCTCTCTTCCTTTTTCTGTTCCCATGCTGCAGTTTTATGAATTTTATGAAATTTTATGATTGTTATATTTTGGTGATTTTTTTTTTTTAATCTAGGCTCTTGAGGACTGGGACTTAACAGTCTGGCAGATAGGCAAGAAATGCATTGAATTCCTAGGATGTGCTAGATCCTGGGATTGCAGGGCTGTGGTGTCTGTGGAATTCTCCATCTAGAATGTTCTTCTCATAGCTTATCTGTTCCCAGGCAGTAGCTCATAAGAACCACTTGTTTGTAGCCAGGCTGTGGGACCCCTGCGCTGGAGTTCCTGATTCAGCAGGCCTGGGATGAGGCCGGAAAATCTGCATTTGTAACAAATTGCCAAGGAACACTGCTCTGCTTCCAGAAAAATCACTGCCCAGACTTGGCGTGGTTGTTTCCTCCCTGTCAATCAAACGTCACCTGCGTGAAGAGGCTGGCTTGTTTTTGTTTGTTTGTTTGCTTTTGTTTTTTCCTTATTTTTTAATCTTAATTTTACGTACATGGGTGTTTTGCCTGCATCTATGTCTGCGTACCACTTGAGTACCCGGTACCCAGAAGAGGGTATCAGATCCCCTGGGACTGGAGTTACAAGTGGCTGTGAGCTGCTTTTGTGGGTTCTGAGAATCAAATGTAGGTTCTGGGAATCGAACCTGGATCCCCTGGAAGAGCAACAAGCACTCTTAGCTACTGAGCCATCTCTTCAGCCCTCTTCTTTTTTTTTCTTTTCTACTTTTTAATTTTTATTTTGTGAGCGTGTGTGTGTATTCCTGCATGAGTTTCCATGTACCATGCTCACGCAGGCACCTGCAGAGGGCAGTTGTGAGCCACGTGGAACTGGAGTTATAGGCAGTTGGGAGAGATGCTTAGATACAAACCCAGGTCTTCTGCCGGAGCAGTACTTGCTCTTTAACCTCTGAGCCATCCCTTCAGCCCCTGAAGGTGTTTCTCAACCACACCACCCCTTGCCCTCTCTATTGCGTTTCCCTCGTAGCACTGATCATGTGATACTAGCTTGTGTGCTTGCTGCTGTTTCATCATTTTCATGTCAATAACGCTCCTGGAAAGCACTTTCTTAGCCGTTGTTGATCCTCTGATAGAAGAGTACCCGAGTCTGTGCAGGAGGGACCTAAAGATGCCCTGGAGGTCTAAGATGCAGGGAGGTCTAAGGACGGCAAGGACTGCATCTCACCCTGAGTATAAGCTCTGGACATGGCTTCCCTACCCATTTTAAACATTGCCCGTCAGTGGTTTTTGTCTACAAGATATTTGTTTGGAGGTCACAAGAGGCCACGCTAGGTTTGTGTGGTTTTTCTAGGTTCTTGTCTACATTGAAGCAAGGGCGTTTCAAGCAGACCAGCCAGCATCCTACTGAGCACAGGCTAGGTGGGTAAACTATCACGCCCCTATCTCGGAGTTTGGCAGGACGCGAGAACCGAAAAAGATCCGCGTCTGCCGATTCTCCGCTTAAAGCCTGCGTTTGTCCACTGCTCAAACCCGGGACCCAGCGTCCATATCCACGCCGATGCCTGTAGCTTTGTGAAGATCTCTGCAGGAGTTGAGCCAAGGTGAACTCCCTTCGCAGGAACGAAGTGTGCAGATGCTTCTGCCTATGGGCAGGGGAAAGCAATGGAACGTAAGAGCAGGAAACGACGTTAAGCGAAAGACGAGAGGCGTGTAGGCACTGAGTGATTTGGGAAGGCCTGGAAACCTCGGTGCAGAAGCTGAAAGCATGTAGACTTTGATGCTGTTTGCTCCACCTCCCAGCTTCCACTGTAGTCTTTGACAAGCATGGGCTGAGTGGGGTGCAGCTCCCGGGTTTGTTTGCTTGGTGCAGCCAAAGAAACCGTGATGTATTTCCCCTGAACGTGTCACGAAAATGTAAGCACAGAGAGCTGGGTTATTTTAGAGGGTGAAGAGAATCTGGTGGGGGTGATGGAGGTGCAGGAATCAAAGCAGCAAAGAACCAGGGCAGGGGGCCAGGAGGCCGCCTCAAGGGCTGGGGTAACATAAGCTGCGGCTGTTCAGGAGGTGGCCCGTGTAAGGAAATCTGACCACAGCTAAAATTAACCTCTGAGGCTTCACGCGCCTCCAGTGGCTTTGAACTGAACACCCCCAGAGAGGGCACGGGCTGCTGACCGCCTGAGATCACACTACTGCCTGCCAGCAGGGGTCCAGTTATGCCTATAAGCATCAACATATGGGTCCCTGCTCGGGACCAGAGTCGTGACTCCTGCGACCATTACAAAGTGGTGAGCAAGTGAGGGACATTGGCAGGGTGTCTGGGGGGAGCTGGTAACGCTCGTTTGCACTGGGCTTGTGTGTAGAGTCGGTTCCAATTTATTGTGGGCACTGGTAAGGCTCTGAGTTCCCTGGGCCATCTCTCTTCTACCCTCTCCCCATTGCTTCCTGTGATATATGGCATGTGGCAGGAAGGCTGGGTGGTGTGTTTTTAGAGCAGATGGAGAAGGGTCTGTCTGGAAGCTATTGGTGGTCTGAGAAAACACAGTTGTACAAATTCGGGGGAAAGCCAGAGGCCAGATGAGGGTGGTTGCCATGGCAGCAGGTGTGGCCATTTCCATCTGGCTTCTTAATGGGGCCTCAGCAGGTGCAATGGGGAGAAAGATGGGCTTGTGTCAGGGCTTGTAGGTGTCAGGGATGGTCCAGAGGCTTCCGTTATGGGGAGGATGTGAGGGGGGTGCTGGGAGGAGTTTCTACCTGTTAAGACCCTGGCATTTTTCTGTACTTTTCTTTTTTCTTCTCCCCCCTCTTCTTTCTTTTTTTCTTTTGGAGACAAGGTTTCTCTTGTATCCCTGGCTGTCCTGGGACTCTCTCTGTAGACCAGGTTGGCCTCAAACTCACAGATACACCTGACTTTACCCCCTTAGTGCTGGGATTAAAGACATGAGTCACCATACCTGGCTGTGACCTTGGCATATTTCCTGAAAAGTACTACATCCTCTCCCGTCCCTGGTCAGGACAACGCAGCTTCCCATTTGTGGAGAATCCTCGTGGGAGCTTGTGTTCACAGAGCAAAGAGGAAAGACTCACTCTTCTTCAGCACCTCCTTAGCATTCAGATAATTCATGCCACCCAGGTCTAATAAATATTTGGCTGTCTTGGGCGCAAGCAGCATGGCAGTGTCATCTAACAAATGGAGTGGTCACTCTGATAAAGTCCGAGAGAATGGTCAGAGAATATAGCCAAATGTCTAGGAGCTCCTTCTTAGCTTATTCTTGTAGAAATGATGTAGTGGCCCCAAGCTTCCCCTCCAGCCTCTAGCCCAAGTTCTGAGACAACATTAGCACCCTTGGTGTCAAGGTGGCAAGTCTTGTTTGGGGAAGAGTGGTGTTCCTGTGTGCTTAGTGATTACCGTATGTAATGTGCTTTACAATGGCGAGCCGTCAGACGTCTAACCCCCTACAGCGTCTGCCTGTAGGACAGACACTGTGTCACAGGGATATGAACGATGTAAGGGAAACGAATAAAGATACCTTTGACATAGGTTTGGGATCACCCTGCTGTACTGAGGCCTCTGAATCTTCTCAGAGAAAAATTCCGTGGAGCCAGTATCTCTTTCTGCCTTTGTGTGTTCCAGGGATTGAACTCACATCCTCAGACTTGTATCAAGTCTGGTGGCTTGCAAGTGCCTTTACTGGCCGAGGTGTATTGCCAACTCCTTCCCACCTTCTTGTTGCCTCCCGATGTGCTGGCTCATCAAAGCAACAGGGTTGCCTGGGTACTGGGCATGCATCTCCTTGACTTTAGATGCCCAACACTACATAGGCATGGCAGTAAACAGCGTTGTCTTGGGGTTATATTTGTTAACTCCTGAGCTCCAGACTCGTTGCCCCATAGAATGGATTTCTTTTGAGGTATGATGTTAAAAATAGACTCCATGAGGAGGAGGCTATTAATGTGTTTCGAGCCTTGACAAACATAACCAGTGTGCTTGGGTGGGGATTTCCATCCCCTACTGAGCCTGCATAAGCACAAGAGTCAATTTTCCTCCTTTCTTAGGGACTGCATACTTCCTTAAGTTTGTTCTAGAAAGTTCTCTCCATCTTGGACTATCAGAATAAACCAGGCTGACTTCTGTCACTTCCTTGTGATGTGATGGTGCATGGACCAAACTCGAAGACTCAGCCTGTGGTGCTGATGCTGATCTGTGCCCAGCTGGGTACCAGCATCCTTATCTATGGGATAGGACACACGCAGGCTCCTACCCTGCCTTCTGAGATAGCTAGCATTGGATTGTGTGAGTCCTGTGATGGGAGGCAGACATGGCTTTGTTGTGAGGACTCTGTTATTCTCCCTGAGATGACTCCATCAGGGCTTTCTTCCAGGACTCTAGAATAAATGGCATGCTTGTGCAGACTGTCCTTCTGTGTCCAGGGCCACGCTGTCTGCTGGATAGGAGACAGCCTTTCTTTCTGGTAGTCTTACTGATAAAAAGCCTATTGTGAAAATACAAAACACAGCAACCTAGGATGCCCCCCCAGAGGCCTGGAAGCTCTGACGTCTGGGCCGGAGAAGGACCAGGGCACAAGGCAGAGCGGTCACTACCGTGGAAGCCGATTCTCTTAGCTTTGGAGTTGCTGAGAAAGGGATGAGGTCCCCATGTGGGGAAGGAGAGTGGAATGTGTTCCTAGGGTCGGGAGGTGCCAGCCACTGCTGGGAACTGCCTGCAGCTCTGTAAGTCACTTCCGCACAACCTTCCCATCCACGACACAAAGTGCCTCCTCCGTCAGGCAGGTCCTGGTTCTCTCTGACAAGTGACATGTGGGTCTCTGACTCCTTAGGACAATGTCAGAGGATCTTAGGACGTCCTGGAATCTGTCAGTGCCTTCCTGAGCAGACAGCCGGGTCCTTCACTAACCAACTGCGGGGTGGGGGGCACCTCCAGACTGTGGGTACCTGTGCTCCACAGAGGAGGAGGAAGAGTTGGACTGTTTGTGTGACTTACCTGGTCTGCGCGTATGTATGAAAGAGGCTGGAGCCAGGACCTGACTCCAGGCCTCACTTCCTACTCCACGTGTAGAATTCCCTGCGCATCACTCACACCGACTGAGAGTCTGTGAATTTCAGCATAACTTCATCTTAGAATGCCTGCTCACCTAACCAAACGCTTTGGGCTTAAAGCATCTGTACCTTCACGATCTCATCACTTGCTATTAATGGTTGGTACATCCCTTGAGTAAAATGACATGATTGTGGGAATACCTGCATATATAGATATAATACATATGCGCACATATTATATTCCTGGGCTCCTAGGCAGTCTAGCTCCGACTTCTTTCTGGGTGAAACCATGGGAGGACACCCCTGTCATGCTTTCGTCCTCTGCCAACAGAACCTCTTTGGGCTTGCTTCACCTGGAGCAATTTGGGCGTATCAATTTTTCCTTAAACTACCAACCATCACTAGGTTTTTTTTTTTTTTTCTCCCCAGGGTCGGGGGAGGGAGGTGGTAACAAGGTTTGGACTGGCTGTTGGAAATTTTAATCAGCTGACTTGTGTACACCTGACTTGTGTCACTGTGTGACCCTTAGAAAGAAAGTTATGGGTCTGGAGAGATGGTTCAGCAGTTAAGAACACTGGCTGCTCTCCCAGAGGACCTGGGTTTGATTCCCCAGGTTCCACATGGCAGCTCCCAACCTCCTGTCCCTCTAGTTCCTGGGGATCTTATGCCCTCTCCTGGCCTGCACAGGCACCAAGCACACAGGTGGTACACAGACACACATTCAAACAGAACATCCATGCATGCTGAAATCACTTAAAAATTCTTAATAAAGAAAGGTTAAACAACAACAACAACAACCAAACCCCTCTTTTACAAGACAAAAAACCCACTCCAGTCAGGCTTGCCAGATCGATTGCATATCCACCCGCACATCCACCCTCCCCATGCTTAAAGCTCAGATTGAGCTGGAGATGTAAACGCCATTTGGGAAGAGTGACTCATTCCCGGAATAGAGCTCTGCGCCTCTTCAGACCTCTCAGCCCTGATGGAAAGGTACAAGGGTCAGGTGAGTTTTGGTCACTTAAGACAGGCAGACACAGAGCCAAGGCCAATGGAGGGGGTGGAGAGCACCCGAGCAGGCCAGTTGGGCATGTACCAGTGGGCAGCAGTCAGTGCAGGAGAGGAGAGGAGAGCAAAAGAGGCCAATGACCAGACTGAGACTCCAGATGCATCAGCCAGGAGGGATTTCTCCCTTCACCGGGCACAGTGGAGCCTCAGAGGGTTGTTGCAAGCTCATCACGCTTCCAGCAGGTCACAGGAGCAAACCCAAGCTAGGGATAACATAACCACGGCTTTGGCTTGCTCTTTCCTGTCTCTCTACGTGCCGGGAAGCAGCAGTTGGCATCACTTTTTTATTCCTAAATACTCTGCTTGCCCTAGAAAGCCCAGCTAAGATAACACAGATTTTTGTGGATGTTTCCAGGAAGGAGAGTAGATTGGACAGACTTGAAAGGTAGAGTACCCTCCATCTTGCCCCGCCCACACAGCCTCCCGGTTCCGCGGGCAGGTCCCAGATCCCACCTGCCTCCCTGAATTCTCATGCAAAGCCTTTTCCGTGCAATCTCTTCTCCCTTACGTATTACATATTTGCATATTCATGCCCTGCCATCTACAAAACAAATCTCCCTCTTAGGGTGGTCGGAGGGAAAACAGTAATTCATCCTTCTTTTCCTGTCCCACCTGTGTTCACTCAGTGAGGGTCTACACTTGAGTTTCCACGGAAAATGCCTGGCAGGCTGCTCCTGCATGGCTCCCTTGGGGTGAGTCCTCCCACCCAGCCAGGAGAGCAGCAGCTGCTTCTTCCCCGGGGAGCACCAGAAACAGTAAGTTGCAGTGAAGTAATTAGGAAATCATGAGTTCCGAGTATTCATTACCACTTTAAAAAATGTAATTTAATTGTCAGCGGTCGGGATTTTTAGCGTAATGTCTAAGTCAACCAGTTCTCAAAGCCCTCAGAAAAATTTTATAGTTGTCTTCTTCTATCATTGCTCTGGCGTACTGTGTGGTGGGCTTGTATCTTTTTAAACTGTGCTGTTGCCAGGCGATGGCGGCGCACGCCTTTAATCCCAGCACGAGAGTTCGAGACCAGCCTGAGCTACATACAGAGTGAGTTCCAGGACAGCCAGAGTTACAACAGGGAAACCCTGTCTTGAAAAACAAAACCAAAATCCTTAGAGCGTGCTGTTGACATCTGTGATCAGGTGGGTCCTAGGAGCATGAAAAGTGTCTCTCAGCAAAGTGTGTCTTAGGGTGCCTGTTCTGTGACTGGCTTATGATCCATGACATGCCTTGTTTTTGTGGGCTCTGGTAGCAAGAGGAAGGGGAACAGTGGCGTCTATCTCACCCACCCATCCAGACCCCCTTTCCATTCATGTCTTTCCTCCGTGGTACGATACACCTGAGCATTCCTCCAGTGTCCCTCTGTTCCTCTCTGCACACCCATTTCCCTTTCGCCCCCACCCGCCCTAAGTCACTATGGGCTTGCCTGTGGATTTCGTGGTGCGCTGGTATTTCAGACGCTGATTTGCCTTTACTGCGGCGAGGCCCCTAACTGCTGGCCATGTGAATGAAATAAGTAAATCTGTGTCAGGAGTTGAAAGTGGGCAGCCGACAGCTTCCTAGCAACTGATGCGAGCAGGGTTTTACTCTGTGGAGCATGCATTTGCAGGAATGGGGGCTCAAGAAGGCTCCACGGGTAGGGGGCCCTGGAACGCAGGCTTGCTTGTTTACAGAATATGCTGGGATCTGAGAGAATGAAGAGAGAAGCTGCCAGAATTAGTCTCTAAATGTGTTTCCCCCAGTGCACGGATGAGGAAGGTGTTCCAGCTGAGAGCACCTGCTGAGGGACCTCTGCAAGGGAATGGCGGAAGCAGCTTATGGGATGGCGGCGATCTAGTAGTCAAGGGTCCCAGCTCTGTGTCTCATGTGGGATCCGTGCAGCTAACCTGCAGTGGAAGAGACTGACAACCCGTGAGGGTGATGCAATCCCGTTCCCCCAAAACAGCGGTTCTCAACCTTCCTGACGTCCCAACCCTTTAGTGTGGTGCCTCATGTGGTGACCCCTCCCCCCCCAACCGTAAAGCTATTTTCATTGCTACTTCAGAACTCTAATTTTGCTATTGTCACGAATAGTAATGCAAGTATCTGATATGCAGATGGTCTTAGGTGACCCCTGTGAGAGGGTTGCTTGACCCCTCCCCCAAAGGGGTTGCGACCCACAGGTTGAGAACTGAGTGTAGATGAAGCAGCCCTTGCCGTGTATAAATGGCACTACATAAATGGGGAAGCTGGGGCTCATGGGGGTCGCGATTCACCCAAGGGCACAAACCCTCAGCATCCTCTAGGTTCAAAAAAGTATGTTATAACTTAAAATGAAGGGGCCAGAGGGTTATCTCGGTGGTTATGAGCACTTGCATAGGACCCAGATTTGGCTTCCATAATCCACATGGTGGTTCATGACCATCCGGATAACTCCAGTTCCAAAGGATCTAATTCATTCTTCTGATCAGGCACGTATACACGTAGTGAGCATACAGACATTCAGGTGAAACATTCTTGCACATAAAATAAATCGATCTAAACATTTTTCCAAAATAAATAACTTAAAATGCAGCTTCTTGGGAAGGTGAGATGAGAATGAGAATTCTGAGATGACCCTTCAGAATTACTCCAAAACGGGGCCCTGAAGCAGGAGAGCAGGCCTTCGGGCCCAAGGATCAGCTTCTCTGGGAAAGATGGCCACCATGTATATAGCATGACAGGACCCCCGAAGGAAGAAATAGACTCTCAGTCCCTGGAATTTCAGGAGAGGTGACAGCATCATGGCCACAGGCAGCTGTAATGTGACTTTAAAGGGAGAAAGAGCCTGGCAGTAGCGGTGGTGCACACCTTTAATCCCAGTACTCGGGAGGCAAAGGCAGTTGGATCTCTGAGTTCAAGGCCAGCCTGGTCTATGGAGCAGAGTTCTAGGACAGCCAGTGTTACAACAGAGAAACCCTGTCTCAAAAAGCCAAAAAAAAAAAAAAAAAAGGGAAAAGAGAATCTTTCCTTCAGATCCACAAAACAAAGGGGAATTCTGCACGTGTGTGTGTGTGTGTGTGTGCGTGCTTGTTGCTTTATACCACATGATCTAGCCTGGCCTAGCCTAAGTGCCAAGGCGCACAGAGGCAGATATTAGGTAGAACCATAAATTTACTTTGCAACCCCAAGAAGGGGTTGCAAGGCCAGTGCACAGTATACATGCTTTCTCTTTAAATTTTTTCAAAAATTTGTATTTTTTTACTTTATGTATATGGATGTTTTGTCCGCATGCATGTATGTACACCGAGAGCCCATGCAAGCCAGAAGAGAGTGCTGGCGTTAAGAATGGTTCTGAGCTGCTATGTGGGTGCTAGGAACCAAACCTGGGTCCTCTGCAAGAGCAACAAGTACTCTTAACCACTGAACCATCTCTTAGAAAAAAAAGGGCTGAGCCAAGAGTGGTGGCCTGGTGGGCTTGGGGCTTTTATCTCTCTTATCCCTGTTGGCCTCTCCCTTGTGTCTCTTCTAGGTCAGGTACTTCCAAGGAAAAGGGGCGTATTCTTCTTGGAAGTCCGTTTTACCCAGAATCCAGCCCAAGTCAATGTATAAGACTTAAGGCCATATAGAGGGGTTTAAGTATGCCTGTGGCTGAAAAGTTCACTAAGGGGAAGGGTAACAGCCCTCTGCACCTGCTCTCCTGATGAGGAAGTCCCTGAAGCCAGTTGGAGCTGACCCAGCAAGAATACACCACTATCTCTGATTGTTCTTTTTATCTTTTTTCTGGGGGGGGGAGGGGAGTTGTCTCATTGGTCAATCCCTCCCAGAGCTAACCTCCTGTTTACCAAGTTTAGAGCCAGACAGAGAGGTCTGCATTATGTGTGGGTTCTTACTACCCTTAGGTGTGGCTGTCTTGCCAGATGAGTTCATTGGTATTTGTTGTTAAAAAGAGGAGTATGCTCCTTGTCTGCTGCTGCCCTGCCCGACTGCTGGGAGGACTTGATCCCACCCTTCATGTCACAATGGGAAGAGAGAGACCCAGCCTCAGAAAGTTGGGAGATGTGGAGACTGAATCTACCTTCCAGCTTCCTGGGTCAACCAGAGTTTTGCTTGCTACTATCTGCATTAGCCTGGAGTGAACATGACCTTTTAGAGCCTTTGTTTGTCTGGTTTTGGCTTGTTTTGTTTCTTCAGGTTTTATATTGATTACTTTTCTCATTGCTGTAACAAAGTACCTGAAAGAAACTGCTTCAGAGAGAAAGATGTATGCGGGCTCACATTCAAGGGTACGGTTCGCTGAGGCAGGAGCAGGAGGCAGCTAGATACATTATATCCAGAGTCTGGAAGCAGAAAGTAATTGATTCCGGTGCTCAGCCCTCCTTATTCAGTCCAGGACCCCAGCCCAGGGCATAACGCTGCCCACAGTCAGAGGGATCTTCCCTCTTCATCTAAACCACTCTGAAAACTCCTTCACAGACACACGCAAAGGGGTGTTTTCATGGTGACCCCAACCCCAGTCAAGGTGAGGAAGACTGAGTACCACCCATGGATAAGACCCTCAGTTACTTATTCAACATCCATTTTGTGAGCTCCTGCTATGTGCCAGGAAGTGTTTTAGATGTTTGGAAAACTTGGACTAGCCAACTAGGAAGACTTCCTGCCCGCTGCTCCTACCGCAGTGGGGAAGGTTGCAGATGAGGCCACAGTCATAACTCGGCTGGCACTCAGCAGCCCTTGTGTAGAGGCAGATGCCCTAGCACGTAGTGGCAGTCCTCAGGTGAGTGAGTGAGACGGTGCTTTGGATCCCGGGGAGTATGGGGCAGAGCATCAGCAGAATTTGGGAAGGGTGAGCCCGGGTATCGCACGTGGATTAACGGGGGTGTGGAGGAAGCAGACACCTACGTGCTCATCCTTAAGATGTGGCCAGCCTAGTATTTTTTTCTTTCTTCCTTTCTTTCCAAAAGGCACGGTTTCAAAACTTCTGGAGTTGCTGCGCACACCCACCTGTAGCCTGTTCATGTTCTCAGCATACAATGCCACCATTGTGTGGCTCTGGGGCTGTTCCCGGGCCCAACCCCAGCATTCTCTGCACAGGGTCCCAGGCCAGCCTGGTCCCACAGACTAGAAGAACAGGGGGCACTTTATCCCTGAGTCCAGTCCCGTGAAGGTGGCACTTGTTACATTGACGTATTTATTTTTTTGTTCTCTTAATGCTGTTGTGAAACTGTTTGCTTTACTCCTTTGGTGACACGGGAAGCCGTCAGCACCCGTGCGCAGGTAGGTCTGTCAGCGCCCAGGGACGAGTGTCCAGCCCCTTTCCCAGGGACGGGCGGCACTGTGATGGTTATTGTGCAACCAGCTCTTCTCAAAGCGTTTCCCACGCTGCCTTGGCACGTGACCCTCTGTAGCTTCTGGATTCAACGTGAGCCCCTCACAAATGGGCAGTGCCCTCGGGCACCCTGGCTACCGCTGGCAAAGGTTACCCACTCTCTTCCACGCAGGGGGAACGCTTTGACCTCTATACTCGCAGTTTTTCTCATCAGTGTAACCGAATACCAGATCAGAAGAAACTTAAGGAAAGACGGCTTTTGTGGTTGTTGCTTTTTCCCTGTGTTTTCGTGGGAAGTCGTGACTGTGGAGTGTAAGGCAGCGAGTTCCGTCAGATCCACAGCCTGGAGGCAGAGGGAGACGGATGCTGGAGGTCCGTTCACTTTCACCTTGTCTCTTCTGATTCGGTCCAAAACTCCAACCCTTGGGATGGCGCCGCCCACATTCAGGGTCAACCTTTCTTCCTTAATGCATCCCCTCTGGAAACTCCTTCACAGGTGTCTCCGAGGTGATTCCAAATCAGTGGGCTTGATTTAAAAACAAAACAAGTTCTGCTGTCGTGAGCTCTTAGTATGTGGTTTGAGAAATGATACCTTCGCCAAAGGCAAGAAGAGAACAAAAGAATCCCTTGTTTGCCAAGTGTCCACCTAGTGTGTCACCCACATCCTTTCTGGACTTTACACTTCCAGAGGGAACAGTTAGCTATACCAGGAACCAGGAACCAGTAAATGTTCTCATGGTCTCACAGTAACCTGAATAGGGAGCTGACCCGTTTTACAGGTGAGAAACAGAGGCTCAGATAGTTTAACTACCTTAGGGAGGATCACCCTGCTAGGAAGTGGTTGAGGCACGTTTGAAACCTGGTGGCCTAACTAGAACTGCACAGCTCTCAACCCGTGGGTCTCGGACTCTTTGAGGGCTGGATGACTCTTTCACAAGGGTCACCTAAGACCACCTGCATATCAGATGTTTGCATTATGATTCATAATAGTAGCAAAATTACAGTTATGAAGTAGCAAGGAAAATAATTTCATGGTTTGGAGGGGTCACCACAACACGAGGAACTGTATCAGAGGGTCACAGCATTAGAAGGTTGAGAACCACTGCTCCAGAAGATGCTTTTAGTTGGCCTGCGTACGGCAGTCAGAGCAGCATCCCACACAGGTTGGGTGTTCAGGAAAGTGCTTGCTGAATGCAGTAAGCAGCTCACTTGCGTTCTAGGAAGTGAAGCCCAGCTTTTGGGGGAAAGACTAAAGTTGACATTGACAAACCGCCATGCCACTGCAGCGGCTTGCTCTCTGTGCTTGCATGCAGGTCCCTTTGGATGTGACACATGTGCGGGGCCAGTAAAGTCGGTGGTGGTGATGTAGGCAAGATTATTGCAGGTGAGAAGAGAAGGAACCAGTGGGTAACCCCTATACCTGCTGCCTTCCTCTGAGTCCAGACAAGGGATCCATGCCCACGCTACTTGCTGGCTCTCTTCAAAGTGTACCCCAGGAGCTGAAGCTGGCCGCGAGGTGTACCTGTGAAGGGTACAGAGAACTCAGTCACATCTCGATGCTTCTGTAGCCAATTCCCCTTGCTGGGGAGTCAACCCTTCCTTACTTGAAATCAGCACAAGGGGCCACACCTATGTCACGTGACGTGAGCCAAGTCACATCAAGACC
Organism: Cricetomys ansorgei; assembly: GCA_026225945.1. Taxonomy (NCBI): domain Eukaryota; kingdom Metazoa; phylum Chordata; class Mammalia; order Rodentia; family Nesomyidae; genus Cricetomys; species Cricetomys ansorgei. The sequence goes on from JAMJFZ010003970.1 coordinate 767,095, forward strand.
TTGAACCTTTCTTGTTCTGTTTTGAGATAGGCCACTATGTAGCCCAGACTAGCCTTGTCCTCCTGCTTCTGCCTCCCCACTGCTGGGATGCCAGACCTCTACCTGCCAGGCTGCTAGAGAAACATTGGTGTTCAAAGACTGTCAGTCTTTTAAGGAGAGTCTAGCAGGCCTTAGGGGGTCCTTGAGTATATCACAGCAGGCTTGTGTTCAGGGGGATGCCCCTGGGTGGCCCAGAGAAGGGGAAGCTGTGGGAATTAAAAGCAGGCTCTGTTGCAGTTCTCGGTGTAATCTGTTTGGAAAGATTGCCAATTAAATAGCTAAAAAATGTGAAGCTCTGAAAAGAGAGGCTTCTTCCCGCCACCAGGAATGACATTTCCTCTCAGACTCAGCGTTTAACTCAAGTATTAATAACAGCTTTGTGTTCAGTATGTTGTGCCAGACACTGACACCGTGTTAACTGGTTACATATGCGATCTCATCTCGTATCTAAGGCACCTGTGTGGCAGCTGCAACGTGAGAAATGCCGAGGCCCACAGGGAAGGCGATCTGCCAAGGGACCCACAACTAGGAAGGCTAAACATACCTTAGCCTGGACCACACGCACACCCAGGGCTGCAGACGTTACCTTTGCAATGCTAGAGTGATGTATCACATGTCCAAGATGGCGTGGAGGGAGGGTCACTGCCCTCTGGGTTGGGCAGTGGGATGCTCTGAGGACCCTGGGCAGAAGTAGACTCTAATGAACATCCTAGGAGCAGGGCTAGTGTTCCCCACCATGCTGTGCAGCCCCAAACAGAAGATTTTGCCTCTCTGTGCTTGGCCTCTTTCTCAGTTTGCCTGGAGATACAGAAATGAACGCTGTCCCCCTTATCCCGGGTAACAAATGTGGTTTTTATCTCCTTCAAGCTGTCATTCACTGAGAAAGTCCTGACCTTGCTATAGTCAGAAACAGGGAGAACTCCCCATCTGCTGGTACAGTATCATTTTTCTTAGCACTGGGTAATCAGAGCTAAGACATTTGACTGCACAGTGCTCAGGCGAAGGAAAGATGTTATCTCGATGGCATGACCAAGGTCTTGACTCAAAGTCAGACAGTAGCATCTCCTTTACAATGAGCTCAGGGGAAGCAGCTGCAGATGCCAGAGGACTGCTTTGCTACAGTCGATCACCAATCTTGGCGTTGGCATTTCCTTCTGAGACGCCTCTTACCCTAGTTCCCCAGGAATGGCTCTCTTGGTACCCCTGCCTTCTGTCTGAAGCCCCAGCCTGTATTTCTAGCCTGCTTTGTATGCCTCCACGCTAACTCTGCTGGTGCAGCAGTAGTGGGGTTCCTCATTACAGAACAGCCTCCCCTCATTCCAGGGCTAATTGCAGTTCAAACTTGAAGACATTATTGTCCCCCTTGGTTCTGCATAGTGCCGGCATCATCTGGTAATCAGATCCTTTTACTTCCACCGATTGTCAAGAATCTCCCCTTTGGGCTTCAACCCCAATGACAGAGTACGATATGGAGTGAGAGGCAAGCAACCTTGGAGCTCTGGAATCCTGCCAGGGTCTGTAGAAAGCCCCCATTTGCTGCCTGTACCTTCCTCGTCCCCCTCCCTCCTCCTATTTTCTTTGACAGCAGCTTCTCTAGGCACATCACCCGTGCAGCGCAGAGGCGTTGGGTAGAGGGGTCCGGGAAAATGGAGGTTAGTGACACGGAGGAGTGACACCAGCCGGTGCACCTGTGTGAGACTGTCCTGGGACCTTCTTACCTTAAACTGGTTCGGTGACTTGAAACCCAACTGGGGATGGTGGTCTTGTTCTTTTATTTCCCCACTAAAATTGTGTTGTTGCTGAAATCTCACAGGCCCCCCTGTTGGGGGCCCAACGTGGACAGTGTGTGTCTGCAAGAAGTAGCAGTGGCCTCCAATTCCCTGAAATCTAGGAGAACGAGCACCTTGGAGACACGCTTTTAGCTACCCAAGCCTCAGGTTCTCACCCTGTAAACCCTGTTGCTGAGCTGCTGAACCTAAGGACTGGTCTCTGGTGAATAGGGAGGGTTATATCGCTGTCGTGAGACACCGTGAGCAAAAGCAAGTCGAGGGGAAAGGATTTATCCTGTTTCCGCTTCCACATCACCGTCCATTGTTGAAGGAAGTCAGGGCAGAAACTCAAAGTCAGGAACCTGAAGGCAGGAGCTGATGCAGAGGCCGTAGAGGGTGCTGCTTACTGCCTTGCTCCCCACAGCTTTCTAATAGAACCCAGGACCATCAGCCCAGGGTGTCCCCAACCACAGCGGGCTGGGCCCTACCCCATCAATCACTAATAAAGAAAATGCTCTGTGCCTGTCTACAGCCAGATCTTCCGGAGATAATTTCTCAATGGAGGTTCCCTCCTCTCAGACGACTCTAGCTATGCCAAGCTGTCATAAAAACAACTTGTGACGGACTGAGAGATCAAGTAAAGGAGATGGGGCTGAGTTAATGGCCACATTTAGCATGGTCCGTGGCAGTTGACTCTAAAAATAAATCTGAGTGGTTTTGTGTGGTTCATGCCTTCCAAAGTCAAGAACTGAGGATAGAAGAGGAAGGGAAATTCCAAATTATCAATGATCCATGTTAGATGGTCTTGCTGATTGACCTTGAGTGACACAGGTAATTTCCCTGCTGTTTTAGTCTAGAGAAACAGAACTGATAGAATGAATCTGTCTATCTTTTCTATCTTTCTTTCTTTCTATCTATGTATCTATCTGTACGTACATATGCACATACATACATACATACATAAATGAAATACATACATAAATGAAATACATACATAAATGAAAAGGGCTTACAGGATATAGTCAGACTATTCCAACAACGTCTGTACCCACAGAAAGACCAATACCCAGTAGTTTTTCAGTCCAGGAGGCTGGATATCTCAGCTGGTCTTCAGTATATGTTGAGATCTCGGAGAAGTAGGCTTTATTACCAATGAAGGAATGACCTTGCCAATGAGGCGAAAGGAGGCAAAGAGAAAGCCCTTTCGTCTTCCATGTCCTTTTTATAGGCTGCCACCAGGAGATGTGACCCAGATCAAAAGTGGATCTTCCCACCTCAAAAGATCCAGATTTAGGGTGGGACTTCCCACTTGAAATGATTCAATCAAGAACAATCCCTCGCAGGTGTACCCAGCCACTTGGATTTTAATTAATTCCAGATGTAGTAAAGTTGACAACCAAGAATAGCCAGAATACTCGCTCTCTTCTCTTTGAGAAGTATATATTTTTAATGTACCTGTGTGTTTTGCTTGCACTGTGCTACGTGCACTATTTTCATGCAGTACCCACGGTGGCCAGAAGAGGGCGTTGGGTTCCCTAGATGCTATAAGTCACTGTGTGGTTGCTGGGAATTGAATAACCCTCCTCTACCCTACCCCATCCTCTGGAAGAGCAGCCAGTACGTTTATATCTGAGCCATCTCTCCAGCCCCCTTTCCTCTTTTCAATTAATAAAAGTTCTGGTTTGAAGACTCAACCCGTATCCTTAGTTGTCCTGGGTAATCATCTTCCCAAGGCCTACCCCTTTGTCATTCCGTCCAGCCTGACCCAGCAGGCGCCTAATAGCTTCCTGCCACGTGCCAGCATCTCTGAGAGGCTCTGCCAGACATGCAGAGATGGGCCAGATGTGGCGGTTGTCCACATCTGGTGGTGGGAACTTGAGGGTTGGATCAGGAAACTGAGAGTGATTTCTTGGAATGGCAGGCGCTGGCGTTGAGCCAGGGAGCCCCTGAGTGGGACACGCAGCAGCAGCAGCAGCAGTGTCGAGACAGGAGAGCCGATGAGTTTTCCTGGGGAGGATCGTTGTGATTGCTGCCTAGTGCTCGCTAGGCACAGGGCATGTCCTCCTGCTCTTTGGAGTGCAGGCTGGCAGACTGTTCGGAATGCAAATGTTTGAGGTTTTGTGGGCCAAAGATCTCTGTCACAACTGCACAGCATTGCTTCAGTAGTGTGAGGGCAGCCGGAGACCACAAATGATGTGGCTGTCCCGTGAACTTCACTCGTAGAAACAGGTGACCAGCCGGCATTAGTCTGGGTGACGACTTTCCGTATTGCCCCATAATATATCTGATGTAGTCCCATTTTATGGTTGATGAAGCTGGGTGTGGTGGTTTGAGTGAGAATGGCCCTCATGAGCTCATGTATTTGAGTACTTGGCCCGTGGTTGGTAAAACTATAAACTTTTGGGAAGGATTAGGAGGTGTGGCCTTGCTGGAGGAGGTGTGTCATTGGGGGTGGGCTTTGAGGTTTCAGAAGTCCATGCCAAGCCCAGTCTTTCTCTCTCTCTCTGCCTTCATCCTGTGGATCAGATGTAAGCTCTCAGCTACTGCTCCTGTGCCAAATTTGCCTGCCTGCTGCCATGCCCTTTGCCATGACAGCCACGGACTCACCCTCTGAAACTGTAAGCAAGCCTCCTGTGAAGTGTTTGCATCTGTAAGTTGCCTTGACTTTGGCGTCTTCTTCATAGCAATAGAAGAGTTAACTAAGACAACAAGGAATGAAAGATGATTAGAAATTAACTTGCCCTGAACCGAGAGGCGACTTGACCAGATCCCAAGGGTCCGTGTTGTGCCTTTCCTCGTACACCGCCTCCCTCCCCGCTGAGGGTTGAGAGCATTCTGGGAAGAGTGGGCATATGAAATGTCTTGGGTGATAACGTGGAAAGCTTACTTTTACCTCGCTGGGAAGTGGGGAGCCACACTGGGCCTGCAACGGTGAACTCAGCCAGCACTGTAAGTATTGCCATGGAGGTTAAAGTTCAAAAGAAGAGCTTTCTGTTCAGTTTTGCTGTGTTGAGGCTCAAACTAGGGCTTTTCACAAGCTAGGCAAGCATTACCACTGAGCCGTTCCCCAGTTCTTGGTTTGTTTTTTTTTTTAATTGTTTTGTTTTGAGTCAGAGGCTCGCTCTGCAGCTTGTGCTAATTAGTTTTTTGTTGTTCTTGTCAGTGTGACACAAGCTAGAGCCACCCGAGAAGAAGGAACTTTAATTGAGAAAGTACTTCCATAAGACTGACCTATGGGCAAGTTTGTGGGACATGTTCTTGATTTATGATTGGTGTAGGGGGGCAGCCCACGGAGGGAGCAGGTGGTCTTGGATGGTATAAGAAAGCAGGCTGAGCAAGCCATGAGGAACAAGCCAGTAAGCATCCTTCCTCCGTGGTCTCTCTTTCAGTTCCTACCTCCAGGTTCCTGCCCTGGCTTCCCTGATGATGGACTGTCCGGTACACTTACAAAATCTTTTCCTCCCCAAGGTGCTTTTGGTCGGTGTTTTTATTACAATTAACAGACTAAGACACTGGCCTTGAACTTGCTCTGTAGCCCAGGCTGATCTCAAGTCTACAGTCTTTCTCTGAACTCTGGGATTATATGAGCAGCGAGAATTCTTAATTTGGAGTAGAAAGGGTTATTCTTGTCTACGTTGTCCATGAAAAGGTTCTGTGTACCTGATACCTGCAGAGTCTCTCCATGGCTCCACCCTGTGTACCCATGTATGTATATGCACTCCTGGAAAGAAGGGGGCTTAACCTTGACTTCCAGCTGGAATGGGTGGACTCTCATAAAGGTTTGGCTTTCTAAACAGAATGCCTACTTTGAACAACTGTTAGCCCCCTAAGGAGGGACAGAGGCAGGCCACTTCTTTCCAGATCCTAGCCAAGTTCTGCTTCTCACTCAGCTGAGTCCTTGGACACATGGCTTTAAATTTCTGTGTGTTACAGTGGTCGCTCCCACACGGCTGCATGGCCGGTGAAATATCTCTGGATTTTGAGAGACTCTCATGGGTACTGCTCTCCTTCACTGGTAAATGTGCCACTCAGTTTTCCATCACTGTGATAAAATACATGAGAAAAATGAGCTCGAAAGAAAGGTTTGTCTTGGGTCCGGCTCTGGTAAATAAATGGAAGCCCAGAAGGGATGGCGATTTACCCAGTGGCATTCAGATAGCAAAGCACAAAGCTGAGCTAGCCTTGGGGTCTTGTTTTTTCTTTTTTAATTTGAATTCTTTCAGCATGATTAAATAGAGGAATGAGCTTACAGGGTGTCTTGGGGGATGAGTGACCTAACATACGCCTCATTCAGAGAAGCAAAGTTGAAGGATGACTAGGGCAGTCTGGAAAAGTTCAGCTCTGGCCCCTCCACTTCCTGTGACCTTGAACAATATATTTTACCTATCAACACTTCAGTTTCCTCCACCGACAAGTGGCCACCATAATCACGTCTACAGCACAGAATGAGGGTTGGATGAGTTCGGATGTGTAGGGCAGAGGAGGCTTCGAGTGTAGTAGGCACCGCGTCGCTTGGCTCATATTTGTTAAGATCCAGTTTGGGGTTAAGAACTTGCCTTCAGCAGAGCATCTTGCTACACACCTTTAATCCCAGCACTCAGGAGGCAGAGGCAAGCAGATCTCTGTGAGTTCAAGGCCAGCCTGGTCTAAATAGTGAGTTCTAGGACATGTAGAGAGATCCTATCTAAAAAAGAATTAAAAAACAAACAAACAAACCAACAAAAACATTTTTGCCTTCAAATGCATTGACTGATTCAGTATTCATAACAAGAAGCACACACAGTACTGGTCTCACCTCACAGATAAGAAAACTTCTCAGATGGGTGTGGTGGCTCCCTGTGGTTATCCAGCTTTCCAGCCGACTGTCCACCCTGAGAAGTACCGCACTGTTGTTCTAACTTGTGGAGCATCACTGAATTAAGCAGACCCGGGTCTCTTCCTTCTTGCTGCCTTCAGAACTGGGGCCTGAACCCAGGTCTGCCTCCTTTCCTTTTAATGTCTTTCTTTGGTCTCTCCCTCTGAACAATTTCATTTACTAACAGCTTACATTTCAGCGTTCCCATTTTAACTGCCACTGCAGTATTTCAATCCCTGAAGCTTTCTTTGGATTTACACAATTGGAGATGAGCCTGGGAACGTAGCCCAGTTGGTAGGACGCTTGCCTAGCATGGACGTAGTCCTGGGTTTGCTCCCTAGAACCATATTAACACCATGTATGGCAGTGGTTCTCAACCTTCCTGTTGTTACGACCCTTTAATGCAGTTCTTCATGCTGTGGTGACCCCCCCCAACCATAAAATTATCTTTGTTGCTACTTCATAACTGTAATTTTGCTCCTGTTGTGAATTTGGTAAAATTATGTAAAATTTGATAGGCAGATGGTCTTAGGCGACCCCAGTGAAAGTGTCGTTTGACCCCTAAAGGGGTCACGACCCACAGGTTGAGAACCGCTGATGTATAGTGATGCACACTTGCCATCACTGAGCTAATGGAAGCAGGAGGATCAGAAGTTCAAGGTCATCCTTGGCTACATAGACGGTTCAAGTCCAGCCTTAGTTACGTAAGTCAGTTAGTTTACTTTAACTCAAAACAAAACAAGGAGGTAAGAGTGAAAGTTCTCTTTCTTTACTACCTCTTTGGTCTTGGCTAACTTAGCAGTCTGGGGAGGGGGGGCAGGCTGTGATGAGTCTGGGACGTAGAAGAGCAGTTGTGCTGAGCTCCCCCAAGGAATCTGTTCTCCCACGGGTCACTCAGCTTTGGGGCTGTTGTGCACACTGATGTATTTAAAGATGTTGTAGAATGATCCCCTTTGCATAGCAACCTGTGACTACTCACAAGAGACCCGAAAGATCCGCCCTACTGCTTGCTGACATTTGCCCATAGGAGTGGGTAGGGAGGATCTTCGGACCCTCACCTGAGATTCCACACACTCTCTCTACACTAACTCTGCCACGATTGCCTGCGGCTCCCTGGTTAAGGGCCAGACTAAAGTATATAACCCGTGGAAGGCTAACTGAAGGAGAAGTGCCATCTTTGCAGCTATGCAAAGTGGTCATCATGCTGAGATGCGCTTCTTCAGAGCTGTGGCTGCTTTGAGGTCACCAGTGCTCTGTATGTAAGCCCAAAACATCCACTGGTTCCCCAGGTTAGACCTTCGTACGATCAGAATTTCGTAGCTGCTCTTCTCTAAGGTTTCACATTTATCTCTCCAGGGAAAGAAGTCCCACCGCAGGTATTGGAACTGGTTGGGTGCCTGGCTTTCAATCGACCTGGGTAAAGCTTAGTGACGGCAAGGCCGTGGTTAGCTCCACTCACAGGTGTGAGGCGGGACTCCCGAGTTTCCCTCTTGGCTGCTTCACAAGGGAGCCAGGCTCCTGAGAACTCTGCTTACTCTGTTGCCCACCCCAGCAACCCCTGCCCTGAAACGGCCCATCCAGAGATGCTCATTGGGTGGTAACCTCCCCATACGTTTTCTCCATACAGCGAAAACAGATGAGGAGGGGTGGAGAGGCCCTGCTTGTGTTCGCACTGCAGTGTCTCAAAGCCGTCTGGAGCAAACTGTTGGTTCCTTGTCCCCCGGCCTATTCAGGTCTCTGCATGTTTTGACGCTCTCTTTAGCTTTCCCCTAGGCCTTGACACAGCCCTCTCAATAGACAGGACCCTTGAGGGGCGCTGAATAGCCTAACCAGCACAATGCACTGAATGTTAATGGCTCCGGCGGCTCCGGAGTTTCGACGGTGCACCAGCGCCAGCAGGACAGTGACTGTGGCACCCAAGCATACGTCCCAAGCACTTGCCTCCGACTCTGCAGTGGTCTCTGCCCAGATTCCTGAAGTTGCCTGTGTGCTTTTTTTTTTGTTGTTGTAGATCTACACCGATTGGGCCAACCATTACCTCGCCAAATCCGGCCACAAACGTCTCATCAAGGACCTCCAGCAAGATGTGACCGACGGCGTGCTCCTGGCTCAGATCATCCAGGTTGTAGGTAAGTTCAGATTTCCCTTTGAGGGCTACTGAGTTGCAGCAAAGCCAGCCCAGAAAGGTCCAGGGGGCTAAGAAAACGGGGACCCGGATATCTCTGCCCCATGAGTTGACAATCCCCTTGATTTTCTCCTGATTCTAATTGTGTGGGGCCAGCTTGCTGCTGGAATGGGAGTGTTGCTCAGTTGGTCGACGGGTTCCATCCCCAGCACTTTACAAACTCAGTATGGTGATCCAGCAGCTGGAGGCAAGACCAGACGACATTCAAGACCATTTTTTGGCTACGTAGTAAGTCTGAAGCCAGCCTGCTCTCTCAAAAGAAGGAAAACCACAGCAGAATCACACCCTGACCGTCTCAGGGAAAAAGAGTACCCAGGGCCAGAGGGTGAAAGCTGGGCCTTTGAAAAGGGGCACTTTACCTGTGTCTTGCCTCCTGTCTGACTCTCTTTCCTCAACTCGAATGATCCTTTTTTTTGGAAAACTTTGGGCATACTTCAAAAGGAAAAGAAAATACAGGGCCGTTTAATCCTGCCAACTCCAATTGGGGCTGAGAAATCAAAGAAAGCGAAAGCTCCAGAGATGGTTGGTGGTCTCTGGTTTTAATACCAGGGGAAAGGAGCTTGAGCAGTGGAATGTTCGTGCCTTGGACCTGAGCTGGGAGGGGCGGGCGTGTCAGTGGGTAGATGCTGGCATGGTACTACTGCCTTGGGTCTGCAGCCCTGCCTGAGGGTCAGGGCTCTGAAGGTCTGTCAGTGAGGTTTATTCTGACGATGGCTACCACCGTCAGCTGTGGTGGCCCACTCACACCAGGGAAGAAGGTACAGGGAAAAGATGGGCGGAGCCCCAGCTCCTCTGGCTGTTGTGCAAAAGCTGCTTTCCCTTCAGATGCAAGGAAGAAGTGGGTTTCAGAGTTGCAGCTGTGCTAAAGTTCTGCAGGGAGATCCGTCAAAGCACAGCCAGCTGGCCTAGACTGAAAGTGGGGACTGCCATTGGCAGAGAAAGAAAGTCCCCCTCTGTCTTAGTGTTAATTTTTGAGATGAACCCCCTTTTTTTTCTCCTCCCCTCCCATACTGCTTTTCTCTCGCTGTTGGTAGCCAATCGTCACAAAGGCAGCCATTTAAAACAACGTGTCTTTGCTATAAAACGGCTCCCGTTTGTCACCTAGGTCAGGCTATGGTAATAGTATGTCCAGGGTCATATCCTCCTGTGGGGACTCGCTGAAAAAAGGGTTTGCTTTCATGCTTACTTGAGTTACTGGAACTCATTTCCTAGTGACTGGGGAACTCTGAGTCCTGACTTCTTGCTGGTTACCAGCTGGAGATCACTCTGTCTGCTCTTACAATTTCTTGCCACACAGGAAATCTCATTCCTTAGTGCCAGCAAGGGAGCAAGTCTCTGGAGCAAATGTCCCAGGAGGATGGACTCTCTTACTTCATATAACGTCACAGTTGGGTTTCAGATCCTGCCCACACTCAGGAGAGGATTGTACCAGGTGTGGGTACCACTGCATGCATCTTGAGAGGACACCTAAACCATGTAGTACTGCTTTTCTTCCAGCCCCTCCTCTTCCTTCTGTTCTCCATGATTGCACACACCGTGTTCATTAAGACACCTTTCTCCTTTAGATTCCTCTGCCCCTAGGAGGTAGGTAATAGATTTTCCATTTTATGGATGGGGAAATGGAGGCTCGGTGAGGCTGAGAGAAGGATGTGCAGAGCTCACAGCCACAAGGTGTGGTACCACCTTGTCTGCATCTTTGTTGACGTTGTGACTTGTGTCTGAGCTGGGATTTGAGATCCACAAGCAGGCTTGTGGCTGGCGTCTAGCTCCCCTTAAGCATCTCTTGGAGTGGTACTGTATGGTTCTGCTCAGAGCCCTCCCCAGGTTTCAGCTGTCAGCAAGAGAGAAATGGAGGAAGTATGGTACCGAGGGGTCTTTCTCTGCCTTGCTCCATGCCTCACAGCTGTGGAACCTCACTCTACTTCTGTTGCATCTCTCCTCTCTCTTCCCTCCCGCCCACCCCCTCTCTCCGTATGTGTGTATGTGTGTTGTTGCTTTGGTGTATATAATTGTTAGCATGGGGTGGGTGTATGTGTGTGTGTATGTGTGTGTTTTTTTTTTATATTCTTGATAGCATTGGGCGTATACAAGTGCGTATGGGGGGGGTATGTGTGTGTATGCACATGTGCACTCATGAAGGCCAGAGGTCGATGTAGAGTGCTTCCCTTAATTACTTTCACATTTATTAACCTTCTTCGAAGATTTATTTTATTAACTTTACTTATGTGTATGTGTGTGTCTGCACCTGCACATTTACACAAGTGAGTGCAGTGCTCACTGAGGCCAGAAGAGGGCACTGGAGTTATAAGCAGTTATAAGCTAGCTGACATGGGTGCTGGGAACCAAACTCTGGTCTTCTGCAAGAGCAGCAAGTACTCTTAACCATAGAGCCATCTCTCCTCCCCTCTCCACCTCTGTCTTTTTTTTTTTTTTTTTTTTTTTTGAGATGAGGTCATCAGTTCATCAGACTGGCTGGCCAATGGGCTTCAGGGAAACACCTGTCTCTGCTTCTCCAGTGTTGGGGTTCTAGGCATGCACCACTGTGCCTAGCTTTTTATGTGAGTCTGGGGATCCGAACTCAGGTTCTTACGTTTGTTCAGCAGGCATTGTACTGACTGAGCCAGCTCCCCAGCCGTTTCTCTGACTTGAAAGCGGGTCGGCCACACTTGTTTCCTGTTCTTTATGAGTATTTCACGAAATGCAAGTTTAGAGATCAAATAAGGACTATGTGAAATTGATGTGCTCTGGGATAGCACTCGGTAGCAGCTGTCTAGAACAGTAAGCAAAGGAAGATGATGGGGAGTGTCAGAGTTGATTAGTCATGCCTACCACAGACTCAGAAGAGGCTCCTGGTAGGATGGGTACTGGCAGTTTGCTGAACACTGCTCTGAAGATGAAGGGTCTGTTTTATCACTGCTCTGGAGCGTAGGATGCTGCCCTGAGTCTATTTGGATGAATAGCTCGTTTGGAACTGAACTGCTAATCTTGGCTCAGATCTGTGATCTGCTGAGCTTGGAGGCTCAGGTGAGTACAGACAGAATTCCTCAGATCCGAATGCTTGGGTTTACATGTGTTGTGCGTTTCAGATTTTGCCCTTTGATCTATTTCCACATACATGTAATATGTTGGGAGTGTTTTAGGTCAAAGCAAGAAGTCGTATGTTTCATAGGCACTTTGCAGACATAGCTTGAAGATGGCTTCATGCAATGTTGTAGACGAATTTGTATGTGAAACAAAAGGTTAATGGTGTGAAACGCTTTACGCGTGGCATCAGACTGTTGCTCGAAAGGTTCTAGGTTTTGGAGCAGTTTGAATTTTGGTGAAGGATGGTCATCATGTAACAGCAGCCTTTGGGCCACCTCAGGCTCCTGAAGAAGGGCAGCTCTGGCTGGGGGCTTCCCAAGGAAGGCCAGTTGGTGGCCCACTGTTGTTCCCCTACCTGCTCCATGCCTGGGTTCACTTCTGTGCCCTGTGCATACACAGGTCCAGAAGACGGGAGCTGGGAAGGCAGCGCATCTCCCCCAGCATCAGCAACTCTTGCAACACTTACGGCCTTTGTGGCTTTCTTGTCGCTGTGATAAACGCTTGACAAAGTCTACTGAAAGGAGAAGCAGGTTGTTTCGGCTTACGGTTGCAGAAGGACATAGTCCATCACGTCAAGGAAGGTGCCGTGTCCGGAGTAGAAGACTGTGTTCTCCTACTGCGTCCATACTTAGGAAGAAGAGGGAGACCAGAAAGCAGTCTTAGAGTATAAAGCTTAAGTCCCTCCTCCAGTGACCTACTTCCTTTCAACAAGGCTCCACCTCCTAAGGGTTTTATAACCTTCCCAAACAATGCACCACTGGGAACCGGGTGTTCAAACACAGGAGCCCGTGGGGGGACTTTGTTTTGTATGTTGAGATGAGGGGTCTTACTACATAGGACTAGCTGGCCTGGGACTCACTCTGTAGACCAGGCTGGGCTGAAATTCACAGAGTTCCCCCTGCCTCTGCCTGTAAAGTGCTAGGATTAAAGGCATGCCACCACAGGCTAGCATATCATGTAAACCACACCACTATCTATGGTAGATCTCCTGATGGAAGAGGAGCAACACTTTCTGGTCTTGGAGTGGCCCGTATGGCACTCCTCCTTTTGAATCCGGAAGTCAGCGTTCCCCCCTTTATGCGCTCGTCATGAGAAAATATAGCGCGTACTTGTATGCGGACACCAATGTGTGCATATGGATACCCACACGGCAGTTTTCCAGAATTAGAATCCTACTGGCCACGCTTGTAATGTGCTGGACTTCAGTGGCTACCCTTAGTCTGCTGTGTTCCTACTCATGCTCTGGAGTCCAGTTCTTCCTGATACTTTTCCTGGCTGCCCAGCCATAGGGGAAATGCTGTTCTCCAGGGCTGCAAAGAACAGTCAGGTCTGGGGTGTCGGAATGAACTGAAGACACTAGTGGTCTATAACAATGGAGGAAAGCACGAACTGTACCGATAATGGTGGAAGGCTCTCCATCCCACCTAGTGTGGTCTTGGGCTTTGTCCTCTCTAGATCTGAGTCTGAGGTTGGTTTGTTTTTCTGTCTGGGAAGCCAGAATTTGGCACGGTGCTGGCACAGGGCAAGATTGAGGAAAATCTCAGGGTAAGATTCTTACTTCCTGTAAGCCTGATTTGGTGGGAGAGGTGGTGATGGTCCCCCTGGGGCCTCTCTTATAAAGGTCTCTTATCCCAGTCCATGCAGGCTTTGTCCTGGTGGCTAAATCACCCCTACTTCCATATACAACCACACTGGAAATTAACTTTCTGCCTGTGGATTTGGTGATTGTGGGGATACATGCATTCACCCAGCAGTCTTCCTTTCACTGAGCAGAATCTCTCCTGACTGTTTCATAAGGACCAGTTCTGGTCTCCAGGGCTGCAAAGAACAGTCCAAGTCTGGAGAATTGGAATGAACATCCGTGGACTACATGGTGGACTTTAACAGTGGAGTAAATTATGGGCTGTGCTGATAATAGGTAGGAAATGTCAAGACAAGCACATCAGGGGAGAAGAGGGAGCCAGACAACACAGGAAGACACCGCCACCGCCGCAGGCTGCATCTTCCTGTAGAGTCCTCGGTGTCTGCTGAGGCCAGAGCAGGCTTGGCGAGGGCGTGATTAGGGTCTCTCTCCGCCACAGCAACTAACTAGGTTTCACCCTGTGTGGAGCACACAAACAGAGGATGTATGAAAGAAGAAACCAAGTTGCTACGGAAGGGACCATATCATGACCACATGATCAGAATCCCGGCCCTGGTAAGGGGTAGGTGGGAGTCCCGGGCTTCCGATCTGATACCCCGGGAAGAACATGACCTCATTTCGGTTATGTTCCAGTTGGGGATGGAGCACGTGAAAGTAATCACAAGAAATCACAGACGAACCCGAACTGCGGAACATTCTGTTTTGTTTTGTTGGTTTTTTTAAAAAAAAAAAAAAATCTTTTTTAATCAATTAAAACAGAACTGGCCTGCGTTTCTCAAAAGCATCGGCGCCTTCAAAGACAAAGCGAGAGACGATGCCAGGAGGACGGAGACGTAAGAGGCATGACAGTGACACAGGCTGCGCGGTCTCCGCCCATAGCCTCTCAAGGGGGATAAAATGCCCTCACACACATTTTTTTTTAAGTCGGCCGACAAAGTTGGAGCACTGGCACCATATCAACGTTCGATTTTCTGAGTTTTGTGATTATACCGTGGAAGACAATACCCGCGTTCTTTGGAATCCATGCTGAAGCACAAGGGGCCCAGGGTGTGATCTGGGTGGCTTGCTCTAGAATGATTCAAGCCAGGTGTGTCAGGATGCCCACAGAGTCCCAGCTACTCAGTAAGCTGCGGCGTGGAGAATAAACAGAAGTTCAAGACCGGCCGCCTAAGCAATATAACAAGACTCTGCCAATAATAATAATATTAATAATAATAATAAAGTAAGAGTCATTTTTAAAATGCATTCCTATGCAGAGAAAACGAAGCTCGGAGGAGGAAGAGAGAAAATGGACCTCAACTTAGGTGGGGGGGTGGCAAGAAGCAGGCAGGGTGATCTTGGAGGAGGAGTCCATGAGGAAAACTGGGGGTGAGGGAGGCAGTCACAGGGTCTACAGGAGGGCAGCATCAGGCAGGTATCCTAGGTCCAGCATAGGGTACACTGAGCTCATTTCCAACCTGGGAAGTGGCATTAGACTTCAAGAGAAACCCTCACACTTTCTCCCCATGGTACTCAGTCTTCATCTGTCCCAGGCACCACCACTCCACACCCCACTCTGAATGCCAGGTTGTGTGGGACCCTTGCTTCCCCAGATTGCCTTCTGTGCAGTACACAGGAAGTGCCGATGTTGGAGACCTGGCTTTTAGTAGCAGAGGGCTGGGTCTCCATGCTCAGAATATTGCTGGGCATCTTGAGTCGTGTGCTTCCTGTTCGTCACAGGCCATGCCCAGGTACTGGGATCGGCCAGGATAGCTGTGTGAGTTGAGAGAGAAAGGCGGGTATACCCTTCATCTGTTTACTTTGCTGTCACCCTAGGGAGACAGCAGAAAGATCTGGAATGAGAGGAGAAGGGAAAGAGAAAGAATAGGAGAGGATGTGGATATGGAAGAGTCAGAAAGGGAGCAAAAGCCGGGCAGTGGTGGGGCATGCCTTTAGTCCCAGCACTCGGAAGGCAGAGGCAGGCGGATCTCTGTAAGTTGGAGGCCAACCTGGTCTACAGAGCGAGTTCTAGGACAGCCAGAGTTACAACAGAGAAACCCTGTCTCAAAAGAAAAGAAAGAGAGAAAGAGAGAGAGAGAAAAAAAGAAATTTAAAAAAAAGAAAAGAAAATGAGCAAAGTGAGAACCTTCCCTTGAGAAACAGGAAGAGCTCACGGGCTCTCGTTTTCCACCCCTGTCTATGAGGCTTTCTCTATCATGTCCCAGTACCTTGTCCCATGTTGGGTCCTGACTAGGGACACCAAGGGAATGAAGAAAGAACAGACACGTGCACAGGGAAACTGAGGTCTGTTGGGGATTTGCGCTCTGATGGAGGGAGGACACCGGCAACTCAGAACCTCAGCCTATTTCTCAGGTATAGCATAGGGTCGGGGTCGGGGTATCTAGGCTAGATAAGCAGTCTCTGTATGTGAGCTATCTCTGGCTGTAAATATCCCAGAGGATCACACTAATCAATCATTCATAAACACTCATGTAGTAGTACATTGCTGTATAGGATCACCAAGGAAGACAAGGAGTCCTATTCATATGTGAAAGCCCTGCCAGACCTCAGCAGAGGGAACCACCATCATGGCTAGTACCATACTGGACAGTGGAACCCTGAGCCTCAAGAGTTTTTATTGATGCAGAACTCCTCAGGTGTTCTACTGATAGCACGTGCAGATCATAGCAATCAAACATCCCTCCACATAAACCCAACACCTGCAGACAATACAAAACGCCAAGACCTACGCAGCCCCTCACCCAACAGTGCACAAAACAATTATTATATACATAACAAAAAATAAATTTCTGAAACACACTCATACTCAGACTCCTGAGGAAAGCTTTGCCATCCCTGTGGAACTGAGACATTGGAGTCTTTTCCATGGCCATGTACTCCAGACTGTATTCACTCAGAACTTCCTCTGCTCTGTCTACCCCAGAAGTTCAAGACAATGTATGGGACTGTACCTCTTCTGTCAATGACCTGCTGTTGTGTATCTCTTTGTAAGCCATTTGCCTCCTTCCCTCTTGCCTGGTTGTCAGTAGCCAGAAATGTTAAGGACATCAGTTCACAGGCTGCTAAAATGTACCGTGTGTTTGAAGGGGTATAGAAAAGAACAGCGTTTGATGTCACTGTCACTACTAAAGGTTGTGTTGATGCTTTCCAACCACCAACTTGTTGCCCTTTGTGCAGACAGGTTACTGCATTCGTAAGGTTAAGAATGTCTTGAACACACTGGGACAGATAAATTACCATAGCTTCTTAGAGATGCCAGTTTAATTATGGCTGAGCACTCTGTGGACAAATGTGCTGCTCTTTGATTATCTGTTCTTGGGCTCCAACCAAAGATTCCCCTACCCTAAATTAATGTGCTTTGGCTTTGAAAATCCAGCAAAACCACTGCTGCTCCTAGAAGTGTAAGTATTTATGACAACCATAGAAATATTTAGGGATTTAAGCAAAGAAGTATTTAAATTATATAAAAATAGAAAGTAGGTGGCCCAAGACTTAACCTTTCTCTTTTAAAAATTAGAGTTTGTATTAGCCATCTGACTTAAGTCTTTGTGCGGACTCCCTGAGTGCTGATAAGTAGGCTACACCCTGTGGGTTTGTTTTCACTGCCGTGAATGGCAGTACTGGGTCATGGGAGCTGTGATGTTCGAATTCACAGACGGCATGCGTGCATTTATGTGACAGACTACCAGTGAGAATTGGAGGACTCATTAGACCAAACTCTTCCATTTCCATTTAACAGTATCTGTAAGCATCCCAGCTAGCTTTCCTGCTCTGTGATGAGGAGCCAGCAACATGAGCCCTGATCAGAACCCAGTGAACTGCACACTCATCAAGACAGGGATTCTGGACTGAGGCTGTTGCAAGTGCCCAGTGTGTATCTGTGGGTTGGGAGTGCCTTCATTGTCAATTCTCAGGGACCACACGCTACCACTGCCCCACGGTCCACGGTCAGCCTCCGCACTCGCCGTAATTTCCCACGTGTGAAGGAATGCCATCTGTTGAGAGTATTCGGTTATTTTCCTGTCCATCTGTGTTTACTAGCAAAGGGACAGCTGCCTCAGGATGGGCAGCAAAGCCTTGCTTCCTTGAAATGTTCTGAATACTCATTTCTTCATTCCATTTGACAAGTATTTATTGAATGGCTACTATGCTAGGCACTGCCCTAAACTCTGGGGTTACAATAGGAAACAAGGGCAGATGGAAGTCTCCGTCCTTACGGGATTTAAATGACAACAATCTGCTCTGGATACTTGTGTTTTCTCATGAACTGAAGAACAAATGTCGTTCCACACATTGGCCAGCTTCTTCCCTCTCTCCCTTCCTCCATTAGTGATTGAACCCAGGGCCTTGTGCGTGCTAGGCAAGTCCTCTCCCACGGAGCCACATCCCCAGCCAACTGGGCACCTCTAATCTTATTTTCTTGATACCCATTTGGCCTTAAGGCTTTCTAAAACTCTTTCCTCTGTGTCCTGACGTTAAGCAGAGTTGGAAATCCTCAACTTCATCTCTGAAGGTTGAGATCCCCCTGGTAGTTTGCCAGCCTGCACATCTAATTATTTTGGTGTGAGTGAATCAAGCAAATCTGTATTAACCAGGCTGGCTCGTGCCGCTAGCTCACTTTCCATCTTTGAAATTCTCTCTCAAGATAGAATACACTAGAGACTACGGAAGCCTAATCTGAACAGATGTGGTGCTACTATTCTGAAGCCTTGAAGGCTGGGGCACTGTGGTGCTCTCATCCTTTCAGATGGATTTTCATATCTTTCCTTTTTGTGGAAGTTATAGCCATCATAGTCATTAAAATCTGATGAGAAATTCGAGGGAGCTGGGGAAGGAATTAGATTTTGCAGGCATTTTTTTGAACCCCAAGGAGACGACGTGAGATGTATGTAACATCGGCATGTCTGCCAGGCTCTCAGAGCATGGGTTGGGGAGACAAGCGCAGGAGGGTGTGCCATGTGAGATCAGTAGGATCCGGTCAGGCCAGCACAAAGTGCTGGAGAGCAGAGATCGCCCTGTACATGTTCTCTTCCTACCTTCCAGTGACATGAGGGGGGCGTGGCTTAGGGGCTCCGGGCACAGGGATGTAGGCTTTTTCCTTAATACAGAGCTCTAGCCGAGAGCCTACCCCACATGGAGTCATCAAGAGAAGACTATCATCATAAAGCTAACGATACACAAAGCACCTACTGTGTGCCGGGCACTGTGCCAATTTACCAGTATCCTTTCATCGCATTTTCATTGCTCCTCTTGAAGTAGGTGATATTATGAGCTTCCTTACATCGATGATGAGGAATTTCTGGCCTGGAGATGATGTTGAGCATCATGGCTGAGAAACTCTAGAGCCGAGGAAAACAGGCAGCATCAGTAGCTTTCTCCTGCCACCACGGACCCTTGTATTTTCCTAGGAGTTCTGCTTCTGTATGGTAAATTGCACTCATCATAGGAAGTTGGCTTTTCCCTCCTCATTAGTAACTGATTCCTGTTCCCTCAACGCACCCCCCCACTTTTACTTTTCCCAGTAGCAAGTTGCTGCTTGGACTTCAGACACGTGTGCATCCCGATCTATTTGGATTTGCTATGGTCTTGGTCAAGGTGTTGTGGCTCTCTTCACCTCCTCATTTGTTTCCATTGGACGACATCAGCACAGCCAGTGCTCCTAGTTACAGACAGCTGCTGGGAGCAGCTTTTATTGGCTTCTGCCCCACCTGCTGTGTCAGAGGTGGGCCAATTCCCTCAGAACCACCTCCTGTTTGTGGAGAGGCTGCAGTTAAATTTACGCCTCTGTAGCCTGCAGTGCAATCCCAGGTCAGACACCGCCAGTAGCGGTGATGACTTTGGCCCAGCTGTCCCTGGAGGATGGCTGCTCGATGAGTAAGTCCCGAAGCTTGCTAGATGCAGCTCAGCATTTCACACGCAGCCTTGCTCAGACTACTGACCCCATTGTGAGCCTCTGGACTTGGTTGAACTCAAGTGTTCCGACAGCCAGTCCCGAAAGTGTCTCTCTGCTATTTGCTTTTCTAACCTGTGTTTCCTTTTCCAGCTAACGACAAGATCGAAGACATCAATGGCTGTCCAAAGAACAGATCGCAAATGGTAAGTGGGGGTCCGTGGGTAGTGTTTGCGCGAGGTTAGCAGGCCATGTCTCTGAAAGACCCGACCAGCTTGAAAAACACTCACAGCAGAAGCCCTGCTCTGTGGAGTTATGTTAAGTCACCACCAGCCATGCCCAAGTAGCAGTGCTCTCTGCTTCTGACACGTTTGTTGGCATTCGTTAAGAAATGCCCATGATGCCTGTATAGGTTGTCAGGCTGCAAAAATGAAGCATCCTTTCTGTTGAAAACAAATCATATAAAATGGGCACAAACACATGCACGCTTAGAACACGGGCACTCTGTGACTCAAAGGCCTGCGATCATTTCTGCCTGTGTGGGATGCAGAGGCTCAGATAGGATCTTACTGATCAGTGTGGGATGTGTGGTCTAGTTAGCTATATAGACAAGAGATAGATGAAGTTGGCACCGTTGTAGTAAGTGGAAAATGAATGGAAAATGGTGGCGTCCAGACTCACTCAGTGATGTTGAGTGATAGCCTCCCTAGTGTGACGCATTTAAGCTTTAAAAATGCAAAAACTAATCTTTAAGTCTGTTCTTTCCATGTGTTGCAAAGTCTTTGAATTCATGTCGGTCATTGCGTTGAGAAAGCCTGTGATCCGGGAGCTGCACTCAGGACGTGTGCTGCCAGGGTGGCAGGATGTCCGAATACCTGGACATGGATTTACTTCCAGAAACCTAAAGAAGGGCATAAAGAGTTTCCCATTCCCACCCCAGTCCCTCCCTACTCGTTGATAAGTGTCACAGGGATTCCAGGGTGTCTGTCATTCCTTGAGCTCTCTTTAATTTTCTGACTTGTTTGTATTCTGAAAAGTTGGGCAGAAGACAGCCTTTTAAATAACTTTTTAATATGCACAAGACCGGTTTTATTATAAAGAGGTTGGTGTGTGTGTGTGTGTCTGTTTGTCTGTGTGTGTGTGTCTGTGTGTGTCTGTGTGTGTGTGTGTCTGTGTGTGTGTCTGTGTGTGTGTGTGTGTGTGTGTGTGTCTGTGTGTGTGTGTCTGTGTGTGTGTCTGTGTGTGTGTATCTGTGTGTGTGTGTGTGTGTGTGTGTGTGTGTGTGTGTGTGTGTCTCGGAGTGACGTTTTCCAGTTTGCATTCCGAAGGCAGTTTCTTCTCTTTGGTGAGCCCCCTGGAGGCTTTGTCTCTTTTTGTTTGATCCACAGACCAGCTATTCCTTATGTAGGAAAATCCCCAGACAGGACTCTGAGAACCGCTCTGACTCTTGGGAAGCGCTGGCTGCTATTTTTACTAGTGCTACTGCAGCTGTCTAGTGTATTAATAATTGAAAACTTTTGGACAATGGAAGACTTAATTTTAGTGCAAGCATTTTACACACACGGGGCTATCTTCACGTGAAAGAGGCATTCCTTCCCTCTAGGACAGATCAGTGCCTTTGTCCTAGCCTGTTGTCATGAGTGTAAACCTGACGGCTGAAGGTAGGCAGCCTTTCATTTTATTTGGTACAAATGTATTTTCTGCGCTGTTTACTGGAGATGCTGCTTGTTATTAAAGTCTACTTTCACGCTTATAAAATATCGCCATCCCAGACTCTTCTATGCAAGTTTATTTTTATCTGCAAATGTGCTTGTTATAAATACTATCACAACAAGGCAATCCTGTGGCTTCTCCACAACTCAGCTATGTTAGTACTGATGGGGGGGGCAGTGTGGGTTTTTTTTTCTTTCTTTCCTAGAACAGCAATATAAAATCTTATAATTGCCTGTGATAATGGGTTCCAGTGCCGGGTAGGGAGGCAAGCCTAGCAGAGAAGGGTTCAGCATCGATGTTGCGAGTCTAGGAAAACGAAGAATGTCTGTGATAGTCATTCTTTTCTGTAGAAAATGAGGAGGACGGTGATGTATATGACAGGGATGTCGTCCTTTACGGTAACATAAAACAGCCGCCGATCCGTGAGGCAGGGCTACCAGGCCATGTAGGAAGTGCAGTGATGCTTTGACAGACTGGATAATTCCGTGTGTTCATGTGCGCATGTGTGTGTATGTAAACATTCACATAGAGTTAAGATATCTATAGCCTGTCAGATGTAATTCGAGAGTGTGCCAGCCACCATCTCTAGATTCCTAATAAGTTAATGTTAGGCATTATTTAGGGTGATCAATGATGACCCTTTGCTGTTGTTTGAAGGAGAACATTGTCTTGGTAGAAGGAAAATGAAACACAGTGAGATGAGAACTCGCAAAGGCTGTTCTACAGGGTGGGTGACTGACTTTCCCAAAATAGGGAAAAGGAATATCTACTTGGAGCCTTCAGTAATAGAACTGAAGAAAAGCAACTGTTCCAAGCAGGGGGCTAACTCATCAGTGATCAGTGAGCTTCACAGGAGAAACGAGCCTGGAAGAGAGGGCACCTTTTCCTCCCCTTCCAGTGCCCTGCCCACAATCTGGCCAGGAGTTCTGGTCTCTTCTCTAACCACACCATTCCACTCAGTTTTAAAGCATGGAGAAGTAAGAACGGACACTGGAAAATGGGCTGGAAGTCCAGTGGTAGAGTCACTTGAACAGAAGGGACATGGCAGGGCATTCTATTGGCCTATGAGTCAGCAAACAGTCACAGAATGTCTCCTCGTGCCAAGCCCTGAGCTAGGCCTGGTGAGTAGCAAGCAGAAAGATGTGGTCTCTGCTGGCAGGGTAGTCATATGTGTGGGCAAGAGATGGTTTAGAACACTAGGACACCAACCTATCCCCACCCCAGAGCAACCATTTCCGAGGCATGAATGTCGGAAGGCTGCAGCCGTGAGCCCCTTCTGACTACTCTGCAGTGTCTGCCCTTGCTCTGTGATAGGCATGGCCTGGAAGAGCCTCACAGACATGGAAGGCTGTTCAGACCTCGATAAGCATGCTTCTTTTCCACCCCCAGATTGCCGCATCGGGGGCAGTCTCAGAGTAAAGCTTTCTGAGGGAAAAGATCCAAGGCCATCAGCTTTGACAGCAGTTCAGCATGGGGTTTGAGAACTGCAAAACCCTGCCCAGCTGAAAGGAGTCGTTGATTTCTCGTGTCAGCATTAACATGTATCTGGACTGTGTTTGGTTATCAGCCCTTCCGTGCTGTGATATTTGGTCCTTCTGATTGGCTGTGGCTGCCATGGCACTAACCTTTGTAGGCAGAAGCGTAGGTGCCAGGTTATTCTAGCATTGATCCTGATGCTCACCCTTCAGCATTCACGACCCTTAGATCCCAGCTCTTCGGAAAACAAAGCTTAGCAACGCCGATAAAGTAGGGGCTTCACTTTTCCAGAGCAAGCCTGACTTCAGCTTGTTTTTCTGGAGTCGCTTAGCCTATTTCAGTCTGACTCTGAATCTTTTGGGACCAAATCCTCAGACATGGAGCTCTAGAAATACCATCCCCCTCACTACCCCCATTCCCTACCGCCCTACCAAACGTATCCCATTGACCCTTAAGTAAGTTTTTGTGTGCATCAAAGCTGGTCGAAATGGTTTGTCTGTGTGACGTTGCCATGGCAACCGAGGGGCATCTCTTTGGTTTTCAGATGATTTGTTCAGTAGAACTAAGTGTTAGTCTGGAAGGGAAAACATTACTTGGATCTCAGCCAGAGAATGCTGAGCAGACACTGGGTCTCTCCTTCTCGCCTAGAGCTCAATGTCTCATGGGACCTTGGGGGCTCTGTTCCCTGTGGAGTCTTGGACTAGCCAATGGCAAGTGGTGATTTTTCTCTTTCAATAATTATTTTAAGCAACTTGGCTTTCTGTCCTCCTTTGGGGGAGGCACAGAGCTAGGCCTTTTAGAAAGGAGCCTCGTGGAGGCCATTTCCTCCAGTCAGGTGTCCATCCCAGCTGCCCACTGGCCCCTCTGTGGCTCTCTGGGAGCCCTCCTACCTTTTCCCCTGAAAGACCTAGACTGAGAGTTACCTGGGTTGCGAGCCAGGCAAGGTTCAGCTCCTTTCTGCTGTTCCGTGGACTGGAACTAAGTGTTTAATCTTTGAAGCCTTGAGTTTCCTGGCCTATGACGTGGGAATGATGATAGCACACAGCTCATAAAGTGTGTGTGTGTTGTAGTGTGTGTGTGTTGTAGTGTGTGGTGTGTGTGTTGTATGTGTGTGTCACCACATGTGGTGTTTGTTGTGTTTGTGTGGTATGTTGTGTGTGTGTTGTATGTGTGTGTTGTGTGTGTGTGTGTGGTGTGGGGTGTTTGTGTTGTGTATGTGTTGTGTGTGTGTGTGTGTTGTAGTGTGTGTTGTGTGTGTTGTGTGTGTGTGTCACTACATGTATTTGTTGTGTTTGTGTGGTATGTTGTGTGTGTGTTGTATGTGTGTGTTGTGTGTGGTGTGGGGTGTTTGTGCTGTGTATGTGTTGTGTGTGTGTGTGTGTGCATGTGTGTGTATTGTACTATGTGTATGGTATGTGTATGTTGTGGTGTGGGTGTTGTGCTGTATGTGTGTGTGTAGTATATGGTGTGTGTTGCACTCTGTGTGTGTGTTGTAGTGTGTGTGTGGTATGTATATGTTTTTGTGTGTGTGTGTGTGTGTGTGTGTGTGTGTGTGAACTAATGAGAATGAAAATACTGGTAATTGATAATAAGTAAAATGGTAAAATGCACTAAAGCAGACAGCATTTGCTCTAGGTGCTTTTGGAGTGCTGGGTAAAACACCCTCAAGTCACCTCCTTGCAGCCAGCAGATGAGCTTGCTGCCTCCTTCCCTCTGTCTCCTTGGCAGTTTCCATGGTGATGATGCTGATGCCATCATTTTAGTGGTTCGTGTCTTTAAGGATGCAGAACACTTGGGAAATTGGAGGGACGATGCCAATTCTCTCCCCCGTCAAGTGATAGAGAGCCAGAATTTTGCATACAGTTTAGTAGATTGTAGATCCCAGAATCTACCAGGTTGGCCCAGAATCCTCTGGGGTTCCAAAGACCTCAGGCTAACCCAAGACCCCTACCCCTTCTTAGAGCATGCCCTTGCTCCTGACCCTGCTCTGTGGAAAATGCCAATACCAAGGTTCCCAAGAGAGAGTCTGCAGACAAGGGGATGGCAGGACTTTGCAAACTTCTCCGAATTCCACAGGAAGAACCCCCACTATGGTGTTATGTGTAGAACCTCCACTCACGAGCAATAAGAACTGAATTGCTGCAACAAGAAGAGTAGGCAGCTTAGGGCAGACCTACCCTGGCCAACCTTTCCCAAGCCTAGAACAGTGTTAGAACCAAGGAAGGACAAAGGCAGCCCCAGGCCTCAGGGCCTAGGCAGTGGGTGACAACTCTAGTCCTCCTCCCTCGCTGCCCTCAGTGGTTGGATTAGGGCTTCTTTTCCTTTCTGATCCCTGAGGTTGCAACTTGAGGTCACCTGCTGTGTTTTAGGGTAAGTTGCTTAAGCTCTGAGGACCATTTTCTGTTACTACAGGGATCAAGGTAGTACCTGCTTCCTGGCAATGCTTTTCAGCTTCCACAAGATAATCTGCATGCCTGGCATGGGGTACCACTTAGGATGGTTAGTTCTTCAGATGAGGAGTCAAAGCCGATAAGCTGTCACAGAAACACACATCCAGGAGAGTGTCAGCCCCATCCATCAATCACTCCTGGCCCAGTTCCTTTTTAACAGCGTGACCCTGATAATCCACTTAGTCTCAGCTTTTTGCTTCCTTCTCTGGAACATGATAGAAAGAAAAAAACCTCACAGAGCGAGCAACAGATTTCCCTCACTAAGTACCACATACTAGAAGCCCACCTAGTTGTGTGCAATTCTCAAGGCCACCTGTATTGGGTCAAGTCTTCCAGCCTCATTTAAACCAAAGTACAGGCTCCCTCACAGAGATGCCCTCATTTCCTTGGTGGTTCTAAATCCCATCAATCTGACAATATTAGGTATCACCCCGCTTTAAGATGCAGGAATTTTCTTCAATCTTTAGTTGTTAGTTCCTTTTCCGATAGCTGTGACGAATACCTTAAAAGAGCAGCTAGGAAGGGGGGGTGGGTGCTTATCTGGCTTGCAATCTGAGGGTACAGCTCATCATGGTGGGGAAGGCATAGAGGGGGGAAGGAGCTTAAGGCAGCTGGTCACATTGTTCCTGAATTCAGGAAATGGAGAGAGATGAATGCTGATACCCAACTTACTGTCTCCTTTTTGTTCAGTCTGGGACCCCAGCTCATGTAACAGTGCCACCCATATTAGTCAAGTCTTCCAGCCTCATTTAGAACAATATAGAAGCTACCACATGGAGATGCCTTTGTTTCCTTGGTGATTCTAAATCCCATGAAGCTGATGGTATTAGGTATCGCCACTGATTTAAGATGCAGGAATTTCTTTTTTCAGTCTACATTTGCATATGGAAACGGAGGATTTGGGGAATGGGTTATTCACCCAGGAGGAGGAAAAGTTAGGGCCTTCACTGATTTGACAGAGCAAGGACACAAAAAATAGTGCCTTCCTCCTCTCCTGTGCTTGTCGTCCATGTTTATTGACTTAGAGACAGGAGCAGTCAGACTTAGCTGTGAGTTAGCAGGAAGGGAGAGGTCTGAATGTTTCTGGGAAAGGCCTGAGGTGACCTGTCACTGAGAATTCACAGGCTGCCATGGGCAGGTGGCTCCTAGTTGAGATGCCTCTGGGCGCCAGATCTCTCAGCCTCATTCTCTACAGAGCCTCCAGGGCCAGAAGAGTGACATCTGCAACCAGCTCAGATTTCTAGGCACAGTGACCTGGAGCCCTCCAAGCAGCTGCCAGCAAGCCGGCCGCATGCCTTGGGAGTGTCTGAGATCCTTGGGCAGCTGAGTTCCCTCTGCGAAAGGCTCCTGGGTCTATTTTTACGTGGCCCTAAGGGCACACACATGTTACAGAATCAAGAAGGAATGAGGAAAGCTCGGAGGCCACTCAGAGTTTATAGCAAAATAGGAGGAAGCCAGGACCAAGAGCAGCAGGAAGCACCCATGGTTTCCTACCTGGTGGACATTTCCATCATCCTAGATGTGTTTGGCTGTTACCTCCTAAAGGTCATAAAGGCAGTCTCCGTGCCTTAGGCCTCTGTTTT
Source organism: Cricetomys ansorgei (assembly GCA_026225945.1). NCBI lineage: Eukaryota > Metazoa > Chordata > Mammalia > Rodentia > Nesomyidae > Cricetomys > Cricetomys ansorgei. The sequence continues at coordinate 793,781 of JAMJFZ010003970.1, forward strand.
GTTTCATTTTTATTAAGGTTTGTTTTTATTTACGTGTATGTGGGTGGGTGGGTCTGTGCTTCCCTCCTTCCTCAGAGCCGTTGTTCCTACTGTTTTCATACAGTACTGTGCAGGAAACACAACCTACAGCACAGCGTGTGCCGAACGCCGTTGTAGACACCTCGTATTAACTGATCCCGTGGAGGCAGCCACGAACACTTCCCATTTTATGATGAAGGAAACTGAGGCCCACTGCAGTTGAGTAACTTGCCCAAGGTGGCGCCCTGAGGCCCAGGTGCCAGAAGGCTGGCCCTAGCAAGTCTCTCCATTATTATACTTCATTGTGAGGGAAGAAGGAGATCTGACTGTGACACAGGAGAAACCACATTATCCTACCACCCCTTACAGTCTAAGCAGAGGCTCGGGGTGAGACATTGCTCCATGGGAAGGAGAGCCGGGGTGAAGAAAGGTGAGCATGGGCTAGAATGGGACAGGCCTGCTGTGTGTGTGTAAGCTGGCCAGAGCCCAGATCTCTTCAGGGCAGCTTTTCTCTTGTAAAAAGGGGGATAATGGAAGCTGTTCCTAGGCAGGCTTTGAGGGGAGAAGAGGGCTCAGTGTCCCTAGGCAGACTGTGAGAGGAGAAGAGGGATCAGTATCCCTAGGCAGGCTTTGAGGGAAGAAGAGGGCTCAGTGTCCCTAGGCAGACTGTGAGAGGAGAAGAGGGATCAGTATCCCTAGGCAGGCTTTGAGGGAAGAAGAGGGCTCAGTATCCCTAGGCAGGCTGTGAGGGGAGAAGAGGGGTCAGTATCCCTAGGCAGGCTTTGAGGGAAGAAGAGGGCTCAGTATCCCTAGGCAGGCTGTGAGGGGAGAAGAGGAGTCAGTATCCCTAGGCAGGCTTTGAGGGAAGAAGAGGGCTCAGTATCCCTAGGCAGGCTGTGAGGGGAGAAGAGGGTCAGTGTAAGGGGCTCATGTCAAGTGCACATCAAATGGGCGTTCCCATTCCATGCCACCCACCCACTCCCCGTTGATCTGTGCACCAAGAGGATTCCTCATGCTAAGAAAGTAGGGACCCAGTGAAGTAAGGCTGAGCAAGGACCCCACATCTTTGTGTCATCCTGATCCCTGTGGCCCGTGCACATGCTGTTCTGCAAGCTAAGGATCGTAACATGGAATGGTTATATAGGCAGGTGCGGGGTGCACACAAGGATCCTTTAAGGGGCAGGAAACAACAGAGCCTGATGGATACTCTGCTGCCAGCTTTGGAGACAGAGGAAGGGGCCCCAAACCATGGAATGCGGAAGAAATAGGAAAACAGATCCTGCAGTAAAGGCTGCTCAAATGGACACTGCTCGGAAGCAGCACGAATTTAGCTCTCTCGGGCCGATGTGGGACTTCTGAGCCACGTAAACTGACGTGTTGTTCAAAGCTTCGAGCTTATGATGATTGCTCGTAGGAGCTGGAGGAAGCTAACAACTCTAGGATTCAAGCACTGTGACTTGCCAGATTGGAAAGGAAGTTCTGTGGGGCTTTACCCACTGCTAGCCAGGCTCTTTGATGCAGGGCTGACGTTCCTGGGAGGTGCCTCCACTGTTTGTGTTTGTGAGGAAGGAGCTCTCCGAGGCGCACACTCCAAGCAGGTACAGGAAGGAGGTCTGTAGTACAGTCCCAGTCCACTTCTGGCACATCCTCCTGTCCCCCACCCCTGCATCACAGGTACCCCATGGAAGGCTGTGCCATTCCATCTAAGCCCCCAGAGCTGATGCTTCTGCAAATGTACACTCGGGTGTGAGTCATGCTCCCCAAGTCACGTTCGTTTGACTCGTAACCGACACGATGTTTAAGCCATATTTACGAGACACTGATCAGATTTTACATGTTATTAAAAGCACCAAAGCTCTGTCGCGAAAGTAACCTGTTTTCCATCCCTTTGCCCAGCTCCTGGCACGGACGCGTTCAGCTCATGTTTCTCATATGGAAGAGCTAAACTGTGAACGATGTGACCATTTGGAGGCTTCTCAGAGGCAGAGGCAATGGCTGCGCTTCCGATGTTAATAAGTGTAATACTTGAAAATACTTGAAGATTTTTTTTTTTTTAAGTTGTTCTAGGCCAAGAAATCCTTCCATTTGGTGTCTTCTCTTACGGTTTTACAGTTTCACTTTTTTAAAATTTAATTTTATGAGACAAGTTTTGACCATGTAGCCACCCTTCCACAAGCCACACTTCCGGGTACTGGCGTCATAAGCCGTTATAGCCCGGCTCTCCTCACAGTTCTGAAGGTGTAGCAGGTTATTTTGTCTTGGCAACGCCTTTTAAGCAGGGCTTCTCAAAAGTTCAGTGAGCATGAGAAACTTGCTAAATGAAAGGTTCTGGGTCTGGCCCTGCAGCTTTTAATCCGGGGGGTCTCAGAGGAGCAGGAGAGTTAACCTTTACACGCTCCCACGAGATGCTCACAATCCCCTTGCTCAGCACTGTCTTACAGTCACAAGAAAAGCCTGAACTGGGCACACACATATAACCCCAGCACGTCAGGAGAGTAAGGCAGGAGGATTGCTATGACTTCAAGGCCAGACTGAGCTATGTACCAAGACTGTCTCAAAACACATTTTCTTTTTTTTTTTTTTTTTAAAGAAGAAGAAAACCCTCTCTGGGGATGTACCTGTTCAAGTGTGCTTTTAAGCATAGCATCTTTTCATCAGGGTGTCCAAAATGTTTTACGTTGACGGTATTTCCAAAAACCCTGCTGACGTTTAGCATAGGGCCTCCCGTGGTGCTCTCTGGGGACACGTAGGATTTGGACAGCGTCTTAGAACGTTACATGTTCTGAGCTGATGGGGTCTGACTTGTACCTGGCTGTGGTACCTGGCTGTGGTCTCGAGGAAGTGACCCATCCCCGGACCCCGTCCTTGATCTCTAGGACCCTTCATTCTCTCTGTGAATATAATCTAGCGTTCTAATGCATGTTTGTCTTGTAATTCTCATTACATTTGAGCAGATTTTACAAAAGCCTAACACATTTCACACACTACCCATACACACACTCGTTTATATATTTACTGATTTTATTTACCCCCCTCCGTGTGTGTGTGTGTGTGTGTGTATACACTTGTGCTATGGTGCATGTATGGAGTCAGAGGACAAACTTGCAGAACATAGTTCTCTCCTTCCACTGTGTAGATTCCAGGGGTCCAACCCAGGCCAGGGTTTCCAGGCTTGGTAGTAGTCACCTCTTCCTTCTGAGGCATCTCACCGGCCCGTGCGCTGTATGATAATAACAAAGCTCTGCAATATAAACAGAATGCTTTTTTAAAAATCCTCTTCAGCTCTCTGACTAGACGCGAGTGGTTTTTACAAGCAGAGATCTTACCCCTGGTGTCTGGTAAATGCTGAGTGAAAATCTAACGGTGCTATCCTTCTCATACCTATGCCAGGCCTGAGGTGTCGGGAGTGGCAACTTGTTGCTTGGTGAGGCCGAGGAGGCACTTGGTGTATGCCGGGGTGATGGGGTGCAGCATGCCTCAGACCTTCCTGAGCAGAACGAGAAAGCCAACGGTGATTTACAACCGTTTGGATTGTGGTTTGTATAAAAGCCATCTGAGCCTCATGCCTTAGGCCTCGGCCCACCTCCCTGCACACGTACCTGTGGAGTTCTTATGTTCAACCTAGCATCAAAGGACTTTTTCGTATGTGTGGTTTTTAATTTTCTTCCATATCTCCGTGAAACAGAGCGTAGGGAGGGGTGCCTGTTTGCACTTAAAGGCATGCGCAGCCTCTGTATGTGCACCGAGAACAGTGAGCCCCTGTGCTCACTTGAGCAGAGGTGGAGGAGGATGGTGGCCTGCGAGTCTCCATTGCAGGGTCAGAAGAACAAAACCCACCTAATTGATGTTCTCAGTTAAAGGAGAATTGTAAAAATTGATTTGCTGCTTTGGTAGAAAGATCACCAGTCAACAGCGAGTTAGCTCTTTATGGCAAAAACTGGCTAACTCCCTCTGGGCAGGTGTGGGCTAAGACTGGATTTGTAACTATGGCCATCTCTACCTTCCTCCCCCCAACCCCAACCCCCTTTTTTTTTCCCTTGCACTATTAGGGGTCAGACCTAAGGTACTAGGCCTGTGTTCTGCTACTGAGCTACCATCCTGGCTCTTCATATCTTCTTATACCTAGCCTTTTCAATTTATTTGTTGCCTGTTTATCCCCTGGCACACATTTTGACACCCTCACACTATCTTATCCTTGCAAGTATTATAAACTTCTTAAGGAATCCTGTGCCTAGCCCCGTGGTAGTTTTGAAGGAAGTCTTGTTCAGGAAGCATTTTGATTTGGGAGGAATACTGCATGAGCTTATTTTCTTTTGCTATAATAAAAAACCCTGACCAAGAGTAGCTTGAGAGAGTGGGGGGTGTTGAGGGAGGTGTTTTGACTTGTAGTTCCAGAGAGATAGAGTCCCTCATGGCAGGAAGCCATGACAGCAGGGCATGACACTCACCTGGCAGTCAGGAAGCAGTGGGGGAAGGATAGGAAGTAGGGATACGCTATAAACCCACCCCCAGTGACGTACTTCCTATAGTAACGCTTCATCTTCTAAAGGTTCCATAACCTCTCCAAACAGCACCGCCAACTGGGAGCCAAGCGCCTATGGGGGACATTTCTCATTTCTCACACCACCACAAGTGCTTATAAATGTTTTAAGGGATTTAAATGGTCTCTGCTTCTGAAGGGTTACAATGCTGTGAATGAACTTGAGAACCTTCTAGAAGGAGGCTACCTTCCTTCTGAAGTGTCCTTTCATGGGGGCAGGTTGGATTTGGCCTGGATGGATGGAGCCCTCCTGCGGTTGCCTTGTCAGGCTGCTGAAGACACAGATAGGGAAATGACCCAGTGGAGTGCTCAGCGCTCACTTGGAGAAGTGCTTGCTGTCTGACTGTCGGTACCCTGTGTCTGCACAGGGCAGTACGGTTTACAAAACATGTCTGTTTAATAGTTGTGGGTTAGGGAGACACATGCTCAGTGTCCGTCTCCCCATCTGGGAGGCAGCAGCAGGATTGTCTACCTTTCCCAGAGATGGACGAGAGGTAACGAACAACCTGTGATTACCGGTTGCTGTCTCTGATCATGTCGAACCCTTCCGTTCTCTGCCCACCGTTAAATTTTACTTTAAGAGATGATTCCAGTAACTACATGGTTGAGGTGAGTTGCCATTTCCTCCCTAGCGGTTTTCTCAGATGAGAGGCTTCCCCATGTTGGAGTAGACGTAGAGACATAGAGTCGAGTGGTACGGCGCAGCTCAACCAGGGTCGGATGCCTGTTACCCTCTCCCGGAGGAACGTGAAGGCAAGAGCCAAAGAGCCTCGTCTGGAGTTTGTACTGCCCCGGTTATCAGGGTTCACCTTTGCCTGGGGTCTGGGATGAGAGAACTTAGAGGAAAGTTTTCCCGACCCCGTTCTTTTTGAGAATATAATTGCATAAGCAAAGCAAAGGCTCTTCAGTATATGTGTGTGTCTGTGTGTGTCTGTACATATGCATGTAGAAGCAAAATGACCCTCTTATGTGTTGTTCCTTGGGTATTGTCCACCATGTTTTCTTAAAACAGTGTCTCTCTTATTTGCCTAGAATTTGTCAAGTAGGCTGGGCTTGTGTATAAACTTGACAACATGACTGCTCGCTCCATGGTATGGTTAAGTGGAAGGTGGTTTTTTTTGTTGTTGTTTTTGTTTTGTTTTGTCTTGTAGATAGGAGAGAACAGCCAGAGGCATCTGGAAGAGTCCAACGCAAAGAGAGAAAGAAAGAAGTAGACCGAATATGGCCAGCAGACTAGACAGGGCAGGGGCTATCGGTGAGAGATGAAAGAACATTTGCAGGGAATAGAGACTAGAGAACACAGAGAGAGATGGGGGGAAAGGAGGGAGGGGAGAGAGAGAGAGAGAGAATAGCAGGGTTATAAGGAGAATGAGTAGCTGGGGGAAGGGAAGCCTGTGAGCTGAAGGGAGTACAGGGTGAGGGAGGAGTTGAGAAGGCAGGGTGCTGGCATGGACTTTGAAATGTATAACAGGTACTGAGACTGAGGGAGCCTGGGGGCCAGCATTAGCTTTGATATGCTACTAGGCGCATATCAGGCACCACAGGTAGCCATGTGTCCCTTCTGCCAGAGGTAAGGGGAATGACTCCTTTTGGTAGAGGAGAATCAGTTTCACAAGTTCCTGAGGAATGCTGGCTCTTATCTCAGCATCAGAAATCCTCCTATAGTCCAAGTGGAGCTCATTTCTGGAAATTTGGACTTCCTGTTAGGGTTTGGGGAATTGGGGTTTCCTTTGGACCTTACAGCTGGTTGACCAGCAAGCCCCAGGGGTCCACTTGTCTCCATCTCACTAGTGCTGAGATTTCAAGGGCATACCACAGTGTCTAGCCTTTTTTTCTGGTTACTGGGATTGAACTCAGGTCTCACGGTGACAAAGCAAATCCTTTACCAACTGAGCCATGTCCCGACCCCTTGATCTCTGCCTTTGTGTGTTGTGTGTGACTGCTCTAATGAGACTCCTTTAAGAAGGACTTTGGGGATTCGGTTCTGATTTTCAGAGTCTACTAGTTGCTTTGTTTACAAGTTGGCATAAAGTAGACTGTTTTCATGATGACCCAGCAGTTAATCTTAGTCCTTGGAGTTGAAATGGGGAGTAGATGGGTACTGTCTAAGTACATTGAAAAATGGGTGACAACACGTGAAGTGGTCAGTACTCACGTTTTTATTTTTGGTTGTTTTTTTTAACAAATTAATTCTTTTTTTTTTTTTGGTTTTGGTCTTTGGTTTTTGGTTTTTGGAGACAGGTTTCTCTGTTGTAACTCTGGCTGTCCTAGAACTCACTCTGTAGACCAGGCTGGCCTCGAACTCACAGAGAGCCACCTGCCTCTGCCTCCCAAGTGCTGGGATTAAAGGCATGCACCACCACCACCACCGGGCTAACAAACGTGAATTTTTTTAAACAATAAATGGAAGTTTTATTTGGCTCAACTGAATGCCTGTGCAAAGATATAAATAGTAACAGAGATCAGTGTTCTGTGACAAGCCAGGCACTGCCACTGTTTCCACACAGGTGCTCTGGGGATCATGTGGCCTTGGAAAGTTCAAGGGTTTCCCGCAATGGAGACCTTCCACATCCAGTGTGTTTTCCTCATTCAGTGACTGCAACGTGTCTCTGACAGTCTGGCTCACCAGTAAGCAGAGTTAAGAACTATTTCAGTTATTAATGCTATTTAAATTATTTTTGTTCTCATAGTTCCTGATTGAGTGGCATATGGCCTTACTCATATTGGAGTTTAGAAGTACTGGTCAAATCTAGTTCTGTAGTATGAGGTTATTTTGCATGTGTTTTGTAAAATTTCCAACTCTTAGTGATCAGCAATGGCGTATAATTCAAATCCAACCCCTTAGCTAGACCTGCAAACAGCTTTGGGGATCAAATGTAGATATGCCCTCTGTTTGACATTGTTCTGCCTTGTGGTGGCATGAGGTATAGGATTATAAACATGCAAAGATATGAGAAGACTCAGAGCATGGAGAGCCTGTGAGTAACTCTAAGTATTAAATTGGCTCTTAACACTTGTGACTGTGAATTTATAGATGGTTGTTCATTTAAAGCCAGTACCTGCCCGGTAGGCTGGCTGTTCCTTGAGGGGAAAACAATGTTGTTCTGTCTGTCACTGTGCTGTCGACATCTAGGTTAGGGCCTGGACAAGAGCAGGTGCTTAGGTGGTGTTTTTCAGGGACTGTGGGAGACCTGTAGGTTCTAATTACTTCCCAGGTGATATTCTTCTGCTAGTGTCCACTGTCCTGTGCTTCCTTGTGTTTGGAGTACTGAAAGCCATGATTTTCTGGTTAAAATTAGTATCTGGGTTTGTTCCTTCTCTCTGAGTAAAGCCAAAAGTTTCTGCAAAATGCTAATTTTTTAAAATGTAAATTTGCTTTTCTGAGTTAGCTTTTCCATTTCTGTAATGAATTCCTGAGATGATGAACTTATAAAGAGAAAAGTTTCAGTTGGGCACCCTGATTTGGAGGTTTTCACCCCGCATCTGTTGCTTCTGGGTTTATCGCAAGGCAGCATGTCACTGATCGGCAAAGCAAAGCCCTTCTCCCTTCAAGTCTACCAGAAAGTGAAAAAGACGGAGACAAGGGCCACGTCCACCGGGCCCCTTAAGAGCACACCCCCGATGACTGGACAGCCCACCAGGCCCTATATTGAATGGGTTCCACCTGCCAATAGCACCAGGTTGGGGAGGGGAGCTTTAGCACATTTCAGTGAATTTTCAGACCCAAACTCTAGCAATCATTCCCGTTGTATATGATTCCCTTCATTGACTTAACTGGCACATCTGTCTATCACAATTCCTGCTGTGCCTTTGATCCTCCCAGGACTTGCTTGTCTTAACAGCTGAAAGTCTGTGCCTTTGACAGACACCTCCCTGTTTCCTCACCCTCCAGCCCTTGTCAGTTTTCTGTTTGTACTGTGCTCCTCATTTGGAGTCCTTGACTCTTCAGAGTGCCAGCATCATAGTTAGCTTTAGCTGTCAACTCGACACAAACCTAAAAGCCACCAGGGAGAGAGGGAACCTCAACTGAAAAACTGAACAAACCCCACTGGCCTGCGCTGTCGGTGAGGTATCTGATGGCAGGAGGGTCCTGCCCACTGTAGGCGGTGCTATTCCTTGGCAGGGGGGACCCAGGATGAATAAGAAAGGTAGCTAAGCAAGCCAGAGGAGGCAAGCACTGAAGAAGGGTCATTCCTCTGCCTTCTCTGCTTCTTTTCCAGCCTTGAGTTTCCTGCCTTAGTTTCCCTACATGATGGACCGTTAACCCTTTCATCCCCAGCCGCTGTTGGTCACTGTTTCGTCACAGCAACAGAAAAGCAAACTAGACAGGGAAGCCATTGGAGCAGGGGGAGGGAAGAGGGTTGCTCTGTGCGAAGGTCCCCGTCACCAGCGCCTCGCCCCCACTTACAATGCGACCATCTGTGAAAGAGGGGAGATCAGCTCTGGGTATCTGCCCTGGCGGTCTCCAGGGTGAACACTGGCTTTAGCACCTTTGTCAGGCTCAATTAGTTTTCGAGAGAAAATTTGGATAGTTGGAAAACCCTGGAAAACTAGAAATCATCTAGGCAGTTGGAGACACAATGGAAAAAGATAGTCACTGGAGGAATTTGAGATGCTGGGTTTCACTTTTTCCCTCCTCTAGAATTTTTTGTATCCATATGGACTTACCCATTTGCTGGAACATCAGAGAGACTCCTATAAAGTCCCCCCCCCGCCTTTTTTTTAAATTCAAGGAATTCTTGACAGCATCTTGGAAAGCTGAAGTTATAAATATTATAAATGGTATGGTAGATAATGTTGCCAAATCACAGGAAAGAGCTGGGCAAGGCAACAGAGCAGGAAGAGAAGCAGGCAGACACGGAGCCGTGTGCCACACCCAGCCTGATCCCCACTTTCCCAGGGTTTCCCGTACTGGGCTCCATGAGACAGATAATCTCTTTCTGGCCCTAAAGCAGCTTTGATATTGGATGACAATGGCCGGGGCCTGAGTGTGGAGCCTGGTGTCCAGTATATTGCTGAACCGAAGTCGGCTTTCTTTTCTTTGTAGGTTAGTAAATTGGGTGGGCATGCCTATCATCCAACACTAGGGAAAATAAAATTACTTCTGTGAGTTTGAGGCCAACCTGAACAATAGAGTAAGACCTTGTCTCAAAAAACCAGGGCTGGTGGGATAGCTCAGTGGACAAAGGTGCTTTCTGTGCAATCTGGGAACCTGAGTTTGATTCCCCAGCATACATGCAATGGTGGAAGGAGAGAATTAATGCTACAAAATAGCCCTCTGCTCTCCAAACATGTGCCGTGGCATGCATGCCCACACAAAAACACATGTGCATGTGCACGCGCGCACACACACACTAATACTCAGTTTTGTTTTAAGAATCTTTAGAAAGAAAGAAAAGACAGCAACAACAAAAAGGGACTAGCAATTTGCTTTTAAGTTTGTGACAGACAGTTGTACATCTTTGAGATACAGCCTGGGGTTTCAGTATTTATATATGGTGTGTTGATTGTCTTGGCTACAAGCTATCCATCATCTCGAACGTGAACGTTTCTTTGAGGGACGGCATTCAGGGCCTCATGTCTAGCTATTCTGATTATACAATAGCGTTTACTCTTGTCAGCCTTCTGTGTGATAGAAGAGCAGAACTCATCCCTCCCATCTGGCCATGACTTTGTACCCATTAAGCATCCCTAAAAGCAGATCGACAAGCCAGCCAGGCAAACAGCAGCTGGGTGACATACAGAAAGTCAGGCCCAGATGCTCCCAGCATGTTTCTGTCTAGGAAAAGATGGACAACTGACACGTGATCCCCTCATTTCTGAAGTCTCCTTCTGTAATAAAAACTGTGTGGGCTTTTCCGGGGTCGCACTGAGAGAAGTGGGAGGAAACCGAAGTTAAGCTGGCAGAGCAAGCAAGCACTTGCCATGTCTGCTTGGTGTGTACAGGAAAGGCAGTTTCCAGGTGACCAGCGTTTGGGAGGACATGTCCCCAGAGTGGAGCTTGGTTTTTGAGTTGATATTCCTCCTCTTTTATTTATCTTATTTTTGTAAACAAGCATAGACATGTAACTAGTCTTGGGAACCCTGACTAGCAAAGGAATAAAGAAAAGACAGACACACAAACGCACATATAGGAAAACAGGGGTCCGGAGGGGTATGTGCATTCTGACAAAGTGGTACCAACTGTGGCCACATCCCAGAAGCATAGCTGTTTTTTGAGTACAGCACAGGAGGAGAGGGGTTGAGCAGTCTCAGGCTATAAACACCTGGGAGGAGAAAGCTGCAGTTGCTGTTTGTATTCATTGGCCAGTCATCTGTAAGCACTTACACTTGGACAGAGCAAGGCTTTGCCTCTCTGAGCCTGACCCATGTGAGGAATGGCTTCCCTGGTTTCCTATGGATCTGAGGCCTTAGAGTCCTTAGCATGGCTATTCTGTGTCAACAGTACACATTCACTGAAGACTTCGCTCACATGGGGCTTCTTCTGCTCCCTACAGAAATGATGACAGGTTATCAGAGGAGCACGGTAACCTGTAGAGTGGAAACATTCCTTTTACATCCATAATTCCTAGAGCCTCATGTGGAGGCTGGGTTGGAGCCATGCCCAACACAGAGTAGCCCATCTCAGGTTTGCTGGGAAGGGTGTGGCTGCAGTTGCTCTGGTGATGGGGCAGGATGTGGTACTCATGAGGCTTTCCCAAGAGACATAAAGGTCCTGCCTTCCCTCCTTTCCCACCTCTGCCTCTTTCTGAGGCCTTAACATGCTTTCCCCTTCAATTCTTCAATCAGCAAGTATTAAGTACCTACTATGTAGTGCTCCCTCTCAGAGCCACAAATAGACGTAATTATTTCTCTAATTGGGTCCAATAAAGAACGAAAGACAATCTCCCTGATTTAAAGTCTGAACCACCTCCACAGAGGGACCAGTCTCTGTGATGGCCTGTCCCCAGGCATGTGGTCTCTGGGTAATTTATTGATTAAAACCCCTCCCTACTAACACAAAGGCCTTATTTACATTAATGAGCAGAACCCCTCACCCTGCAGCTTCAGCCAGCCAACTTGGCTCTGAAAATGCTGAAGTCAAGGCTGAGGAATCCAAGGTATTCCCTGGGTTCCAGTTGTAGAAAGCTACAAAGGTGATGAGGATTTTTCATATGCAATATCATAAATAAATGTCTTTAATATGAAGAGTTCAGAGGGCAAGGTATTTTGAACATCAATTGTTCTAGGTGAGAACTGCGAACAGGTATAGGCTATCAGGAAGCAAGTTAAGTTAACTGGCACCAAGTCAACACTTACAGAGAAAAGCAGTCTGCAAAAGCTTTAAGAAGTGCCCTTCCCCAACCAGCTGCAAAAAGAAATTCTCTTAAAGTTACAGGAGCACTCACTGCACAGATGGTGCATATAACATCTGGAGATAGGCTCAAATATTCCACCAAACCACATTAGTAAATGAAGCACATGTGACGTCCTTCTCTGTGGCCTGAAATGTTGTCACTTTCTTGGGAAAATTTTGCCAAACCTGCCCATGGCTAGATCTTCTTCCCATACTCATGTTCCCAATATCCTCTTCTTTTTTGTAACTACCACGACAGCATGTCACCTTGTCCTCACGTGTGCACTACTGAATGTCTGTTCACCTACATTACATTTACAGGCCCTACAAGGTCAGAGGTCATGTATGTTATTTTCAGTACTATATACCCATTGCCACTGTATTGCCCAGCACCCCGTGTTTCTCAGTACATACGAGTGAGTGGATAAGCAAATGGCTATGATTTTTATTTTATCTTATTAGATGTGAGCATATGCTTTCTCTCCTTCCCCACCTTGGTCTTTTCCTTAGGCTTTAACACACTTCTTATTCCTTCAGTCAGCGAGTATTAAGTACCGACTAGGTAGTGATCCCTCTCAGGGCCACATCAGTAAATCACTGCATATGTGTGAGTGCAGGCATACTTGTGCCACGGTGCCCATGTGGAGAGGACACTGTTCTCCTTCCACTGTAGGATCCGGAGCTAAAAGTTGAGTCCTCATGATTGTATGGCAGAGGCACCTTTACCCGCCGAGCCACCTTGACAGCCCAGTGATGGTGATTTTGATGGCAAGCAGCACCATCAGGAGTGGAGAACACACACACACACACACACACACACACACCACACCCAAGCAAATCATCTGAGCTGATATACAGGTTTTAGAAGCCACACTGCTTTTTGAGTGACAGAACTTGCGTGTTCAATCCTAACATTGTCTAGGGTATAGGTACCTTGTGATTTTTTTTTTTTTTTTAAAACGTGGCTGTGACCTGGCTCGATTTTGATGCAATAACCCCTTGTCCTCTTCCAGAGTGAAGAGCACCAAGGAGCACAGTGAGAAGCACGTGTGGACTTGGTGTGGCCAGGACCCCATCCTGCCAGGGGCCCCAAGCTCCAGGACAGACAGTCTTCTTCTCTTGCATTCAGCATTTTCATGTCCTTTGCACTCAGCTATGTTGGTACTCAGGGAAAGATGCTGCCATGGCAACTGTCACAGCAGATGGTATTTGATCAGTGTCTAAGCTAAGGAGAAGATAGACAGCAGTGCTTTCTCCGAAGTCTGCATATCTGTTAGCACGAGACCCGGTGATCACAACTGCACTGTGAGCTTTTCCATTTGTTTCCCACTACGTATCCCGGACTGTTCTGGAACTTGCTATGTAGACCAGGCTGGCCTTGAACTCACAGATATGCCCTTGCTTCTGCCTCTTTAGTACTGGGATTAAACGCCATCCTGTCCTATGGGATGGACTTCTGAGTACCTAGATAAAGACCGTAACATGTACAGCCGTGGAGGCTGCCCTGCAAACCTGAAGTGCAGATACAATAGATAATCTATTGGAGTTGGAGGTGATGACACCCAGTAAGAAAGGACCACTCAGGATGAAGGCTGTGCTAAGTTGGCTCCAAACAACAGGCTTCAGGGGAATGGCATCCTGGCCTTTCCATCTGTTCGTTTTTCTTGCCCCATCCTTCAAATAGTCACCTTCTGCTTCTAGGCCTGGCCTCGGGGCCGCGTGGTGGCCCTCTGCTGGACTTCCCACCTCAGCTAATGCCTCCTGCCCGAGCGACTTGATCCCAGCGCTCTTGACCCATCTCTATGGCAACAGTCACAAAAGCCTTCTCACCCATCCCCAGCCCCCTTAGGCAATGCTGGAATGTCAGACTTCACACAGATTTGTTTTCTTTAGCTAATTTTGGAAAGTGGTTTATATTGGCTGCACCATGCTAATGAACCGTTCTGGTCATATTTACATACTTTTCTTGTTAAGAGTCTCTTTTTCCCCCGCCCCCTCTGCCTCCCAGTGTTGACGGGATCCTCAGCTCACACTGGGTGTCTGGATCGCACATGAGCCAGAAAGCCGCTTTAGAGATGGCACAAGGTCATCTTTGCGCTGTAATGAGCACCCCGGGATGCTGCCGGGGTGCGGTAGTGCCTTGCCGTCTCAGTAGTTTGCCAGGCTGGGTTGCTCACCTGTGCTGTCTTTGGAAGAAAACCTTAAGGTAAATTGCAATCACTAGAGGACCAGGATCAAAGCAGCAGCCCCCGCTTCTGATCTCATTCCAAATGAAGCCAGCGGTTAGAATCCATGCCTGACCCTTTCCTGCTCCCCAGCCCCACTGTGTTCCTGGGGTGCAGATGAAAAGAGCTAGGGTCCCAGCCCCCTTGTCAGGAGGGATTTCTGGTCTCAGAAGAACAGGATTAAAGACTGGATTTGTGACTTGAGGCATTTTTAACTCCCCATATGCAGAGTTCGGGGCATTGGGAACGGTTTCAAGGTGCTTATGGGCTTATGTGTGATCTTTACATGGTGGACCAGGTTTTATTTTACTTTTTTAATATTTTAAATTTAGTGTTTATTTATCATCTATTTATTTATTTTGGTTTTCCCAGTCAGAGTCCCTTTGTTGTAACTCTGGCTGTCCTGGAACTCACTCTGTAGACCAGGCTGGCCTCGAACTTACAGAGATCCACTTGCCTCTGTCTTTTGAGTGCTGGGATTAAAAGTGTGCCACCATTGTCAGGCTCAGGTTTTTTGTTTGTTTATTTTTACTAACATTTTCTGGGAGTGTGGTTCAGCCTTCTGGCTGTCATTCCCTCTGGTTTTCTTGGTGCCCTGATGCTTCCTGTTCACCTAAGGGAAGACGTTTCAGATGCTTCCCCATTTAGCTCTGGGAGGAATCGGATTAGGTGTGGAATGGCTCTGTGGACCACAAAGAGGAAGGTTATGTGGCTGCAGGCCCCTGAGCAAGGGAGGAGGGCTTCTTGGGTACAGTCCCTAGCCCTGTCACTGATCTTGGGTGATCTTGGTCAGAAACCCTGGCCTTGACCTTGGCTTTCTTGTCTCACTTTTCCATCGTGGGGGTCCTCACTAAAATCAATAGCATCCAAAGAATGGAGCCCAGTGCCCAGCACCGGCATAGCGAGGCTGACCAACTGAATGAATCATCCAGCTCGAGGACTCTCAGCCTCAGCACTGTTGGCATTCCGACTGGGTAATCCTTCCCCAGAGAGGGCGGTCCTGCACGTAGTAGGAGTGTCATTGACCTCTGCCTACTAGACGGCTGTTGGAACCCCTCCCCAACTTAGGCTGCATTGTGGCAGCCTAAGACAGCATACATACAGCAGTGTCTTCTCTCCCACTCCTCCCCACCCAGTGAAGGAATGTTGAATGAAAGCTTGAAATTCTATGAAAGAATGATAGGACCTCAAAAAAAAAATTTTTTAACAGAGGAGCAAGAGTGCCTGTTTATAGTTGTGATCTCCTTAGACGTAGCCATCCTTCTCATAGAACTTAATGCTGTAAGGAAACCTAGCAGATGGCTGACTTCAAATGTAGCGAGGCTAACTCTCTGCTAAGCCTGCTCTGTGCTGTACGTGACGATGCGTGCCTCACGTCCTACAGGCGTGTTGAGTAAGTGCGCTCCGTGATCCTTGGAAGGAGAGCTCTGTGGAAGTCAGGTGTTGTAGAACACTTTAATGCCCACCCCTGCTCTCATTTTTTTTTCCCTGTAGCTTCACATTGTTATTCTAGTGTCAAAATATTTAACCTTATTACCCCACCCTCTCTGTACCACCTTTGATTTTCGCATTCACAAAAACTCAGTGAAAGACGGCTTTCCCCTTTTCTCCGTTTGGTTCTTAAGATTTATTTTGTTTTATATGTATGATTATTGGCCTCCATGTACATATGTACGCCACATGTGTTCCTGCTCTCTGCAAAAAACCAGAACAGGGCACCAATCTCTTGGAACTAGAGTTACTGACGGCTGTGAGCCACCGTACTGAACTTCCGGGTCCTCGGGGAGACCAGCGAGTGCTCTGAAGCGCTGCGCCATCTCCACGGTTCTTGTCTGTGTTTTAAGACAGGGTCTCGTTGAGCCCAGACTGGCTTTCAACGTCCAATCTCAAGTGCTTGGATCACAGGAGTGTATTGTAATACTCAACCAGTCTCATACTTCTATCATGGTTTCAAAGTGCATGCCCGTGGGACCAGCTCATCCAGAGACCAAGGAAGGAGGCTTGCTTCAGAGGTTCAAATGCATCCTGGGCAACATAGTGAGAGCCTCTCTTTAAATAAATTTGTGTGTGTGTGTGTGTGTGTGTGTGTGTGTGTGTGTCACATATTTGTGTATACAACAGTGCCTCTTTGCGGGCCCACAACCACCCATTAGTTGTTTTGCTGTACAAGTAGCAGAAACAAGCCACCACAGACAACACTTTCTCCTACGACTAATATTTTCTCTTATAAGCAGGATTTTGTAGTAGGATAAAACAATATTTGTAAATGTAATTCTGATTACACTTACAAATAGGAGTAGATCTCACACACACACACACACACACACACACAGTGTTTACCAGTTAAACAGTGATCTGTTTCTCCCCACTTTCACCTCCCCACCAAGATGCTATGCCCTGGTTGGTAGTCGCTAGTAGTCTTCTGACAGGAGAAGCTGGAAGCTGTCTCCCTGTCTCACGACTATAGAGCAGCAGTGTGCCTGGTGCGGGTCTTTAAGGTGGGCTGGATGTTCGAAAGGAGCTGGAAACTGGGCTTTTAAAAGGTGCCAGAAAGAGTCACTTCTAGCTTGGGATCGTGTGGGCTCTTCTAAGATGCCATAGCTTCATAGGTGCCCTGTGGCCTATTTAATGAATTAAATAGTAAGAGCCGCCACCACTCCGAGACCATGGTAAAAGCATGGGGTGTGTTGGATACTGTAATACACTCCCAGAATCTAAGCTCTTGGGAGGTAGAGGCAGATCTGTAGACTGGGATAGGGAAGGAATATGCTGGAAGTCATCAGCAGAGTGGCCACAAACTTCAGGAAGACCTACACAGAGCCAGGCTGTACCTCGATTAGAGATGTTACGATAAACACTTCATACTGGCTGTGGCAGTGGGGACTATCAAGACATTGCAGGAGAGAAGAAGGGATATACATGTATAGAATACATCAAATATATATAAAATACATATACATAATATATATATTATATATAATACATCAAATATATATAAAATACATATACATAATATATATATTATATATATAATACATCATGAAAGACAGTCCTTTGCTAGTTTAGAATAAACCCCATGGAGTAAATACTGGTCTGAGTGTATACAGTGAGGTCATCTGGGAAATCCCGTTACAGGAGCTATCTGTGGATGGGAGTGGAATCGTTACTGTGTAGTGCAAACTCTATGAAGTCCAAAGCTTGCTGTAGCCAGTCAGAAGCGGTTCCTTTTACTCTTGGTCACCGCAGACATTTATCAAGCCAGGATATTCTCCTTTAAAACAAAAAGTAATTAGGCCTGACAACTGAAGTCAAATCAGACCTTTGGGAACAACCTAATTGCTTTCCGTTCAAGGCCTGACATTGATTTGCCCTCGGCCCTGGTGTCAACACTAGCACACACGGGCAGCTTCCCAGACTCTGGCTGGTGGCTTTATCCTTGCCACGGAATGGGGAAAGAACAAAGGACAAACGGCATCCCAGAGATCACGGGCCTCTGTGGTCACCTGCAAATGCCTGTCGGGCTGAGAATTTTGTGGGTAAACACTGATTTCTGCTGAAACTGCCACTCACCATTTGGACATTTGACTGCCTGCGTCTTGGGTGACTGGGAATTTCTCCCAGCAGCTGGAGGGTGGGTGGGTCTATCAATTTCATCCCCACCTCCGCGTTACTGGCAACTGCTCCATTTCTGAGGATCGCACTGTGGTGACATTGATCTAGATGAGAGATCTCATTCCACCCTGGTTATTTTTGGCATCTGTAAGCAATCCAAGGCCTCGACTTCTGGCACCGTGCGGTTGGGATATTAAGTAACTGCTTCCTGTGCGAGTACAGACAACGCTTTGAGTCCTAACTTTTCCCCCATCTATCTTATTGGTCGTTTCGAGTGCATCCTGCTTGCCGTTGGTTCCTAATGAGTGTGTCTGGAGAAAGCTGGATGGGTATTAAATGTGTCTCATGTTTTTTTTTTTTTTTTTTTTTTTTTTTCCATCTCCCTCTAGATTGAAAACATAGATGCCTGCTTGAATTTCCTGGCAGCTAAAGGAATCAACACCCAGGGGCTGTCTGCAGAAGGTGAGTCAGAGCCCACGCCTTCCATTATTAGCTATGTCTACCTGTTACCTGTCAATCGCTGCAGTCAAGACCAGGGGTGCCGGTGGGCTGTCCTGGCTGGGTGTCCTTTGAGGCAGAATGAAGGATGCTAACTAACTTCCTGAAAGCTCACTCTGAGAATGCAGCCCCTTGTGCATGCCACATCCACATGCCTCGGAGGCATCCGGGAAGAGAGAAGGAGCACACTGCTCCAGCTGGAGAAGAGCCTGCTTGCACAGCACTGATTCCCAGTCCTGTGGTACAGCAGGTTTTCCCTATCAGCCATTATCTGTGGGAAAGAGAATGTTCAACCACAGAACGAAGTTCAACCATGCAGCGCCCAGGGGAACTGCTTAGCCACTATTAGTGGCACCTTACCTTGCTCTTGAAAACAGAGAGACAGTAGGGTTTGTGAACACATATGTTAACCTCCTGATTAGATTTGAATTAACTTGAATTTGGTGGCTAATTAGCACCAATAGTGTCTGCTAGTGGTTTGTTATTAGGTGTGGTAATGGTTTGGAGCTAGCTGGCCAGAATTGTCTGCCTCCTCAGTCAACACCTCCACCTGGAATCTTCTCTCTCTCTCTCTCCCTCCCTCCCTCCCTCCCACCCCTAACTCCCTTTCTCTTCCTCTCCCCCTCTCCCTGTTTGTAAATACAAGCAGCTGTCAGCTCTGAAGTTACCATAGGCCAGGCATCTTCCCAACCTCATTAGACTGCACCTGCCTCTGGTTTTCCCGGAACAGGTAGAGCAGTTGGGGCGTTCCAATTGCTCCTCCTGGCATAGCAGGAGTGTGGTCTGAAAAGATGTAGAGGAGCACTGGCCCTGGGAGTTGGGGTGGGGCTGAGGGGAGCAGACAAGCCGGAGCCCACAAATGAAGCAGGTAAGTTTGAAGACCTGATGGGTTCTACATGGGCCAGTGCCTTGTCTTTGCCAAGAGGCAGAAGCTTGGATCTCCTGGCTGTGTTTCTGAGCTGATGTCTCCTCCGTGTTGGAGGTGGGTGGCATACACAGCTTCTGGGCATAATGTGCCTCTGTGTGGAATGTGTCAGAAAGGGATTGGTATTCTCCTTTTGCTAAGCCTGGCCTTGGTCTTCGGAGTAGGTTGGCCAACCTTAATCTCAAGACTTACAGAAGGATCCTTAGAGGATTGCTCTGCCCGATCTGTGGGCCTCATCTTTGTGGACTTTGTGGACATTGCTGGGAACTACAGGGTTCAGTAATAGACACAAACTCAAGAGAATGGGATGTTCCCCTGTGCCGTTCCTGTTCTGACCAGTAGGTGGCAGCAACAAGCTCCTCTTAGTGTCTGGGAATGGGTCAGGCCTCTGTCCTCCCAGGAGAGCACCTGCAGAGGGACTTTTTTGAACTTTGCAAAGCATGAAGGAGACGTTGACTGTGCAGGCTGGACTCCTCCCTTAGGCCCCGAGGTGATCCCTGGCCACTTACTTGCTGTCTGTTGTCTGCCCTTCTGATTCACTTCTTCTCTCGTCTGCCCTTCTTCTCTATGCTCTAAGGCGTGGGAGTCGACTCAGTATTTACTGAGTAAATGCCAACCGTGCTCTGGTGGGCTCATCTGCGCTGGCTCTGATTCTCACGGCTGAAGCTGGAGTTTATGGGAGTTTATGGGAGTTATATGGAGTTTAAGCCGGGTTACGGGTGGAGAAACTGGCTCAAAAACTGTTTGGAGTGGGACTGGGGAGATAGCTCGGTGGGTAAAGAAAGGGCTTCTGTGCAAGTCAAAGACCTGAGCTGGGGCCCATGGAACCCATGTAATGCTGGCATGTAGCGCTCAGGGTTGAGGAGGAGAGGTTGGACACGTGGGGTGGGGTGGGGGGGGATCCCTGGGGCTTGCTGACCAGAGAGTTAGCCAATTGGTAAGCTTTGGTTTCAGTGATAAGAGGCTCTGTCTCAAAAAATAAAATGGAGGGCAAAGAAGACACTAGAGGTTGATCTTTGACCTTTACAGGCTCCCCCACACTACACATGGACACACACCTGGGCACACACATATATATACACGCACACAGAGATCATGAGTGACATCTCTGGTAAGTGCCTGTTCACCCCGGAAAAGCTAGAGACACAGCCCTATCTCTAGGAAGGCCCCAGGTTGCCCAGAGTATCTGCCTGTTTTTGTTGTTGTTTATTGTTGTTGTTGTTTTAACTGCACTGGGCACTGTACTTCCGAAAGCACAGCTCTCTGTTAGTCCTAATCAACCTGTAGGTCCAAAGAATACCCAGTACGCCCAGCCCTCAGTGAAACACACCTCATTCTTAACCTCTGCTTCTCCACCACAGGGGAGGATGGACTCAGGTCCAGGAAGAACAAAGCCCAGGCCACCCCCTCCTCCCTAGAACAGGTTGTCAGATATAACAGGTGTAGTCTGGTAGGGAGGACTATGGGGTGGGGCAGATCTTGAACAGCACCCCAGGGCAGGGCAGGGCAGGTTTAAACTGGTAGATTCTGGCACATCCCCAAGAGCAAAGAGATGGGCCCAAGCTCCAAGAGCACCAGGAGTGCAGGAGGCGTAGACGGGGGAGCGGTGGAGGTTGGGGCTGCTCAGACCAGCAGCACCTCTGTGGACCATCACTGTAGCTGCTGCCCCTAGGCACCCGCCGTCTGGGCCTGGAACAAAGACTCTGTGTTTCTTTCTAAAGGCAGGTTGTGGCAGGCCTGCACCACACAGCACCGCAGGACAGGTGCGCACGGCCCGCCTATTCCGAAGCCAGCTGTAATCGCTTGGAAAAGGGTGGAGATGTATCTGCGGGGCTTTCCAGCTGCCAGCGTGCGGCTTCTGAGGAGGAGCCTGGGGCACTCGATTGGCTTCAAAAGGGAAACCAAAGGCATTAAGACTACTTTATTTTTTAAACGCTGGCGATTTTCTGATGTTACAGGTGACTATGAACATGGGTAAAGGCGAATGGGAGGCCCTGGGCTCAGCAGTCATGGGCAACTCTTTTAGGTGACTCCCAAAGGAGTGTGTGCTCTTGAAATGAAATCAGTCCCCAGCTTGCTCCTCCTTTCATCATGGGTGGGAGGGCAGGAAGTCTCTCTGGACCCCTCTGGGGTACAGGGAACAGGTGGAGTGTGTCCATTTTTTGATCTCACTCAGCACTGAGTGACCATTTGCCCCTCTGCACAAGGGTCCCCATATGCTCTTCCCCATAGATCATGCCATTGGTGGGACACAGGGCCACTAGAGTTGGGTGGGTGTGGTTGAGTGGTCCAAGGTAGTTATGCAGCCAGCTGATCTGCAGGAAGCAATCCCAGGGACCCATGGGACTGGAGGGAGACAGATAGGAGTTTTACAGTTCCCGTCTGTAGCAGCCTCCTCCTTAAACTTTGACTCAAAATTCCTTCTCCCCTTTGGGGCCGGTTTGTTTATACTGATATTCTGATGTACATGACTTCCTGGCCAGGCTGGGCTTCTTCTTTAAAATGTTAGAGCAAACACAGGGTGGTGGCCACTCCGAAAATCCCAGTCAGAAGCCTATAGGTTTCTATTATTTGAGGCCAGCTTGGTCCATTTAGGGGAGTATCAAGCCAAGGCTACATAGTGAGACTGTCTCAAAAGTGTTGAGGCAAAATAACTTTGCCAAACTTGGTAGAATGATTGTTTGCCTAATAAGCAGGAAGCTCTGGGTTCGGTCTCTAGCACCACAAACCAAGTGTGGAGGTTCTGGCTTCTAAACCTAGCATTTGGGGTGTAGATCCAGGAGTATTATAAGTTCAAGGTCATCCTTGGTTGTATACTGAGATCAAGGCCAGACTGGGCTACATGAGAATTTGTCTCAAAATGACACAAAACAAGAAAACCCAACGTTTTGACTTAGCCATCATTACTTGGCATTACCTACACCGTCTCTGTATCTGAGCAGATTAGTACAAGCCAATGGGCACAAAAGGGATCAGGCAGAAACCAAAGAAGGTATATGTCCTGGCAGTAGTAAATGTCACTGGAACTGGGCGGCCTCTGCCATTTGTCCTTCCATTTAATAGAGCGTGACCCAAGAAGAGACAGCAAGGTTTCAGCCAGTCGGAGTCTTCCTGGGCCAGGTACTTCACTCTAGCAGGTGTTCCTGATTTTAACCTATGTTAGAAGTCTAGGTGAACTTGGCTGATCACATGCAGAATGAGGCTTCCTCCCCAAAGCCTTGGGAACTGTCAACATTCTTGTGGGCTTAGGGGTTTTGTGTCTAGGCTTCCTCTGTGGAGCTGGCTCACCAGACAAATACCATTTGGAGATGTGGGCAGAACACAATTCTAGTTATTTGGGATATTGTCTGTTCTGGACCACCCGTGGGATAGGCTTATGTGGCTTTTAGAGCTTTCAACTCTGTTGAGTTCTTTGTGATATGAAAAAAAAAAAATTAAACAGTTCACCAACTGGGGAATAGATAAGCAAAATATGGTATGCCCATATAGTGATATACTATGCAGAACCACAAAGGTAATGCATGTTCTAAGGTGGTTGGTTGAAACCTTATGATAAGGCCTGGTGACATAGTTCAGTGATGGAGGACTTGCCCAACATATAAGAGGCCCTAGATTCAATCCCCAGTACTATAAAAAGAAATCAAATGTGTGTGTGTGTGTGTATATATATATATATATATATACATATATATATATATAATACATGTTAAGTAAAAGAAGCCAGATACAAAAGATTCTAAGTTGTATGATTTACATCAAATGTCTAGAAAAGGCAAATTTGTAGAAGCAGTTCATTCATGGGTGCCTGGAAGTTTGGGGAATTGATTGCCACTGAGTGCAAGAAATTGCATTCACAGAAATGTCCTAATATCAGAACTGATTAAATTCACTGGGGGAAAAAAATCACTGAATTATAGACTTAATTTATGTATACAAAGTGTGAGCTACTTCAGTCTATTGGAAGAAACAGAAAGAAAGCCACTGTTGAGCTCTGTCCACTGTGAGGTCGTGATGGTGCTCTTTACGTGGCCCTCAGAGAAAACTGAGTGTGCTTTCTCTCAGGGTCCCTTTGGGCGAAAAGCCCCAAGAAGGGGCTGAGGGGGCTGCAGGTGGATGGCCTGTGTTTTCTGAGCTCAAAATACCCAACAAGGTGGTACCGCAGGTGTTGGGTACTCAGTTTCCCACCCCCTCACATCACACTTCCAAGATCACCACAGGAAGGTATATGAAGATGTACTCACCGTGTGGGAGAAGGAACGGGGGGCTCAGAAGCCTTGAATCTTAGAACAACAGGAAGCCTCTAAGTGATGGACTACAGAGATTTGAACCCCCGGGCTTGGCTCAAGAGTCTATGATTTTTATAATAAAAGTGTCAAGAGAAAATGTATTCCCTGGAGTAGTACTGTGACAGTCGGAGATGCTTTAGGGGAAAGGGAAGCAAACAGATGACCAGAAAATGGCTCAGTGGCCCCGATAGCTCAGGAATGGATAAGCCCGGTGCTGGCAGCTGCACTGGGTGGCCTATGGGGTGCTCATAGGGAATGCCCACTACTGCAGCAAGCAGACCCTGAACCCCTGGACATGCTGGTGTGGAGGGGGGGGAGTTAACTTTCTTTTTTAGTTTTTTTCTTCTCCTCTTTGTTTTTCTTGTGTGGTTTATAAGAAATGTGTTAAGGAATGTTGGACACAGCAGGAGAATAAAGAAGACTTATACGCCCACCAGCTAGCTTAATAAATAAAACATTATCTAGTCCGTTTTAAAATTCACCACATGTGATGGGTGTGCAAGCAAGCCAAGTCACACTGTGTTAGGAAAACCAGCCCTTGAGCTAGAAAAACCTGGATTCAAGTCCCACCTCTGAGCTTGTTACCTTGAAGGAAGCTCAATACTTTCAGAGCCCCAGTTTCCCCTTAAGGAGCAGAGGGGTGATGATACCCCTTGCTGGGGAGAAGGTCCAGAATGAAGGACGCTGTGCTTATGTCTAGCTTGGAGGTGCACACTAGTCAGTCATAAAACTCGCTAATTATAAACTACACACCATCCTGAGAACTGGGAAAGGCACAAAGATAGATTTTGCATACATTTCCTCCCCAAGGTAAGCTGTTATCTCTCCAGTACAGTTGTGTTTTCCGAATTTCATCCTTTACTTGGGTCTCTGTCCAATCGATAACCAGAGGTGTGCTGCTTCTTACTGTTGCCTCCAGTTTTCCAATGACTGAGATCACTGACTGACTCACTCTCCCTGTCCCCGGCCTCACCATCTGTGACGATGGATTGATCGATCCTGTACTTGTAAGGACATTTGAAGACAGGATGCTGCTCCTTCAGTGTCCTGGACTGGGGAGAAAGCAGCTGAAGGATTAAAGCTGAGCTACACCGCAAAGCTAGGGACTGTGCCCTCGTCTCTGGCACTTTCTCCACTGCTTGCATTGCAAGGGGTAGTCCACAAGCAATGGGTGGGCATCCCAACTGGACTGTCAGCCCCGACTTCCACCTGCCATTATGGCATAATTAAGAGCCCCAGGTATCGACATCATGGTTTGGGGCTGGAGAGATGACGTAGCAGACTCAGGCATTTGCCACCAAGCCTAACGACCTGAGTTCAATCCCGGGCGGGCCCCACGTGACAGGAGGAGAGCACTGACTTCCGAAGTACGTTGCTCTCTGACAAAGCAAACAAAATTTAAAAAAAGTATAGTTTGGGGACTGAAGAGATGTCTCAGCGGTTAAGAGCACTAACTGTTCTTGCAAACGACCTGGATTCAGTTCCCAGTAACTCCAGTTCCATGGGATCCAGCACTCTCTTCTGCAGGCAAAAGGCACAATGGCTTTGAGTCTTGCAACATGAAAACACATATATAAAAACACAGTCCACACACATTTGTGTAAGCGGGACATTCATAAGCGTGAAATAAAATGAAACTTCAACAAATGAACCATAGTTTGCATAGTACCTTTGGAAAAGTCACCACCATGAGAGGCACCGTTAGTACAGCGTGAGGGCCGGAGCTGTATGGCCACGTGGGGGGAAGGTTTTGTGGGACTGCAGTCTCCCTGTAGCACCAAGAGGGGTGGAGGGTATCATTGTTCACAGTGAAGTCTTGGACTTTGTTACAGAGCCTTCATTTGCTCTGTAAAGACAGCTTTGCTTGATGGGGCAGGCTATGGAAGTATCAGTGACCTTACTCAAAGACCTCGAGAGATCACGTGATCCACACATCCGGAGAGAGGTAGCGTGCAGGCTGGAGCATAGACTTTGTAAATTCTGCGCTTCTCCTTCGGCCTTCCCAGAACCTGCTAGCTTCCAAAGTGTGGCGGGTAGGCCGAATTCCAGAAGCGCGTATGGTCGGTTCCCTCGCAGCCTGGGGGTAAGGAACGCTCCAGCAAAACAAATGTTTTGTCTCAGTCTAACCTGGGGGAGGTGGTTGTACAATGGGTCCAGAGCCCTGGCTGGCTGCCCTGCCTTCTTTGTGGGGCACATGGCGTGTCCTGAAGGGATACATTACCTTCACACATTCTTCTCTGCACTTGACCTCGGAGGAAGCCCCGTGCCTTCCTGAGCAGGTTTCCTCAGCCAGGGCTCACTCTCCATGAACTAGGGCTGCTGACTCCACCCCTCTCGCAAAGCCCCTCAATCTTCCCTGGCCTGGCTTTGTGCTAGCTCTCTTAACTCACAGACGGGCTTACAGGAGGAAACGGAGAATATCACCTCTCTGGGTTCTTTCTCTGATGTCCCTCTTCCTCGGTGACCCTATATACCCACTTGGGGACAGTGTAGCCTTTGGCCATTGGCAGCTGCTGTTAAACATAAAAGCATAGATGCTCAGCTTCTGTGTGGAATAAATATTTTATTTATCCACGGCTCTTTATGCATGCCTCGAGGCAAATGCATTTTAATATCTGAAAAGAACCGTCTGGAATTTAAAATTCTTACCGCTCCGTTCAAATTCATTTTAATATAGGAAGCATTTTGTGTGAGTCCTGACAGAAGCTGGTTCTTATGTTCTTACCCCATACTCAGCCTGAACTAGCGTTATGGGTTCAAAGGACAAGAAGAAGCTGAGCCATAAGTTTGAAAGGAAGATGACTGGGTAGAGGGGAGAAAGGATTTGGAGCCAATGGTGGCCACTTGGCACGCTTTGTGTGGCTTGAGGCTCAGAATGCGGACTTGGCGGATGGAGTCAAACCATAGTGTCTCTGCTAGCGCCAGAGAGCACTCCAGAATCCACAGCCTTGCCCACATCTCAGACTCAGTCTTGTGGAGGGTGTTCATTCTTTCAGTGGTGTTCCTATTGAGAAGTTTCTCCTGCCCCTTGTCCGCCAGACAGCCAGTTCTGACTTGCCTGGTACAACTACTGCAACCCCGTGGGGAGACTAAACTAATTTCTTTGTGGTTTAGGAGCTGTCTTAATGTACTTCCTCTGGGAGTTGAACTCAGGTGGGGCTGAAGAAGCTCGCTGAATGCAGAAAGGACTGATGAGAATCTTCATTTTATTGAAACTGTCCGTGCAAAGCTATTCCTGCACATTTATGTTTGTTCTAAAAACTACGTACATCTTAAGTGAGGAACTTAAGCTTTATTTATGAAAACAACAAGCAGATTGATTATGCTAAGTCATTTCCAGTTTAGACAGGGAGGACATATTGCATTCAAAATTACATGAAAACATTTAAAGTTTCATGGCAGTTTCAACCGTGCCCTCAATTTAACAAGGTCTGGTGTTTCCCGTATTTATGCCTCTCGTGACAAGAATCTCTCTATTGTCTTACAGAGATCAGGAATGGAAACCTCAAGGCCATCCTAGGCCTCTTCTTCAGCCTCTCCCGATACAAGCAGCAACAGCAGCAGCAGCCCCAGAAGCAGCCCCTCTCATCGTCCCCCCTGCCACCTGCTGGGTCTCAGGTGGCCGGGGCACCTTCCCAGTGCCAGGCTGGCATTCCTCAGCAACAGGGGCTGGCCACTCCCCAAGCCCCGTGCCAGCCCCTCCAGCAGGCTTCATATCAGCAGGCAAAAACGCAAGCGGAAATGCAGTCCAGGTGGGCACCTCGAGGGGACAGATGGTACTGCTAACCTTCTTCACCCTGGCTGCATATAGGATAGCCGGTGTGGTCTGCTGTTCCCATTTGTGAGGAACTAGCATGGCCTCAAGATTAAATACAACAAGGCTCCTCTATGGCTGGCGGAGATGTGTGCTCTTACAGGTCAGAATGGCCAGCAGCCAATGCTGTTACTTTCCTGTGGGCAGTGGGCAGTATACTCTTGAGCAGTGGCCACAAACATGTCTGGATTCTGTTTAACTTAGAATGTGGGAGCCATGTGCCTTGAACATAGAGGAGGAGAGTCGTGCTGAGCAGGGACATCCTAGGCCTACCCTGGAGGTTAGGGGCTGGGACTTTACCACTGTTTCTGGAGGGACCCATGCCTGCTGCTTACACTGGCCACAGTGTGAGCAGAGTGGAATTTACAGTATTTATCATCTGTGCTTCAGTGGGAACAGCATGCAAATTCCTAAGCCATTCAGCCTTTCTGTAAAAGATCACCCACAAGTCATTTGCTTTAATGGCAGGGGAAAAAAAAAAGAGATGGTTTAGGAACTGGAAAGGTTTTGACTTAGGAGAAAGTCCTGCAGAAATTCTTATTGTAACTGTTTTCTTGTAAGCCACCAGTCTTTATCTGTAAAACCTAGTGCTGATCAACCAACTGATCTGATTGGTTGGTTGATTTCATCAAATGTGGGCTGGAAAACACTATACCCCAAAGTACCAGTACAGAAGGCTTCTTGAACTCTTTGACCCTTTACCACCTGCTAGCCACAAACCAAGCCCAAAGCTGCTCGACCCTTACTACCTTGGGGTCACTGATGTGTTTATCCCATGAAAAATGCAGTTTCCCAACTGGTAGGGTTTTACAGCCAGGAGTTAGTAAATGAGGCTCCCTAATTAATTATCTAATTATCCAACTGGCGTTATAGAAATTTGTGAAATAGGAGAGTCGCATGGACTAGCAATGAGAGAGAAGGCAGCTAAATGGCCAGGAACCGTGCTCTCTCCTTAGAGGGATGCCTGACTGGGAACCGTCCCCTGGCTAGAGGCTCCCTGGTGGCCCTGAGTGATTTGTTCAATGAGTACATCATTTCCCACAATGCCGTCCACACAGGCTCGTCCCCTAATTTGTTCTCGAGAATTATAGTGCAGAGAAAAGGTTCCGTGGGGGGATGGAGCGAGAACAGCACACTTAAGCTGTGATGGTTGTTGTTGCATGTCTGCTCAGAACCCGGAATGTGCCAGCGTGCATTCTTTACTCTAGTTAGCACCGAGCCTCCCGCGTGTCATTTGGGAGTCAGAGACGAACGATATCCACGATAGCTGCTCCCTGCATGTTGTGGAGAAGGCTGCACAGCCAGCGTGTGAGCAGGGAGGAAGGTGGGAGAGGCCATGCGCTCGCAGGAAGATGGTGGGATTCGGGGTTGATAGGATTAGGTTGGGTTGACGGGAGGGCCCCCTCTGAGGACATGACACCTAGTGGAGAAAGATGAATGAAAAGAAGCTAACCGTGCAGAACTCGACTGCAGAGATCTGACGGAGCGGGCAGCTTGTGTGGAGGCTCTGTGGTAGGAGCAAGCTCAGCATGACCTAGCAAGGAGAGAAGGAGCTGGAAGGTTGCCTGTGGGCTAAGAAAGTGGCTGCTTCCTTCCTCGTGGGGGACAGTCGTGTGCCGATATGGCGCCAGAGTCAGGCTGGACGAAGTGAGTTTGGACTCTGTAATAAGGTGCCAGGATGCCACAGGGGGCTCCGAAGTAGAAGATTCGGTTGGAGTTACATGTTTTTAAAATTGCCTTGGCTTCTCTTTGGTGAATAAGCTTGTTTGGAGTAAGAGTAAGATGAAGGACTCCAGTGAAGGAGGCCTTTGCAATCTAGGCAACGTGACTCGGAACAAGATGGTGTCAGGCAGATGCACATGAACCGGGAAGGGTATGGTGGAGATTGAGCCAAAGGTCCCGCAAACAGACCCAGCATCTAGAGTGAGGGAAGAAGAGGAAGCCCAAACAATAAAGCCTAGGTTTTTAGATCGAAAGGAGAGCAACCCACAGCTAATGAACACTTGACACTCAGGCCGGGTGTTTTATATCCATTTACTCCAGCTGCAGAAGGAAGGGTTCTTGCCACGTGTCACGGCTCTCTGGCCCTACACAGTGGCGGCGTGGACTAGGAATTAAGTGGGTTTGTCCTCATTTACCAGACTTGATTACTTCCGCACGTGGGTGCTCTCATCCCCTGTGCACTGTCACCTTCCGCTCTGACTTCCAAAAGCATCTTGCCAAGGTCTAGACATAGGCTATCCAATACTGACACTCTGGCTATGAACTTAAGGATGATAAAAATACACCATGGGCTGGCTTGCACCTTGTTAGTAGCTCCATATTCGATCTTTGGTAGCCAAAGCCCCAAAGGGTAACCATTTGGAGCCTTGGTTATTAGTGTCGAGTGCTGGTTCGAGCCCCCTAAATGCCTGGTCTCTTCTGGTTCTTATGTTAAAACTCTTCAAGATGCGCACACACACCCATTAGAGAGACATCTAGATTCAAAATGTCCCCGGGCAGCAAACACCAGGATTGGGCAGCTTTCTAGGAAGCTCGCTCATACCACGCAAAGGCACCGGAGACATGGGCATGAGGCTGCCAGGACAGCCATGGAGCGCTTCATCGCCTCACAGTCTGAACCCACAGTCTGTTGGTTTACTGTTCACAGCATGAAGTCTCCCACAGTGTAGAATCTCTTAGAACACATCTTCTAAGCCTTGCGTTCCTTCTCACCTGTGTCTACTTTCCATGCAGTCCGTATTCCATTATTCAGGAAACACCCCCACATTGCTTGATTTTTCTCCGTTCTCATCTCTCCCATCACTTCCCGAGAACCGTGTTCCTTAACACAGGTTATTGTGTGAGCCTACGTGCAAGAAAAAAGGATGTCCAAGTGATAACTGTTTCAGGCCAGGAGACAGCTCCGTGGTAGGAGCGCTTGCCATCCCTGGTACCCTAACTTTCATCTAAAAATACATAAGAAAGATAAACAGGGCACGGAACAATTGTAAATTGTTCTTGATTAAATCTGACCAGGAGTCTTTGTATGTGCTCATTTATGGGGCATTTACCTTCATACCACCCCCCCAGTGACCAAACCTGTGAAATCAATATGTAGTGCTTTGGAAACAGTTGCTGTATACATTATAAATGCCTCGTTCCCCAGGAAGTGCTTTAGAGAGGTGTAAAGATAGAAAGGAGGAGCAGAGAAGAGGATTGCCACAAACTCTAGGCCAGCCCGGACTACATAGTGAGAGCGACTCTCGGACCAGCCTGGGCTACAGTGTGAAAGAACCTATCGCAGAAAACCAAACCAAACAAACAGAGAGTATAAAGAAAGCGTACAGCTGAACG
Source organism: Cricetomys ansorgei (assembly GCA_026225945.1). Taxonomy (NCBI): domain Eukaryota; kingdom Metazoa; phylum Chordata; class Mammalia; order Rodentia; family Nesomyidae; genus Cricetomys; species Cricetomys ansorgei. The sequence continues at coordinate 824,371 of JAMJFZ010003970.1, forward strand.
GATGTAGAAAAGCCATTTAGTGTGGTGTTATAGAGAGTGCACAGCATAAAAGTCCTGAGACATATCTTTTGTTTGTTTTGCAGTCATGGGAATTAAACCTAGGGCCTTGCCAGGCTTGGTAAAGTGCCCAGTCATTGAGCCATACACCAGCTTGCTTTTTACTTCTTATCTTAAAACAAGTTGCCAAGGCTGACCTTGAACTCACCCTGTAGCCCAGGCAGATCTTGGACATGCCACCTGCGACGGTTTGTGCTATGGCGGTCACGGACTCACCCTCTGAAACTGTAAGCCCCAGTAAGCTCCTCTGTAAGTTGCCTTGGTCACGGTGTCTCTCTAGAAAAAGTAACGAAGACACCATCCTCCTGCCTCAGCCTCCTGCTTAGCTGAGATTACAAGTCTAGGTTTCCGATCACCCTGCTTGTAATTTCCTCACGTTGTAAGTCTATCAAATCACTGAAGTTGGACCTGGAGGGCACTGTGTGTTTAGTGGAAAGACGCATACACAGGGCAAGCCTGGGTACCTTCCTCTTGGCGTGGCTAACATGTCTTCTCTCTCACTGTCCTCTGTTCCACCTTTTCCTTCCTACCCTACAGTGCACCATCCAAGGACTCATCTCAAAGCAAAATCATCCGCTTCACACTGGGTCAGAAAAAGATCTCTAGGTTAGCAGTCCTCGGTGTCTTACAAAGCATGGTTTAAACCCAGCCCCGTTCTTCCTGCTTCATCCTCGCTGGCTGGCTGAGTTCCCTTTATGATTCCCCTCCCTGCTCCATGTCTGCAGTTACCCAAACCCAAACATGCTTTGGCTAATGATTCAGCTTGGGGAGTTCCGAAAGCAGCCTTGGGTGGGAGTGTGTATACGTGTGGGTGAGAGACTCTGTATGTGTGTTAAGTGGCTGGCTCAGACTTGGATGTTTCTCACCGTACTGATTTCGCCTCGTCATCAGAACCCGGTTCGTAGGAAGAGGTGAGTCTCCAGGTAGTTACACAGCGATCTTGCAATGAGTGCCTTGGCTCCCTGCTTCATCCCAGCCCTAATCTGCGCATCTCCTTTTTGTGTGTTGTGCTTTGTCTGCAGTCACTGTTGCTCAGTTACTAATCAGGGTAGGCTTCCTTGTGAGCTAAGATCTGAACAGACAGTTGTCACGTCCTGTCTCTGTTTCTGGGTTCTCCTGCATACCATGGAGAGGTTGCCTCAGTTTCCTGAAAAGGCAGAACTAGTCTGCAGCCATCCTGTCCTGAACCCTGAGAGGCATGTCTGGGAGTGGGGTTGTTACATTGTAACATCTCTAGTCTTGTTCAATCCTTACAGCCTCGGTGAGGTAATGAGGTAGGTTGTTAGCCCCATTTTACAGACGCAGAAGCTAAAAATTTCGCACGTGTGATCACTTGGTCCCAGGCTACACGGAAAATGGGAGAGAACCCAGGTCATTTTGCCCCCAGGACCCTTAGGCCACACCACCCTTGCTTAATTTTACATGGTTGTGTAGTTGTTAAAGCGTCTCTTTCAAACCTTACTGCTTTAGGGAAGGTTTGAGACAGCACTGTCTCAGCCTTGTCCCTCACACCACCCCTTGGCAAGTGAGTGAAGCCGTGCTGGAGTCGAGTCTCCCCTGGTGATGACCAGTGCTGTGTTTATTCCCTGAGGAACTGTCCCCTAAAGGTGAAGGAAAAAGGGCCCTTCATTTCATCTGTGTGAAATGAAGATCTGTGTGACCAGCTGCCAGCTGTCCCCTCTGCTAGACTCTAGCAACTTCTTATATAATCGGTTTCTTTTTCTGAAAAACTTGGAAGGGGCAACGAGACCCAACCTGGGAGCAACCTCATGGCTGAGAGAGAAACTACACGGCACCATGCTTCAGCGCACAGCGTACACACGTGACCCATTGCTTTCCCCGATGAAGAAGGGGAGGCTGCAGAGGGAGTGGGTACTCTCTTCAAGTAGGCTGACCCCACCCAATCCAAATGCCCGCCATGCAAGTGTATATACACTTGAAAGGAAAGGGGTGGCCTGCAGGAACCTGTGTCTGTTCCCACCAAGCTCAGCGCTCTGCCCCAAGAGATAAGAGCGGGAGCTGGCTGGGAAGCTGTCTGATTGGAAGCACATGCCTGTCCTGCATTGGGACACATGCGGTAAGGAGGCAGGGAGAGACCGGAAGAGCTGAAGACAAGGCAGCAAGCTACCTTGTGCCTGTGCCAGGAGCAGAGCTCCCACCTTACCATCTGCCGAGGTCTGGCTTCCTTTAGAGTCCGTCACATCCCTCATCAAGACTGTCTTTTGAGTGCATGTCTCCGCTGAGGCCAACAGAGGGATGGATTCAGGGTCACCGTGGACCCTCCTCTTCCCAGATCCTACCCCTTAACATCACCCTGATGAGGACTGAGGCTGACTCAGTACCATTAAGGACAGCGGCAAACTCCGGTTGGCAGAAGAGACACACCACCTTTCTGGCCGAGCAGGCCACCTCCCCCTGAACTATGGAGACAAATCTCTTGTTGAAGAGATTTGGCTGATTGGATTTCTGCCAGGACCAGGTACCTTGATGGGCACCAGAGATGTTCAGCGGAGTGGGAAGCTTCCACCATTGAATGTAGGCTTCATGCATTTCTGTTGTTGCCCTCTGGCATCTATGGTAAGGTCACAGGCACAGGCATTTAGGGAAGCATGGCGGTACAAAGATACAGTCACCACTCAGCATCATTGCCTTGGTAAATGATTTCATCTCTAGGAGCCTGTGTATCTCTCTACCTTGCTTCACGCACCATGTCCTGAAGATTTCGTAAAAGGCTTTTACAGTTTTAGATTATCACCGGTGTGTAAGAAGTTGCGGATACATGGGTGATGTTGGTCTTCTGGGTAGAGCTAGGCCAGGTAAAGCAGCCAGGCAGAGCGGATCCCCGCATGACCGTCTTGGGGAGTAGAATCAAATGAGTGGGATAGCCAGCCCCCTTCCTGGCTGCTGAAAAGCAGATGCCGTGGAAAAGAGAGATTTAGCATTTAATCATCTTGTCTGGCAAGAAAGCATCTCCGATCCCGGGCTCTGCACCCCCCTAGCATGTGCACACAAGCTGCCTCGCTTCCTGGGAGGGGCACCCCTCCGCTCTCAGCCTTTGAAGTGGCTTAGGGAGAAGAACCTCACTCTTCCCATCAGCACGCACAGCACGTGGAGCAGAGGCGCAGGGGGGCTCAGTTGTGGGTTCCGTGCCAGGAATGTGGGTTCCTGCTTGGTTCCATACACTCTGGAGAAACTGACCACGGTTCTCACAGCGGTAAGACTGGTCTCCCACCTCCTCACACCACTTCCCTTAGATTTAAGTTTTTTTTTTTTTTTTAAAGCGCCATATATGTTTGGGAAAACCCACGTGTGCCTTCTGTTAATTCGAAGCTGGATATGAAGTGATCATCAGAAGTGAAGTTCTATTTGGAGAGCTGCTGGGACCCCTTGGTGCTGTGAATGGCGCGGGGCTGATCTGTTTGCCTGCCTCCCGCTGCCCTGCTTCAGTGAAGTCGTGTGCTGGGCAGCATCTGCCATGCCACCTGCAGCTGTTTTGGGACAGACCCAGCTCTTCAGCAAGGCAGCGTTCTGATGCGGCTGACAGCACATGCTTCCAGGCTGGGGTTGATCCTAGCTCCCACGATACACAAGGATGTTAACAGTAACGAACTGCAGAATGTTTAGCTAGAGGCGGCAAGGCTGTGTTAGGCCACGGGTCTGTGTCACTGGTAAATAGACATACTCCTGTTTTTAGTTCCAGCTCTGCCCTCTGCTTCCCTAATTAATGCTTCAGCCCTGAGGGATGGGACAGAGTCCAGGCTTCCTAGTATGACCCACAAGGTCTTTCCTCCTCTGGTCCTGTTCACTTCCCCTGGCTGGTTCCCTCTACTCTGTCCCTCAAGAACAAGCACATTATCAACTCTTTCCTCTGCCCTCTTTTAGTGTGCTTTGTTTTTAGATAAGGTCTCGCCTTGTAGCCCAGGCTGGTGTCGAATCAGGGCAGTCTACCTGCCTCAGCCTCATCAGTGTGTGATTACAGGCATGAACCATCATGTTTGGCTTCGCCTCTGAACTCTCTGCAAGCTCTCACCAGGTGTGAAGTGCTTTGCCTTCTGAGCCTCTACTCACATTCCCCTTCCCCACACCGAATCCGGGTCTTGCTTCGAGGTCTCCTCTTTAGACCCTGTCTGACCTTGGAAGTCATCACTTCCTTTCTGTTTGCAGTTAATGTGTGCATGCACGTGCACACGCACGCGCACACACACACACACACACACACAGTCACCTAGATGTCAGCTGGAGCCAGCCGGCTCCTTCGGGTTCCAGAAAGGACTGTGCAGAGCAGTTCTGCCTCCTGCACCAGTAGAGTGGCTTTCTGTGATCACCCAGCTTCCTTAAGACACCGTGGTTGTCTTTGACTTTTGAAATCTCATACTAAAATGTATTCTGGACTAATTCAGTTGCAGATCGACACACTATCCCAGGGATGTCTTGATTTCCTAGTCTTTGAGTTATTTCTCACCTCCCACACATTTCACTCATGGCCTTGGTACGTGACGTGGTGTCTTAGTGTTACTGTTATTGTGGATGGAACACCATGACCATAAGCAAGCTGGGGAGGAAAGAATTCATTTGGCTTGCATTTTCACATCGCAGTCCATCACTGAAGGAAGTCAGGGCAGGAACTCAAGCAGGACAGGAGCCTAGAAGAAGGAGCTGACGCAAAGGCCATAGAGGGGTGCTGCTTACTGGCTTGTTCATCATGGCTTGCTCAGCCTGCTTTCTTATAGAACCCAGGACCACCAGCCCAGAGGTGGCCCCAACCTAAATAGACTGGACCCTCCCCCATCCGTCACTGATTAAGAAAATGCCAGCCAGGTAGTGGTGGCAGTGCACGTGTTTAATGCCGGCACTTGGGAGGAGAGACAGGTGGATCTCTGAGTTTGAGGCCTGCCTGGTCTACAGAGTGAGTTCCAGGACAGCCAGAGTTATAACAGAGAGAAACCCTGTCTCAGAAGAAGAAGAAGAAGAAGAAGAAGAAGAGGAAGAGGAAGAGGAAGAGGAGGAAGAAGAAGAAGAGAAGAAGAAGAAGAAGAAGAAGCCCTATTGACTTGCTTGCATCCTAATCCTACAGAGTCGTTTTCTCAATCGCTTCCATCTCTCAAATGACTCTAACCTGTATCAAGTCAACGTAAAACTAGCCAGCAGGTGGCTTTTGGTAAAATTTTCCAATGGATAAAAGAGGCTTCGGATGATAAACTCTTCAGATGGATGAACTTTAGAGCCATCATTACAAGCACCAGAGCATCACAGAGGCCCCTGACCATGGCTACCATGAGGAATCGGGACTGTTCTTAGTCCCAAATGAGGACTGCTTCACTAGAGTGAGGCCCTCAAACAACCCAGAAGCCTCCCAAGGGCAAGTTCTCCATCACAAAACAGTGTCTCTTCTGGAATGTTCTTTAATGAGGAAAAGAGCCCAGCTTGACAAAGCCCGTCTTGTGTCTTGTGTCAGATACTGATTTTTGCTGTCCTCTCTTCTAAGGGATTAAGTCTGTCGGCTGCAGCACTTCTCAACCTGTGGGTCTCCAGCCCTTTAGGGGTCGAACGACCCTCTGTCTATCAGATATTTACATTATGATTCATAACAGTAGTAAAATTACAGTTATGAAGTAGCAATGAAAATAATTTTGTGGCTGGGCACCACCACAACCTCAAGAACTGTACTAAAGGGGTCACGGCATTACAGAGGTTGCTAACCAGAGGTTGCTAACCAGTGATCTGCTTCCTTATCTGATTCTTTCTGGTGTGATCCCCTTATGGGGATGTCCAGTTCCTTACTGTGCTCACAGGGAGGATGAGGGGGAACTCAGTAACACCGAGTAATTACAGCAGACTAGGTCCCGTTTCAGATGTACAGCCATCCATTGGGTAGTTACCATTCCAAAGTTATAGATGAGGGATACGAATGTCAGATGCGAGGCTGACTCGGAGTCCTGTGGCTGGGAAAGCCTGCTTTCTGTCCGTTACACCATATTGCCTCCCAGAAGATTAGACCAACTCAGGATTATAGCCGACCTATCCCGGATGGCTTGCTTCTGCGGCCCAGCCTCGGGTGAGCACGGTGGGGACTCTCTAGCAACCCGGAGAGGGTTTTGTCTTTTCCACCTTCCTGCTTTGAGCTTCGCTGTTCTTTATAACCACCACCACCACCACCACCACCACCACCACCACCACCACCACCACCACCACCCCCTTTGAAGCCTGTACCACGGAATACCTCTGCTATGACATTATCTTGGAACAAGTCCATCGTCCTGCTCCAGCCGGCACTGTGTGTGAGGGATAAAGACTTCTGCAGACCATGGTTGCTTAAGTCAATCCAACCCAAGAGCCCCTGTGCGTACCTGTTCTACCAACGGATGTGAGACTCAGGTCACCCAACATGGCAGATTTGCAGGAAACTGTATGAGAAGCAGATCCAAGTGAGAGTAAGACCCCACTTCTGGATCTCCTTGACCGTCTGTGCTGGTGAAACCAGCCCCCACCCCAGACACTGGCACTGCTGGGGAGGGGGTTTGGGGGTCATACCTTTTCTGTGTCTGTGGGATCGAATTTCTCCAAACCAGAGGTGGCAACTTCACAGAGGGTAGATGCTCCTAGCACAGCAGGAAGCGATGCTGCCAAGACTCAACCAGCAGCTGGCTTAGGGGAACAGCAACCCCCCTCCAGCTCTCCCAGCTCCTAGTCAGGGGACCCCCCCCCACCCGCCAGCTTTTTTTTTTAACTGGATCAGTTTTACAGCCCTCTCACACCAGCTCATGTTCTCGTGTACTCTGCAACCGTCTTTCTTGCTGAGCCAACAAGAAAAAGTTTAAAGCGTTTGCTGCTTACATCTAAAACGCTTCCAGACTCCGGGCTTCTTTGGTGCTCCCCGAATCGCGGGGAGAGAGAAGGCCGAGAGCTTTATGAGTTGAAAACTCAGGCTTATCACTGGGTCTAACGCTGGTCAGCCGAGGCTCCAGCAGCTTTTAAACACGGCTCAGTGGGTTTTAACTGAAAGATACAGCTAAATATGTCATCATGTATTCGTCTTTCAACTTTAATTATTGAAAACAGCCTGCTTAGTAAGTCCCTGGACCAGAATTCTGATTTGAGGAGTCTTTCCCCTCACCCCTCTGGGGAGTACTCCTTTACATCCTCAGACACACTACAAAGAAATCTGGCAGCTTTACTTCCAGAACCACCCAAAACGAGGTTTCACTTAAAGGGAAAGTGTGCATCTGTCTTTAGACTAGCTGAATCCCGCTGATTCTACAGAGAGAGTTATGACTTTACGTGTTGACTAAAGAGAGAAGCTGAGCTTCAGCCTCAAAGGGACGCCACAGAGACAGGTTGTCAGGTGTCAAAGGGAAGTGTATAGGCAGCCAGGCGTCAGGTTTGCCCTGCAGATGTGCTAGCTCTTACTGTTATAAACGGAACCCTTGTCTTGATGTCCACACCTCTGGATTATGGCAAACACTATTTCCAACACAGTTTCACATGGGGAAAATAGTTCAGGGTGAAGCCATCATGCTCCATGCTGGATAGAGTCAGGGGTGTTGTGGCTTGCTCATATTGAAAAGTAAGAACGCCTGTCTAGACAATAAAGGAGAGGCCTTTCATATTTTTTATCAGCAAACTTCTTATAATGGTTTTTCCTTCAAATTTCCACTTGACTCAAAAGAATTGTGTTCCCATGTTGCCCTTGAACTTTCCCAGGATCATCACTACCTTGACTGTTTCCACCAGATCCACTGACGAGCAGTCACCACAGACCCAGTGTCTCAGTTCGTTGCATTTGTTGTTGCTAATGTCTATCCTCCTGCATGGCTGCAGTGCTTTCTGACACACTGCCGTGTCCTAAGACCGACTGCCTTACTCTTTGACTTTTGCATTTTAGACTTCCAGGTCCTACCGCAAGGGTGGCCACTGCAGGCGGCGAGGCCAAAACACGTGGAGGATCGGCTGCTGCCAACAACCGACGCAGCCAGAGCTTTAACAACTATGACAAGTCCAAACCTGTCGCCTCTCCACCCCCACCCCCACCGCCAAGTAGCCACGAGAAAGGTGAGTCATTTTTCTCCTGGGTCCTTCATCAGTTTCTGCTTACAGCGGATCTGTCTGCTTCCTTCGGGTGAGTTTGGAAAGGGGTCACGACCAAGTTCACAAACAGGATGATGAAGGACTGTGGTTCAAGCACACGTGTGCTTAGCAAGAAGGTTGTTATCGGCGGCATCGATACCGTGGGGAAAGCGTTACTTTCACAGCCAGCCAGGGAAAGTTATTTATTTGGCCATGGCCCATAAGGCACTTGGCTACAGATTAGAAACGAGATGCCATTGGAAATTTGAGATTACATTTTTACAGAATGTATGCCATGCAGTAAAAGGGTTTGGGGAAAACTCAAGTTTCTTGGAGCTTGCTTTGGGACCCACCAGAAATGATGTGAATAGGAATCGGGATTTTTCACCTTTGAAAAAGTCAGGCACGTGTGTCAGCTAAAGCGAAGCACTTGGGTTACATCCAAGAAGCGGACGACTTTGCTTCTGGCGTTGTGATGACATGATGATAGTTGACTGTCTAGGTTACTGGGCTTTTAGGACAGAGAAAAAACAAGGTGAGTGACCTCGTGCAAGCCCTCCTCGGGAGGTGGTAAAACAAACCTCTGCTTGCATAAGCATATGAGACGTTTGAGAAACTGAGGCAGACTAGAAGAGTCTTCAATGGAAGAGAAGCCTGTCTGCGTGCCCACCAAACAGAGAGGATAGAATACATAGCCAGGTCTCTCAGAAGCATCCCCACGATGGTAGTGTGGAGCTTACCCCGGATCATGGCAGTCCATCCCCTTGAGACACAAGCATGCTGCCCCTCTGTCCCTGGAGTGACTTAGAGCCTGGGCAGCCCTCTTGCTGTGCGTGAACTCAGTCCCATGCCATCTGTGCCCCAACCCAGGAACACTTAGGTCAAGGAGCCTGATTCCCTTGAGAGTTTACTAATGATTACATTTTTTCCCTTTCAGAATAGGGGAAATATTTTTTATTTTTATGGGACTGACAGGTTTCCCAACCAAGGCACCAAGAACCGATAAAACAGGATATCTGGACCAGTCACATCTGTGTAATCCCTTACACACATAACACATAACACACATAACACACATAACATCCTGTCTCACACATAACTAAGGGTTTTTGTTTAATTTATATTGTTTTAGGTCTGTTTGTTTCACTTTAGGAGTGCTGGGGATCAAACCCAGAGCCGTGTCACGTTAGACAGATGCGTCCGTGAGCTTCGTTTCCCACGTTCCCTTTTCTTTACTTCGCCATGCCTAAGTGGTATTTCTTTATAGAGTTGTGCTTGGAGGGGGTTGGAGAGATGGACCACCAGTTAAAAGCGCATGCCTCTTTTGCAGAGGACCCAAGTTCAATTCCTAGCACCCAGTTTGGATGGCACATGACCACCTGTAACTCCAGCTCCTGGGAACCTTTTTCTGGGCGCTTGCACTCACATGCACATAAAGACATTCGCCTAACAATAAAACACTTTTTTTAAAAAAAACATAAATTTGGGGGTTGGGGAGATGGCTCAGTGGTTAAGAGCACTGGCTGCTCTTCCAGAGGTCCTGAGTCCAATTCCCAGCAACCACATGGCGGCTCACAACTGTCTATAATGGGGTCTGATGCCCTCTTCTGGCATGCAGGTGTACATGCAGATAGAGCACTCATACACATAAATAAATTGTTTAAAAAAAAATGTAAATTTGTGCTTGGAATACAAAAAGCACATCTGTTTTCAAATTGGTACAAGAGCCCATATTCTAACATGTTCTCTTTTACATTTCTTAACTGGCACTGGTATAAACCAAACTGTATATATCCTTCCAGAACTTTCACAGTGCAGCCATATTAATACAACACACATACATATATACATATAAAAATGTTTGGGGTTTACCTCAATAAGGAAAATCTATTTTCTTTTTGGTTCCTCGTATGTCATGGCCACGTTTAGTCCCACGTTTTAAAGGATATAAGTAACACGTACCAAAAAATGTTGGATACTTGCCACAGTCACAAAGGCGGGGGGGCGGGGGTAAAGTGGCTTGGGATGAGGCCTGAATTTCAAAACAAAGTGAAGTGTTTTAAGATGCTGAGCTAATAAAGCCATTGGGTAACTCTGGCCTTTGTCGACGTCACTGTGACTGTCAATGGCCTAGCATAGTAAAAACTCCTTTAGGTTTGAGAATAAAGCCTGCCGCCTCAGTTTTCCCTCCACCTGTGAGGTCCTCCATAACTGGTGTGCTGTGAATTATGAGAGATGCTCAGCTTGCCCTTGGCCTTTTAACATGAGGGCTACTGTGCCTCCTGGTGTGTCTCCTCCTCTGGTCCTTGTCAGCCACGTCATCCCCTTGCCCCGTTCTCCTTGTCAGAAGACTGAGTTAGATGACCTTTAGCCATCGTGTCATGTCTGATTTGCGGTGGGTCCGTTGATTAAGAGTGACGGTGAGCATGCAAGCATGGTCGAATTGTGGTTGGCGACAGCTTTGAGTCCGTGATTAGAAGGCAGAACTGTAGAATGACCACCTGACGTCCTGCTGCATGCCGGGATCCCGACACGACACCCCAGGTCGAGCGGATGGAGTGATCCAGTAATCTAAGTCCTGCTGAGGGGAATATGGCGGCACCTCTTTCCTTTGCTCCTGTCCATGTGCGGAGACTGGGATGGGGCTGGCATCGGATAACTAAGGAGCTAAGATGAGATGCTGCCTTGCAGAGGCACACAGGGAGGAGTAGTGTGTGTGTGCATGTGTGTGTGTGTGTGTGTGTGTGTGTGTGTGTGTGTAACATGTGTGCTATAACAGAGAGGTGCATGGAGTTGTGAGCACAAAGATGGCAATCCAGGTCTACTCTGGGGGAGTCTGAGAAGTGGTAGCATCTGCATTGCTTTCTCTTAGTGCTAAGGATGGGTACTGGGGAAGGAGTGAGCTGCTTCAAAAAAAAAAAAAAAAAAAAAAAAAAGTCAGCCAGGCAGTGGTGGCACACGCCTTTAATCCCAGCATTAGGAAGACAGAGGCAGATAGATCTCTGAGTTCAAGGCCAGCCTGATCTACAGAGTGAGTTCCAGGTCAGCCAGAGTTACAACAGAGAAACCCTATCTGGATAAATAAATACATAAATAAATAATTTTAAAAAGTCCTAGTATTGGTCTAGGTGTTGATCTGAGAGCCGATCTGCTGGGTTCATCTTTGAAATTAAACTCCAGTTCTGTAGTGGACCTGTCTGAGGTCTCCACAGTGATAGTTAGGCCTCCTTGGTCATTCTGGAGCTGTGACCCTTGCCAGGGATAGCCAAAAATAACTGCACCATTTCTGGGAAGCAGCTGCAAAATCACTGTGATCTGTGGGTTGCAATCCATCATGGGAGGGGCCAGGGGGCCACTGCTGTGTTTTAAAAATGCTCCAGGGGTGTTGGTTGTCTAGAGATGGAACTGTATGTGCAGATGAGCCACTTACCTAGGCTAGGCTGTCAGACTGGATTAAGCTACCGCACTCATAGTCCTCTTAGGGCCCCAGAAGAGGAGAAGGTCGGACAGCTATGAAGCCACACTCATCCATGAGGCCAGACTACAATATCTGGAGAAGAGTTTTTGGCTTCCAATTAAAGACAAGGCAAATATTTTAAGGCAGATGACTGAACTTAAATTCTGGCCTTGCCACTTTTCAGAAGTGTGACTCTGTGTATACGCTGCCTATAGGCAGCAGTCACCAAGGCATCCACTCCAGGGCACCTTTAAAGACATGCCAGTCACACTGGTGCCACTGTACTCAGAAGGATGCAGACACCATTGCAGGCGCTAGCAAGCCCCACCCCCACCCAGGTGCTTCTCCACTGGAGTGGGCTTTGCAGCAGCATGCATTGCAAACCCCACCTGGGACTCCCAACAGGGCAGGCTCAGAAGTCACTGGGCCAAAGCTGGAGCTGCAGCTCTTGAAATAGCCTGGTCTATATACTACTTCCGGGGCTCCTGCAGTTTGAATCCCAATCAGCAGCCATAGTTCTCAGAGAAGCCCAAAGTTGACGGTGTCCTCAAGAGGTACCCACACTTTCCAGATGTGGTCGAAAAACCAGAGGTCATTTCTGCCGTGAGCTCCACCATGAGCATTGTCACTTTGTAACACAGTGACTTCCCATCTTTATCAGGTTTTTCTGGAAAACAGTCAGAAGGTCACCCCGAGGTCCTTTTCCCATACAGAAGCATAATGGGTTTTGGGGTTTTGTTGATCCTTTCCCACTAACAAGTCTCCCTACTCCTCAGAGACTCAGCTTGTTGTTCTGTGAAGTGGTAACAGTGAACTCTTCACAAAGAGTTCTTCACGAAGTTACACACGTAACATCCTTGCCGGGAGAGGGAGTTAGATCCCCTAGGACTGGAATTACAGATGCCTGTAGGCCACACATGGATGGCAGGCATTGAACCCGGGTCCTCTGGAAGAGCAGCCAGTGCTCTTAACTGCCGAGCCACCTCTCAAGCCCCAGGATACTAATTTTTATTCAACCACCTCACTTCTTCCCCCTGTACAATGTTTACCTCTTTCTGGTCTCCCCCCCCCCCACTCTATCTGTCATACAACATCTCATGACCCTCTCTCCTTCCCCTTCTGCCCCCTTCATAGTCTCCTTTCTGCTTTCCTGTCCTACACACACACACACACACACACACACACACACACGATTCACTTGTTTCTCAAGGAGTGATCACTGCTTGTCGTCTTTCAAGATAAGCTCTGCAAATACAGACCCTGGACTTCATAAACTTTGCCCTTTCCATACAGACGTCTGAGTCTGTATTTGACAGTCCTATAATCCTCAAAGCTGTGAAGACAGAAAATTCTTACTCTCCTCTTCTTAATTATACTTCGCAAGAAATGCCATTTCTGATTGCCCTGTAACTCCTAGCAAGTATTTGGTGACTCATTGCTGTTGGAGATAGGTAGTGAGACCCGTCCCCCACCCCAACTCAAGCCTAGCATGCAGCAGGAGCTCAAAAATGGGGAACCGTAGAAATTTCGTATCCATCTTGTCATAACTATATTTAAAATTATTCTCGGAGCCAGCACTTTAGATAGCTACACTGACTGTTTGCAAGGAACTTCAAAGCTTGCTTTGGACTTACGGTTTTTTTAACCTTGCAAGTCTTCAAGTTGTTATTATATTTTACTTTAAAATGTTTTCATTGCTGTCTTGTTCCAGCTGCGAGCACATAGAAAATAAGGGGATGGGTTTTGGTCCCTTACTTGGGCTGGGGACATGCAAGGGGGTGTAGGAATGGTAGCAGGAGGCAAACAGGGCCAGGAGGTGCTCTGAGGGTGTCAGTTCACCCACCTCAGCTCTTGGTACTCTTGGCTCTTGAAGATTCTTTCTGCCTTGAAGAGCAGACACAGGGGACAACTATGAAAGTCTCACATCTCAGCTTTTGTACTTAACCTTTAGGATTAGACAAAGCCAAATATCAAGGGGAACAAAATCATGTCTTTTGTGTTCTCTTTGGCTATCTTTGGGCCGTTTTTCTTTATCTACCATGCAATTCTGAAAACCTTAGGGAGGTGGGGCAGAAAGGCCCTTGGGTGTGTGAAGCTGTAAATATCAGTGCTCAAGCCAACCTTTCCCCACAGAGACAAAGAAGGCAAACTAGCGAGCTTTGCTTTTCTGGCAGTGTGGATGTGCTTCAAAACCAGCTTTAAGGTTTTGCTGGACGCTCTCAATATAAAAGACAAAGAACCTGGCTTTGGGGAGCAGGGAGAATGAATGAGACCAAAGGAAGAGAGACTGAGTAATATAAGAAGACAATGCCCATTTGGTTAGTCTGCATCGGGGATGCAAGATGAGTACCTGGTGCACATCTGGTCTTCAGGTGATAGATCCAGTGTTTGTCGGGCGGAGAGCACCGTTTACTTAAATGTTCTTTAAAAACAACTTTCTCCTAAGTTTTGTATTTGACAGTATTCATCTATATTTGAAAACAAATTTATTTTGGAGTAAATGGAATGAACCTCTTCTGTGGGCACGTAAGGCCTGTCTTCACAAGAAGGAAGGCTGGTCAGAGGGAGGAGGGGCAAATGAGCTGTGACCATCCAGTCCAGCCGTAGCTGGTACTCGTGATGAGACTCTCATGAAGGCACTTGACCCCTCCCCTGCTGAGGATGGGCTTCCTGGGGCTGGAACCAACCCATCAGACAGGATCCCATTTCCCAGCTGCAGCTCACCCCCTCGTCGTCTGTGTTCATGCTTCTTTAGAACACCAGCCTGTAGCTGGTGTGGGAGGGCTCCAGCCTCTCTCCATGCTGTAGATGAGGGGGGTCATAGCAAGAACACCTGTCTCCGAGGTAGTGGTCCCAGTAGGCTCACTGGTGTGGACACCGTGTCTGTATGAGTGGCTCTGGAGCAGAATGGTCTGCACCAAGGCACCAAGGGCATGGCTCTCGTGCATGGCGTCTGAGGAGCTCCTGCTGGGTTCTTCGGTGGTAGCTATGCCTATTTCTGAAGTCGGAAGGCTCTCTGAGCTTTGTGGATGGATGGTAACACAGGCTCCGGCATCAGAGGAGTGGCCCGCCTGATTCTCCTAAGGTGAAGCTGGTCCCTCTCTGCCCTGGGCCCATTGCCTGTGCTGTGATGGAAGAACCATGGTGTTGTTCTGAAATAAAAAAGTGGATTGCAAGGTCCTCAGCCTATAGTAGCTCAGCTTGGGGAAAGCAAAGCTTTATGGTTAAAAAACAAAACCCATCTTTTGACTGCTGGATAGCCCAAAACAGTGAGCCTCTGCTGCCCTCTGCTGCCTGAATCTTGTGATGGCATCTCATCTCTTTGCCTAGCTTTTTTTTTTTCTTCTATTATTTAACTTTTAAAAAATCATTTAACTATTTTATATGTATAGGCATTCTGCCTGAGTATATATCTGTGTACCCCTTGCATTTTGTGGCACTTGCAGAGGCCAGAAGAAGGTATCAGATCTCCTGCAAACTGAATGACAGATGGTTGTGAACTGCCTTGTGGGTGCTGGGAATCAAACCTGGGTTCCCTGGGAGAACAGCTCTTAACCACTTAACCAAGGCACCCTGTTAGAAAGATAAAGATTTCCAGATTGTCTAGATGGTCCCATCTGGGCGTGGCTTCCCTCCTCTCTTGCCTCCACTTGGGAAAGTGACTGTCCCAAAGCACCCCTAAGTGTGTTCTATAACATCCCAGTGGCCTGGAGGAATAACTCTGTCTTTGGTAGCAAGGAACTGACATGGGCCGGAGCTAGCCCTCCCTCTTGAGTCTGTCGCTCCCTCTTAGGTGAGAGCCAGCTGCTGGATTCAAGGATCAGGTTTAACCCGAAGGAAAGGGATCTTTGCAGGAACTAGTGGATTTATTTTGCTCTAAGCAAGGTATGCTAGATGTATTTGTTTTGAATGAGTGAGTAATTCCAAATGAGGCAAGGCAATGGGTGGTAAACAACCCTTCTCTTAATCACTCGGGCACTCACCCCACCTTTCATGTCCCGGGATGTGTCCAGGGTTATTTGTCCCACATCTCCTCTGTATCAGGTACCAGACTAGTCACTGATACCCAAACGTGAAGAGAATGGTGGTAGGCCCTGCCCTCGTGGGACTCACAGTCTGATGAAAGAGACAGATTAAAACAATAAGATAATAGTGTGATAATTACTTCTCTGCAAAAACTCTGCTACAAATAAATGTGCTTTTCCGGACTGGGGACCCCCGTCAGGGTGAGACCCACAAAGTTTGCCGTGGTGTTTACTCATTTTCTCACACAACGGTTAGGAGCTAAGGGTGTTTTAGGACATGCGCTAGTTGAACTTCATTTCCCGCTGAAATGAAGGTCTGTACCCTGGGCGGCATTTTTTTTCTCTCTCTCCCTTTCTCTAACCGTAGGAAATAATACTGAAAAGTTACAGGGAAACAAATCTGGCTCTGTACTGAAAAATAAAGGACTTTCCTATCTGTCTGGTCCCAGTTGGACAAGTTGAATCTCTTGAGAGGGGAATTCCCCAGCCCCCCAGAGGTGTTCGAGCAGGCCATAGCAGCCCCGTTCTGGCTGCCTATGTTAGGTTTCAGCAGACAGCATGGATGGTGTTTGCAAACCCGAGTTGACTATCTCAGGCAAAGGGTGGAGTCTTTGTGACTTAAGGAGGTTCTGGAAATACTTCCATCCGTTTAGATAATAATCACAGGCATTTAGTGTTTATGAACTTTAGTTTATGACCTTTTATTTAAGCTCCGCCTCCTGTAAAGGCATCCGTCCACCCCAAAAATGCACTTTTTCCTGCTCGATTCTACTTACGCTCTAGAACTTGTTTGTATTCCTTAAAATAAAAAAGTGCAAGCCAGGCAGTGGTGGTGCACGCCTTTAATCCCAGCACTCAGAAGGCAGAAGCAGGCAGATCTCTGTGAGTTCAAGACCAGTCGGGTCTGAAGAGTGAGTATCAGGACAGCCAGAGTTCCAACAGAGAAACCCTGCCCTCGGTGACATTGCATCGACTTCTCCCCGCCCCCGCTTTGATTTTGTACTTGGGGTGATTTCCCTCATGAGTTCAGATGAGTTGTGAACTGGTTAAGTTCTTGCTCTGCAGTCATCAGAGAAGATCCTTGTCGCAGAGAAGAAATCACGGCTGCTCAGTGAGACAATATACATGGAGGTTCGAACCCTTAACGTGTGGGTTTGTTTTTCTGCCCTTTTCTAGTGCCCAGTAGCTTAGGTTCAGGACTCAAACACCTGTTCTACATACTTACTATTGGGGGCATCATTCATCAGGTGAAACCCAGCCTACAGAGAACAAACCATTCTGAGCCTTATAGGGAAGAATCTCATCCCTGCTTTGAAGATTTCTGAGCGCTGAGATGCCCTTATTCTGTCCTGTCATTTGTGTGCGAGGCAGGCTAGGCTCAGACACAGACTTTCTTAGGGGCCAGGATGACTTTGTATCATGTTAAATTCATCTGGTTCAGAATCAAAATCAGCAAGTATGGGGCGGGGGGGGGGGGTCTTGTCAATGCAAGACCAGTGTACTGGCACAAGGATTCTCACCCATGTCACCCTCTGCCATGCCAAGTCCAAGACATTTCAACTCTATCCCTCCAACAGAAGTGTGTTTCCTTCCCAAAGAGCATCTTCACAGCCTAAGAAATAGGGAATCTCAGAGGAACCTTTGGGAGCTAGCTTTCGTCTGGACTGCCCAGTCTTGAATTTGGCAAAGGCACATTGTGACTTCCCATAGAATCTCAACCCTGGGATGTAGTTCTTCCAAATAATAGCTATTTGCTGTTTCCCATAAGCTTGCAGGTTGACCAAATATTCCTACTGAGCTGTCTCAGGCTTGCTCATGTATCCATGGCCATGGAGACTAGCCGTGGCCAAGACGACCCGGCCATCTCTGAACGATCCTCCTCCTTCCAGCTGCTTCTCGATGACTGTTTTTATGTAGATGAGTTCCGGGATAGGAGACTGAGGTGTGTACGGCCGGTTGAGACCTAACCCCGAGAGGGACATCATGTCTTCTCTTCTGGGCTGGCCTGCCCCACATTCGCAAGGGTGGGAAATAGCATCAGAGTCACAGCGAAGAGGGTGTATGACGGAGAGAATGAAGACCGGGGGCCGTCGTCCTAACCCATCTACCCCGACAAATAAGACAGACACAGTAAGTGGACATTGATTTCACTTGTCAAGATGGCACTGAGAATTCTATCAGCTCCCAGTATGGGGTTTCTGACAACTCCGGAGGGTGTGTGCAGAAGTGAGGGGCCGAAGGATCCTCAGTTACTCTAGGCCCGTAGGCTTCTGAGTGATGGAAGCAAGCAGCTAGAGTGGCCCTGCTGAACGTGGGACTCTGCAGACAGGCGCGGCTCTGCGCAAGCCTGTTTTCCCGCTGCGATCTGCCGTCTCCACATTGTCAAGCCCCTGCCCTCTGTCATGCACCGCCTGGCAGATATTAGCTGAACATCCAACTTGGTTTCAGGACACTTGGGAATTGGTCCCAGCATCACTACACGAGGGCCACATGACTTGGGGTCATTTAATACTCTGAACTTGGAGTACCCTTGCCTTGCAACGGACACGAGAAGAGAAGCAGCCCCCGTGCAATGCAGTATCTGTCCGATCGGTGAAATCAAGTGCACACAAGTCAAAAGGACCAAAAAGGAACAAAGCGACCGACCACAGCAGCCAAGCTGGAAATCCCAAGCCTTTATTCCCATCCTCTTGCTGAAGCCCTCACGGACTTTCTTGCTCTGCCTCCGCAATCCTGGATAAACAGAGTAAAGAACTTTTTTTTTTTTTTTAAACCAGGGACCTGGGGGCTACAGAAATGGCTTAGCAGTTAAGAGCTCATGCTGCTCTTCAGAAGACCAGAGTTCGAATCCCAGCACCCATGTCAGGTGGCTTCTAACTGCCTGAACCACCATCTCCCCGGGGGTAGGTGTCTCTGCCCTCTATAGGAACCTGAATCCACATGCAGATACCTATACACAAACATACACTTTAAAAAAAAAAAAAAACTTAAAAAAATGAAACAGGCACCTAGAACCAGAATTGACCTGTCCCCAGAGGACATTCCTAACAAGCGAATTCTTGCCATCACTTGGTAAATATCAACTGGGTTAGCTTTGGCTTGTGGAATCTTCGAAATGGAACGTATTGATTGTGGAAATCTCCCGGTGCTTGCTTGCTGTAGAGGGGGGAATCTGAGGTGAAAATGTTGACCAAGAAAAGCAACCGTGGCATATGGGTTTGGTTCCCGGTCTGTCTGTCTGTCTGTCCCCACCTCCCATCAATTAGCTAAAGTAAAGAAGATAAATCTTTCCGTGGAGTTTTAAGGAAGAGGGAGCTTCATTGAGAAAGGTTACAGTGGATGCTTTTCCTCAGTGCTTTAGAACGAAGAGGTCTTGAGCTAGCAGAGGATGTTTCTCTGGGTGTAATTTTATTTTATTTTTCTCCTCCGGATTTTCTCATCACCCCCATAATGTGGGTACTTTGGTTGTCGTAATGTGTCCAGATCCACAACTGGAAAAGTCCTCGTGTGTTGTTCCTAGGAGTCGGTGACTAAACTGTAGATTAAAGATACCAGAGGTAAACGGATTAGGCTATGCAAGGAAATGGGGGAGGGGGGAGTGGATGCAGCCTGAGCCCTGCTCTCTGCTGAGAGCCTCTGGCTGTGGGGTGTTGGTCAGCAAGAGCTGGCTCTGTCTCGGCAGTAGAAATGGCCACTGCTTGCTGCACACTGATCCGAACTGTTCGGTCTCATTAAGGAACCCCTCAGATCACCTTTTGGCATGAAACCTTCCACCAATCATCAAACAGCCAAGGTGGGGGCCCGGCTTCCTTGAAGTCTCTCCAGACCCTTTGGCACACTTGCCTTTTGGAAGAGCTTAGCTAAGCGGAGAGCTTTTGAGGCCTGCGATTTGGGCCGGGGGAGCACTGGGACACCGGGAACAGCACCGGGACTCAGCTCACCCCTTGCTTCTCGACTCGAACCCTTCCTCGTGTATACTCTCCATCCGCATGAGTGACTTCCTGGAGTCACTCCTGGAGGAGCAGTGTTTGCAGACAGCCAGTGTCTGTAATCTGCAGAGGCCTCTGTGCCCTCTGCTCAGCCCTGCCGAGCAGAACGGGCAGGGTAAGCGTAGTCTGACATGGTTGCCACCGGCGGTACCTGAAATAGGGTAAGTGTGTCCATGAAGCTGAATTTGTGTGGGGTGTGTGCACGTGTGTGGGAGACAGAAGAGGCTGTCGGCTGTCCTGCTCTACACCTTATGCTCTTGAGACAACTTCTTACAGAGCCAAGAGCTAGACTGGCAGGCGGAAAATTCTATGGTCCCTCTGTCTCTGCCTCCACCTCCCCCGGCCCAGTGTTGGCATTGCAGGTACACATAAGTCCTGGGGTTTTGAACTCACGCTTGTGTAGCAAGTACTCTCCCATTTAGCCATTTCTCCAGCCCTAATAAGCTGAATTTTTAAAATTACATTTATTTATTTATTTATTTCTGTGTGTGTGTGTGTGTGTGTGTGTGAGAGAGAGAGAGAGAGAGAGAGAGAGTAGGTGTAGTAGCACTCACGTGGAGGTCAGAGGACACCTTGCGGGAATCAATTCCCTCTTTCCATCACGCAAGGCCCGGAATCGAACCCAAGTCATCATGATTTGGTGGCAGCTACCTTTACCCACCGAGCCATCTTCCAGACCCAGAATACAAATTCTTAATGTGCTAATTTTGATTCTCTTCAGTGATCGCATGTGGCCGCTGGCTCCTGCTAAGAGTTTGATGAGTAGTTAGAAAGTGTGTCTCTGAAGTCTGTCATTAAAAGTGGCTTTTTTTTTTTTTTTAACGTGGCTAGAGATTTGGCTCAGTGGTTAAGTACACTCGTGGCTCCTGGAGAAGACCCAATTTTGGTTCCCCGCACCTGCATGGTGGTTCACGACCATAACTCCTCTTCCAGGGGATCCAACTCCCTCTTCTGGCCTCCACATGCACCAGACACACACACACACACACACACACACACACACACAGAGGCAAATATCCATGTACACGCACGCACGCACGCACGCACGCATGCTAGCACGAGCGAATGTGAAGGTTCACACACATAAATATAAATAAATAAGGCTTTTATCCAATCAAGAGCCTCCCTTGCAACTTGGCATTTTCTCTGGGTAGTTATTTGATTGACGTCTGGGTCCAACCCCCAGCCCATGATAGCTAGTGAATGAGGCCAACCAATAGGATAAACGTACGTAAACGCTATGAGATTTGGGTGAGATTTGAAACTTCTCTGTGCAGTTCTCAAGTGTGAGCTTCGTGGATGACAGCCTTACGCTGGGTCAAAGGCCCCAGCGTCCTGCCCCATCTAGTGCTGAGTAACTGCCCAGTAACTGTGTCTTGGATGTAAAGACGATGATTTAAAAATGGCTCTTCAGTGGCATGTCTTATGAAATGTCCAAAAGAGGCGAATCTCTGGAGATGGGACGTGACCTTGCCGAGGCTAGACCGCGGACGGGGCGTGATCACAGAGGGCTGTGGCGTTTCTTTGGGCTTCGAAGACGTTTGAAGATGGGACTGTGGGGCTGCGCACAGTTCTGTGTGCTCACCGAAGACTTCTGGACACTCCTTTAGATGCGCGCGCGCTTTACGTTACGGTGGTGAGGTCCATCTCATAGCGTGGCTAAAGAAACAGCTTCTTGTTCCCTGTGTCCTGCCCTGGTCTCCTTCCCTGTGGGGGTTGGTGTTCAAGCACCTCCCATGCCCTCCCTGGACCTCAGTTTCTCCATGAAGAGGGTTGCTTTGGCTTCAAGGATGGCAAAGACTTATTGATCTCCTTCCCTGTATCTGTTTAACTTTTATCCCATTCTGAAGGAATGGTGTCCTGAGTGTACCATACCAGAAACATAGGTGGGCACGTTTGTGTCTCCCCAGTGTTAGAATTTATCAAATAACAAAAAACTCATACGGCTTCATGGTTTCAGCCACAGCTGTTTGTGAAACAATCCTATCTACCTCGCTAACCTGGCTGAGGTCAATGCCAGCTCTTTTTTTCCAGTCTTGGCGACTAATGATAGCCCTCATAGCACCCAGTAAATATGTGTATATAGGTATATGCATATACGGATTACAGGGTAGATACAAGTTAAAGACTCTGCAGCAGAGTTCAAGCAGTTTCAGAGGTGGGCTGAGAAAGTCTGTACTGATGACAGCGAACAGATCGGTACCAGGATGAAGCTGCCGTGGACCTGCTGGAGCCAGATGTAAGGACGAAGCTGCAGATTTCATTTGTGGTGTGCAAGGGCAGAACTGGCTGCAGGGAGCCAGTGAGGAGCAAGAAACACAGGTCAAGTCCAAGTCCAGACTGGCAAACGGGTGGACGGCTGGTGGTCTGGTTGTTCCCCTCAACAGCTGTGAAGCCAAAGCTATCGGGACAGTTGGGGAGTCCTTGGTGGTCGGTCCTTGATGCGCACACTATGTGCCAGATGATAGGGTATTGTGGAGCCCTGCCATCACAATGGTAGGTGTCCATCACTTTATGGGGTTCAGATGAGGGAGTTACAACTTTCTTTGGCCTGGATTGCCCAGTACGTTTAGGGGCCTGGTTTTATTACGGCCATGTTCCCTTATAATCTCAGTTCACCCCAATCTTAAAGGGTGACTCCAGAAATAAGTCATTTATCAGTCTGTCCATCTATGCTGGATGGGTGATACCTCACAAGTGGTTCTGGTCCTGGGAGCCCCCAGCAAGAGTTGTTGTCACCCTTATCCCTCAAAATGGAGCCAAAAGATACTCATAAAATGGAGTCTCCTAGGGCATCGCACAGCCTGAGGGACCATTGTTTTATACAATATGGAGTAGCTTAGAGCAGAGCCTGAGCTCATCAGATGGTCTCCAAAGTAGGAATACATGCCCTTTCCAGTCACAGGCGGTCACTCCCAGGCACACCTCCAGCAGTAAGTGCACCTCTGAGCTGACGGTGTTCCCTTGGAGTCCACAGCACCAAGAGCTTCCAAGTCCAGCCCGGGCATGAGCGAGGGCTAGTCTTTGGTCTTCCATCCACACAGGCACAGAGCCTCGCTTCCGGCAGTCAGGGGAGCCGATGCACAGAGCCCACTTTGTCCTCAGGCAGCAGAGCTTCTGGGGTCATCGGGAGGTGCCTGGCTGTGGAACAGCACATGGCTTCTTTCTGTGGTTTGCGGTCGGGGGGTCCTGTGGGCTTTCTCTCGGAAAGCACGTTTCTTTAGGAATAGCTTTGAGCTGGTCTTTTTCTTTTCTTGCTTCTCTTTTGAAGACAGACGAATGAAAAGTGGTGACTTCAAGGGAGCAAGTCTCCTCCCACACCTCTTCCTCCTGCCCCCTCTCCCCTCCTTGCCCTCTCCTCTTCCTCTTCTTTTTCTAGTGTCCCTTTCACCCTCCTCTTCTTCCTTCTCCCTTTCTCCTCTATCTTTTTCCCTTCCCCCTCCCTTTCTGTCTCCTCCCTTTCTCTATTCTCTCCCTCTTCCTCGTCCTCCTCTTTCTCTTCCTTCTCCCTGCCTCCCACTGCCCATAAAGCCTACCCATGTATTAACAGTACATGTCTCATAAATAATTTGAGGTCCTGCTTTCAAGGTGGCGAACTGGACGCAGAGGGCTACTCCGACAGTACCCATATCTGCCCTTGTTACTGAGTCAGGCTACTAGAAGCCTGGAAGGGGTGTTTTTGGCACTTTGCATGTGAAGTCTCACTGAGACCTTTCTGTCAATACCAGCATGCACCAGTTATATTCCCTGATTTAAAGACAGAAACTCAGACTCAGAGTGGTTGAACAACCTGCCTAATCATGTGACTGGCAAGGCCCAGAACTGAGACTTGTACAAAGGCTTTCCATGCTTGGAAGCCATTTTTTAAAAAAAAAATTTTTTTTTATATACATGGCTGTTTTGCCTACATATATGTCTGTGTACCACACGCATGCCTGGTGCCTGTAGAGGCCAGAAGGGTGTTGGATAACCTGGGACTGACTGAACATCCATGTGAACACTAGGAATCGAACCTGCATCCTCAGGAGGAGCAGCCAATGCTCTTAACCAATGAGACATCTTTCCTCCCACCTATCAAGCTGGTTTTGACGAGATTTACTGGTTGAAGAAACCCACGCCTTGTGCCAGGGACTATGCAAGCTGAGTGGCAACTGGAAGGAAAACTACAGATGTTAAGTAGTCCAGCCTTTCAAAGGAAGAAAGGTGTACAGAGGCTGGGGGAGGGGAGCCGCAGCCTTGGAGCTTGGAACTTGAAAACTTCCTGCTTTAGCCTCCCACAGGTTGGGGTTACGGGTGTACCCTCCCTACGCCTGCTTTTCTGATCAGTTGTTACTTTAGAAGACAACTACTGACTCTAAAAGGGGAAGAATCCTTTTGTTTATGGGCTCAGAGGGGGCACCTTGTTTTGTTGTGTGTGTGTGTTGTTTTGTTGTGTGTGTGTGTGTGCGTGTGTGTTAGTAGGTAGGGATCGATTCCAGGTCCTTGTTCATGCTACACCCCAGCCCAGGCACCAGATCATCTAAGTTCATGGTGTGATTGTCATCTGTTCGTGCAATCCCCATCTCTGGTGTTCATGACTTCATTTGACCAACACGATTTGTTTTTATCTTGATATCCTTAAAGGCAAGGTAAGGCCTCGGGAAAGATTTGTAAGCTGGAGGCAATTGCAACCAGCTCTATTGGTTGTGAGGTCCCTGACTTACCAGTGTGTCCCCAACGCTGTCCTTAGAGCACAGGGGACAATATGTAATGTGTGTGAAACGTGGGAAATGCGTGTGCCCGATGCTGTGCTTGGAGCACAGGTACAGACTACTGCACTGGGCAAGGCAGCTCTGCTCTGCGAGTGCACAGTCTGGCTGGGGAACAGGGAGCCATGTGACCCCACGGGGAGTGTCTGTATTGAGCTCTGGATGGAGCGTCCTGTCCAGCCTCAAAGGAGTCCAGACAGCACCCTGGAAGAACTGAGGTCTTCTGCTCTGAAAAGGTGAACGAACTAGGAGGAATTCGAGAGAATATTGAAAAGTGCTCAGAAAGAGCACGAGGTGGGAGGAAATAGAAGTCAGCTGGAGATGTGTGACCAGGAGCCTGTGTGAAGCAGGCACAAGGGCTGACTGAACGGTACCTAGCACAGCAGCTCTGGACTCTAGGGTTCTGTGAGGGTGGGAGCATACCTATGTTGCTTCCAAGAACTAAGGATAGACATTGAAGTGGGTTCTGTGGCTCCTTAGTGGCTCACTTTAGCACCCTGCTTGAGACCTTTTGATTGCTTCTAACTTGTCTTGGACAGTGGGTGACCCAGGGGCCGCCATAGACCGATCAGTGAGATGCTTATACTCCAGCTAGGGGTGGGAAGCTAGCTGAAGCCTGCCTGAGGAGCATGGAGAGCCGGAAGGGATAATGCTTCCTGTTCCGGCATATATAAGAACCCGCTACCTCAATGGTGAGGAAGTCCTGGGATTGGTCAGATTGCAGGAAGTCCCCATGATGCTCACCAAAACACAGCTGTCATGCACAGAGTTCCCATAGCCTCTGCAGTGATTCTGATGGGGGGGGGGGTTGCATCACTTGGCTGCCCCTGGGGCAAATAAAAGGCAATAATTGCCTGCTTTGAGTGCTCACATTATAATGTGGGATTTTGATAGTTCCTCAGTTGTCTCCTATAAAGATCAGCAAACCATCAAAAGTAAGGAGAGCTTTGGGCCAGAGTTTCTGAAATAGGAAAAAAATAAACATGGCCTTTACACCTGGACTCTTAGGGGTATCTCCACCTCTTCCCTTGCAGAATAAGTGTGTGTATGGGGAGTGACCTTTGTGTGTTTCTGAGTAGCTTCAAACACCCACAGCTTTGAGCAAATATTTACATTCCACTTAAATACACTTGCACTTTAAAACCTGTGCTGCTCGTTACCAAAACGTTTAATGGCAGAAACAGAGCGACATTTGTAAATGTGTGTTAGAACGCCTGGCTCCCCCTCTTCACCTCCAGTAGGCCTGGACGCTTCTGATCTTTATGTCTCCGCACCCTGGCACAGACATGCTTTAAGTGAACGAGTGTACCCATCAGTGGATAGATAAATGAGTATATTCCAAGACCACCATCTTGAAAACACCCCTTTGGCTTATCCGAAGCTTCCGACACACACACACACACACACAGCCTTGGGAGCATGTTTTTGTGGGCATGTTTCTTCCAACCCTGGGATAAATATAAACAGCCAGGAGAGTAGGAGGGAGACTAGCTGGGAGAAATGAGATCAGGAGGAGGGGACAACAGAGGGTGTGGAGGGTGAACGTTCTCAAAATACATAGAGTCTGGGGAGACGGCGCAGCGGGTGAGAGCCCTTGCTGTGCAAGCGTGAGGACCCGAGTTTGAATCCCCAATACCCATGTGAAGAAGCTGGCATAGCCACACATGGAACGCCAGGGCGGTGGGAGGCAGGGACAGGACTGCTGGGACATGCTGGTGTCAGCTCAGCTAGTAGTGCAATGAGACATCGTTTAAGAGAATGAGACAGAGAGTTGTAACAGCGTGACACCAGATGTCATCACCTACGGCCTACATTTATGCATTTCCTAGCACTCCACATGGATATATATGTCACACAAAAACACACACACACATATATATGTATGTGTGTGTGTGCATATATGTGTATATATGAATATACGTATTCTGTACACAAATAGAAATATCACAATGAAACTATGACATATAATTAAACATGCTATAATAAAAACATAAAAATGATTTTTTTAATGTCCCAGAGACCCACACTGCTCCTAGCCCCTCTGTATCCAGCCCAGCATCCTGCAAGGGCCCACACCTCATACAATTTGCTCACCCGGCACATTCCACCACAGACTCGCTTCCACGGGTGGGGAAACTTACTGGCAACCCAGAGAAAAACTAGGTTCACCAGACCCCTCGGTGCAGTTTTACTGAAGGCAAGGGCAGGCCGTGTAATCCGAGTCGTCCAAGGGAACGCGTGCATTCCTGGCTGCTATTTGAAGACTCTCCTCTGAAGCAGATCCCCGCCAGGTTTATTTGGTTTAGCTCCCACTCTGGGAACCAGGCTGCTTTCTGTGCGTGGGGTTGTCAAGAGAGCAGCTCCTCCAGGATTCTGGCCGGACAGCTGCAGAATAGCTGGCATTTTTCTTTCCCCACCTCTGTATTGACAGCAGGTTTGAATCACTGGGCCCCTGTTTTATGTAACATATCCAGGCCAGGAATCGCTTGAAAAACATTTAGGATGCCTAATTGGGTCTTGTTTTCAATGGAAGGGAGGCATTGCCTGGTACATTGTGTATTTTTGCATTTGGGGCTTTTATTAAGAACATAGAAAGGCTTCAATTTTCTGCCTTTCCCGTTTCCTGTTGATTAAAATAGGGGGGGGAGGGGTGTCCTTCCCCAGTCAAGAATATCCCAGCAGCCCACCACTTCCAACCACATCCTGGCACTTTTTTCTTACAGAAGCCTGTTGCTGAATAAGCATGGTTGTGTTTTATTTTGCAAAAGCAGACAATGGGCCTGATCTGACTTACTGACTTCTATCCTAGAGGAGTGGGCTACATCTACATGGGGCTAGTATTGATTACACACAGCACCGGCCTGCTAAGACCGGAGAATGGGGGAGGGGAAGAGGATGCATCCGCCGTGGCCATCACTAGGAGAGTAGAGCAGACAGTGCAGTGCTGAGAGACAGACAAGGGGACAGCCTAGCCTCGAGGAAGAACCCAGATGTGAAGCAGCAGTGCCTGTGTAGAGAGCAGCTGGCCCGGCCTGGTACAGAGGCTACTAGATGCTTGGCAAGACTGCCCTCTGGAGAACTGACAGAACAGTCTGTAGGGATGCTGCAGGCTGCTTTCTAATCTTGCCACCATGGAGGCTGCCTCTCTTCCTACCCACCACCCTGAACACGGAAGCCGACCTCGGAGGGTTCTGCAAGGTATCCCAAGGAGAATGCCCTGTCTTAGCAATAGCTCGCGGTTTACATTGCGTGCCTTGCATCTCTTAGCAATACTTCTCCTCTCCTCCTGCTGGGGTCTCAGCAGTTGGCTCCCATGGCTCCTGCCTTCGCATCCCATGTATCCCTCATTCCCCATAGATCAAAGGACAATGAGCTGGGTTTGCATTCCCTCCTCTTCCCCCACATTCTCCACTTTGTGTGATAGCCAAGGACCCAACCACCCTGCTCCCAGAATGGACTGTTGGCTAAAGTAGGCTCCACAGTGACCTCTGCAGGAGGAGAATGACACCGTCAGGCCAGACTGTCCCAGTGTGGGGCTGACTATCTTTTTCCACCTTCATTTCCTCATTTAATTCCCAGGCTGGGAGGATAAAGGGCCTGGTGGGTCTCTGTCACTCAGTTACATCTTGAGTGCACAACCTGACTGTAGGCAAGGAGAGCTCAGCCACTTCCCTGGCGGATTGATGACTTGGACCGGCTGAGTCAAGGGCCACTTTGATATTTGGGAACCATCCACTCCCTCCTGGCTACTGAGGCACATCTAGGAAAATATAAAGGAGCCAAGTCTACGTGTTTTCCTTCCCCCCCGCCCCGGTGGGGACTGGGAGTTCCCATTGCAAGGTTTCTTCATCGTGGAAATAAATTCAGTCTGTGCAACTGAATGAAAGGCGTGTGCCTCGTGCTGGGTGCTCTGGGAAGAGCATTCCACTTGAGGAACACGCCCCATGTTTCATTCTGTTTGGGTGGAACAGAGAGACCCCTGGAATCCCTGGTTGTGATTAGTGTCATGAATACATTTGGCTGACCAGATTTTTACCCTGATTAAGTACAGCGTCTGTATATTTTGTTCTCCTGTGTTTGGTTTTAATCCCCAGAGGTGGGACCCTGGACACTATTTTCTTGTACTTCTTTACAAAGACTAGAGCCCCAGAATTCCCATGAAGGGAACAGAAAAATAATAATGATAATAATAATAGTAATAATAATAATAATAGTGACTTTTTTTGTCCTCACTCATTCCCAGACAGAGGTCACTCCATCTGTGATCATACCTGGGTTAGTCAACACTCTGCTACAGGGCCAGGATGCCCGAAGTAAGCAAAGGAAGGAGGAGCGATTTGAGATGCTGGTTTCAGTGCTTTCCGCCCTTGGCTATTGTCTTTGGACCTGTGTGAGCCAGGTCAGCAAGGTAGAGAGTGCGCAGTGTCTCACAGGATCCAACAGACAGATAGGAGGAGCTCAGGGACAAGATACAGCCCCCAGGGACTCTCTCCCTTTGACTAGGTTCCAGCTCCCACGTTTCCGTTCTGTCACATTGTGGGGCGGGGCCGGGGGGGGGGAGACACGGGCTGGAGCCCACTAAAGGTCTAAACCGTAGATTTATTGTTCTAGCCTCAGCACCTTGAAACAAAAGACTCACAAAGAAAAAGTAAAGGCATAGGATAGGATAGGGTGGGGGCAAGGAGCAAATACCATGCCTATGGCTGTCCCAGGATCCCAAGGGGAAATAGCTAAATGATTTTGAGTGCAATCGCATCTCTGGTTGTCACACATCCAGAATCCATCACTTGGGTTGGCAAAGACCCTCTAGAACGGTGTGTGAGAAGCTTAGTCATGTGTAAGTCTAAGTTGAAAGCTCCAACCTGGGTCCAAGAGCGGTCCAGGTTTCCACACTGTAGCTAAAAACCCCATGCATCTTCCTTCACCCTCACTCACAGGGAGAGAGGCCTTGCGCATCTCACTGGAACAGACCAGATGTTGCCAGGAGTGACTGAGTCATCACAATAGACAGGCACTGAGTTGTCTTCGGCAAGCCTGGTAAGGTGTCCAAAGCACATGGGCGCTGGCTGAGAGAAGGAACAAAGAGAACCTTGTCAGGCATCTATAGTCAGCCCCGGATGCATGGTGGTACTGAAGATCGGAGAGGGCTTCTGGGATGCCTCCTGGTCTAGCCCTACTTATGACAGTAATATCACCAAATCATGATGTAGCTCCATCCTGCTGATGTCAAGAAAGCTTGATGTTAGTAGGAGATGAAGATGAGAGAGAAAGAGAGAGGGAGGAGTATGTGTTTACATTCTGCAGCACTGTTTTGCTCCCTGTAGGGAAGGAAGAGAACCATGCTCGCCGACCGCTCTTGCTGAGTGGAGTCTGACTTTAGTGTTCAAATTCTTACCCAGCCTCATACCAGCTAGGACTCAGGGGCAAGATGCTAACATCTGGGCTGCAGCCAATTCATTTCATAAGGTACTTGTATGAAATAATGGGTTGTTTTGGTTTTTGGTTATTTTATTTGTTTGTATGTGTGCATGTGTGTGGAGGTCAGAGGTCAGGCTCAGGTTTTGTTGCTCAAGTAGTTCGCCTTGTTTATTTGAGCCAGGGTCTCTCCCTGGCCTGGGACTCATCATCGTCTAGGCTGACTGGCCGGTGAGCCCTAGAGAGCTCTTGCCTTCACCTTCCGAGGGCTGGGATTACCCAGTGCACACACCATGCCTGGCTCTTTTTTTGGTGTGGTTCTGGGTATAAAATTCAGGTTCTCCCTGCCTGTAGACAAAGGGCTGTACTGACTAGGCCCAGAACTCATGATTTTAAACAAATTTGTGTAGTGAAAAATATCTAATGCATCTTAGTCAGAGGGATTTTGTTTTTACTTATGAACAAGCAGGGGCCTAGCCAGACGAAGTTACTGGAGATCACTACTAAGCTAGCAAGCTGCCCTTGAACCTACCTGCAGACTCTTGTGTGGCCCGAGTAGCATGGAGTAGAGTAAGACAGTCTTTGGCTTTCCTTGCACCTTGTCATGATCATCTGATTTGTAAAGGACACCTCGGCCTTACGTGGAGTCGCTAAGTGAGTGCTCCACTTCAAACAGCCATCCTGCTGCCAGCCTGTCAGGGCCAGGCCCGCTGCATAAAACAGAGCAGACACCTGGAAGGATCGCTTCCTGATCTGGATGATTCAAGCCGGCTGAGCTTGAATCTCTGGGGTGTTTTCTACCGCCGCGGATTTTTTTTTACACCCCCGAAAAAGAATTCTGTTTTTCCATTAAGAAGACAACTGTCAGGCGAAAGGCTCAGAAGTCTGGTAGTGCTGTGTGGATCAGTGACATCCACGAAGCCCTGAGATTATTTGATCTATCCGATACCAAGTGTCTGCACACTTGGCGGAATGAGGATAAATGACTGCCTTTTTTCTCTGGCTCCTGTATATTTGGCCTAATGTGATCACAGATAGTGAATAATGGTCCGATTCAGCGCCTGCTTTCTGCGTGATGCACCCCCCTGAGGAATACAATAAGTTAGTTCTTCGGTTGGCTTCTGAGTTTGATTGACAGGGAAAAAAAATAACAGCAGAGAGATTACAGCTTGCCAGCATCCTAAATTCTGAAGAACAAAAACCATGCTTAAATTCTTACTAAACCGTTTGATGTTCCCATTTTTAAAGTGAACCTCCTGGAGGGGAGAACTCTCTTCCCTGAGGGGAAGGCCTTGAAGGTTAACAGATGATGCTGTAGTTCTCTGAAACCGCCTGTGTCTTGTACCAGAAGAAGGGCCTAAGCTTTGATTTTTTTTTTTCTAACACGTATTTATTATGTTATGTATGTATGTGTGGGCACGTGTAGTTCGGAGGACGGCTTCCAAAAATAAATGGTTCTCTCCTTCCACCTTCCGGATTCCAGGGATCAAACACAGGTCATCAGGCTTGGCTACAAGTGCCTTTACCCTCTATGCCATTGCACCAGCCCAAACCAATCTTGTGTCTTACCTCAAGTGGAGGTGGGTAGGAAACGCAGCTGAAGAGCACAGTCTTGGCAATGAAGTTGCCAACCTCTGATCTGCTTGGCCTTAGGTCCTTTACTCAGTCCCTGAGCCTCAGTGTCCCCACTGGTAGAATGGGACGGTTGTCATCTGCCACAGTAGCTTTATAACGCAAAGGAAAAGGCCTGGAAAGCATCTGTCACAAAGCGCATGGCTTCACAGACGCTGGCTGTTAGACTTTTCGGTTATCCAATGTTAATATGTATATCATGGAAACCTTTTGCCAAATAAACTCATAGGGAGAGAGAACTGCATGAAAACATGGAACAGAGATGCGAAATGAGGTTGCCTGTTCTCTTCTTCCCCAGTAGCACGGTCAGCCTCGACTCCCTTGGCTGTCCCTAGGTATGCACCTCACACCAGTACTGTAATGGGTCCTCGATTCTCTGTGCTGTAGTCCTGCTCTGAAGGGTATTTCTTTACCTTTTGTTTGGCAGAAACCTAGGGGTGGGCAGGCAACCTTGGTGATAGAGTTTCTCTCCCTTTGCTCTCTCCTAAGTCGTCTGCTCCAAGCTGAATGTCTCTGTCAGTTCAGCCTCTCCTCCTTGACAGCGGCTTAGGGCCACCCGAGTCTTTCTCCTGGTCCGCAGAGCCGCCGTTGATCAGCATAGACTTGGACTGCTGAACTTGAGTGTATACTGAGCCACTTAGGAGCTGCCTAGGGATGCTCTGGTTGGGCAGGTTTGAAAGCTGTGTCACACAGCAGATGCCGGGATTTCATGTTCAAGAGGAGTTCACTGAATGCAAGACCCCAGAGAAGTCATTACTTACCCGATGTCCTGTCTGGGGAGAGAGAGCAACTTGGCCTTCCTAAGAGGACTCTCTAAGGCTTCTAAGATTTTGCTGCTTTCATTGTTCTAATGTGCTCTTCACCGTGTAGTGGGCTGGCTGGGCAGGAGCCTCATGTTCCCTGTTCTGAATGCTACCCCTGAGTTGGTACTGCCTTGGCTTCTGTGGGGTTTTGTGTCATCTTTGTTCTGGTGGCAAATCACAGCGCATCCTGGGTGGAAGCAGAGCCCTCCGCCTCCTATCTGCCTTCCCCGGCTCTCCCATGAGTGCCTGTTACCTAGTGGGCAGTTACCTTTCCTGATTTGGGTTGTACATCCCACTCTGGGGCCTCCTCATTCGTCAGTTTTTAACATGATGGACTTTTTTCTTAAACTATCCTGTAAAATCAGGTTTGTGGCAAAAAAAAAAAAAAAAAAAAAAAACATTTAGGAAAGACACCATCTCATTAACTTTTGGATACTCCCAATGACAGTGAGCGCCTGGAAAGCTCCGGGGAGCCCTGTAGACAAGAATATGGTTTGAGCACTGTTTTGCCCTCCATGTTCTAAACCTCCTTGACCAGGAACCCCTTCACCCTGTTCCTGCCTGCTGCTGGCTTCCAGGGAAGTAGGTATGTCGGTTTAACACCGATTGGGAGGCCTCTTCTGTGGGAAGCCTTCCTTTACATCAAGACGAACCATGGAGGGCTGGTGTGTTGGAGAGGAGGTTTTTGTGAAGATCCTTGCCTAACTGTGGTAGAGGGTTGTGTTTACAGCAGTATACAGCGTTCCCCCCTGCCAGAAAGCTGCTGGCCAGTGGACAGATCTCCTGAGGAATCAGGTTGTCCCCTGTAAAGTGTTTCTTGACTCCCTGTGAAATTTCATACACCCTTGGAAGCAAACAGAGCAGTTTTTCCAGGGCCAATTTTGCACTTTCTTATGGCCATATATGGTACAAGATAGAGAAATGGCCTGAGCAATTAAAGCAGGTTTCTCCTCGGGGTTTTGAACAAATAAGTTAAAGAGCGAAAGGAGGTGTTTTCAGAGTACTGTGACTTCAAATGATAAGACTGATGTCTTCCATTTTTAACGGTACCTTCCCGGCGTGGAGATATGGCTCAGTTGGTAGAACACTTACCTACCATAGATGAAGCCCTGGGTTCAGTCCCCATTGCCACATAAACCAGGCATGTAGCACATGCCTAAAATCTGAAGCACTCTGTAGGCAGAGGCAGAAGGATCAGAAGTTGCAGGTCGTCCTTGGCTACGTAGTATGTTTGGGGCTAGCCTAGGCTAACTGAGACATCGTCTCAAAACAGGGCAGGGAGAGATGTCACATGGAGGGGAGATCTTCCTTCGAATGCCACAGTTAAATGCCAGGTCTCTTCTCTTCAACCATGTAAGTGGGAGGAATTAAAACTTCATGCATGACAAATCTTCTGATGTGCGGGATGTGTGTGTGTGAGAGAGAGAACAGGGTGAGTGACAGAAACAGATGGAGAGACAGACAAATGCAGGCTTGAGGAGTTGATTCTGTTTATAAAGTTACAGCTGAAATATAAGCCAGACGTCATCGCGATCTCTCTAGCACGTTAACCTTCGTTTCGCTTCCCAGTTCTTTGCAGCATTAGTGGGATTTGAACTTGCAGCATTCGTGGAACTCGCTTGGAGAGTAGTTGATGAGTACAGCCTTGGAAATGTAGGCTGCTTCCTTGCTTTCTTAAAGCTTTGGTGGTGGTGGTGGTGGTGGTGGTGGTGGTGGTCATGGCGGTTTCTTTTTGTTGTTGTTTTGGCTACCCGAAGAGAAACAAATGACCTAATTACCCATAGTTTTGCTGGGTTTTATCCAAAATAAGGCATCAAAGAGAAACAATTACCTTGTCGTATATTAAAAAGGAAACAATGTAGTTGTCCCAGCCATTGAGGGCTGCTTAATCCCCTAAAATGAAAAGATCAGGAGGGAAAATGGGAATTTCCTGGCTCATATCATATAGAAAAGCTTACCTTTTTCATTTCTGCAAACACACACACACACACACACACGTAAGGCTGTGCATTACATAGAGAATTTGGGATCTGTAGAGCGCAATCATTATTCTAGCTCAGACCTTCTGGGAGCCTGTAGAATTGTGGGCATTTGTGTGTCCAAAGCCCAGTTCCTCCCCACCCTGGCCCACGCTGCTGCCCAACCTCCATGGCTGTCTTGGTGCCCTTTTCCTCCTTTCTTCAAGAAGCAGCCAGCAAAAGACCGAGTTCAGGCCTCTGCCTTGATCCAGGCCCCGAAGCCAGATGTGGTTGGTACACACCTATCGTCCCAACACTGGGAAGGTGAGGCAGTCTAGGTGATCAGGAGGATCAGGAGTCTAGATGCCATGAGACTTGGATTCAACAGTATCGACAACGCCGATGACGACAGTAATAATAATTGTTGCTCTAACAACGTAGAGAAGGCTCCTTCAGTCAGCTCCATCCTCCAGAACCCTGAGAAACAGAGCCACATCTGCCCCTCTGTGGTTCAGGGGCTCAGCTGGCTGTAAAGACACCAACTCAAGCTGTTCCAGAAACATACACTTAGGATAACTCAACTGGTGTTAATTATCCTCACAAATCTGAGTGTTCAAGATTGACACCTTGACAAATTATAGGAAATTGCAAACATTTTCCCAGGCCCAATTATCAGATCTGTTCTCCCAAAGGCTTTGGAAAGGATTTAGGCAGGAAACCTCCCTGGGGCAGGTTTCGAGTCACAGTAGCAATGACGGCCCGGGACACACACTGTCTTTGTGCCGGTTGGCTTCAGGACCAGACCACCAACGGCTCCCTGACTGAAACCCGGTAACGGTAGAGTCCTGGGCTGCAGCTCGCCTTTGCTGAAGGAGAGAGGGAAAAGTGTTTGGGATCCGCCTCACAGTGTTTTCACTTAGAGCATTTGGGTTCCTGTCAGAGAAGGCTGAGGCTGCTTGCCAAAGAAAACCAAAGGTTTTCCTTTTCTTCAAAGGCCTCACGATGTTTCGAAGGAGACTTTCCCTTTTTTGTGGTGGTTTGTCAGTTGGTGGTGAGCAGACCATGAAAACTGGTCTTTTAGAACTGAGGTACCCAGACGGGCACTGGGGAGCCATGAACGGGTCAGGTCAGGAAGACCCATCTGCCATCACGCTGTGTGTGCATATGTGCATAGATGTGTTCGATTATGTGTGGAGAATAGACAAGAACCTTGGGTGTAGTCCCTCAGGCGCCACCGTCCACTTGGTGACGTGGGGGAGAGGCAGTATCTCTAACTGACCTGAACTTATCAAGTAGACCAGGACAGCAAGCCGGAGCCCCAGGGATCCAATGGTCTCTACCTCCCAAGCACTGAGATTACAAGGGAATGCCTCTGTGCTGAGATCTTAAAATGGGTTCAGAGGGATGGACGGCAAATCCCTTTATACATTGAGCTACTCCATAGTCCTCTACATTCGCATTTTAAAAATTACACTGGAGTAGAATATGCCATTTTACTGTGCACAGTACGAGTGTGTCCTGGGGGCTGGTGAGCTGGTCAGAAGGTAAAGGTGCTTTCTGTGTAAACCTGAGGACCATACTTGGATCCCCAGGACCCACATGGTGTAAGGAAAGAGCCAACTCCAGAAAATTATCCATAAATAGGCTGTGATAGGGAGACAGACAGACTCACACAGTAATTTTTTAAAAGTGTCTTGGTACTGTTTGTTGTTTTGTTTTTGAGATAGGGTTTCTCTGAATAGACATGGCTGTCCTAGAACTCACTCTGCAGACCAGGCTGGCCTCGAACTCAGAGACCCACAGCCTCCCAAGTGCTGGGATTAAAGGCGCGCACCGAGACAACCTGGGGTGATACTGTTTTCTAAATATGGATACATGAATGTTCACAAGCTACTCGGCAAATCCTGAAGTGCTTATTTTAGAATTATTCTTGCTCATCAAGGCCAGGTCGGGCTGTTGGCCTGGCTCTTCTCAGCAATATTCTCCTGCCCTTCATATACGTAAGTGGATCAAGTGCAGAAAGTAGTCATTTCAGATGAATTTTGAGGCCAGTCTGATTTGGGCCAAAGGAATAGCTTTAATATAAAAATGAGTACTTTCTGGTTTAATAGTGTTTCTTCAACATGCATCGCTCACAAACCTGAGTAATTTTCACCAAATCTGTGAACCATTTGTGGTTTTCTATGTCATATGTTTAAGTCAACTTGAAATTTAAATGAACATTTAATAAACATGAAATGGTTCCTTTACACATGGACTCGTCGCAATAGACCTTTAAAGGGATTAAAAGCACTCATTTGTGGGCCATGAAAAGCCACTCACTTCCTACAGTGGCCCGCATGGCCCTTGTGGGAGATAGGATGTCCAGAACATTCTTATTTGTTCTTCTCCCGTTCCCCTTCTTACATTCCTTTGCCGTAAAGAAGGGAAAGGCTCATATACATGAGAGGGGGGAAAAAAGCAAGAGCTGTTAGTTATTAGAGGAGCTCTCTTAATTTAGAGAGCCCACCCTCTCTCTCTTTGCCAGGCTTGTTCTCCTGGGACACCAGCATTTCTGAATTAACAAGGTTGACGATACCTTGCCACGAACGGCTTTCTTTTATCGCGAGTGGGTCCCGAGTATCCGGAACAGAGTTCGGTGCTTGATGAGTAAATGAGCATTGGTATGAATGGGTTGACTGTATGGATGGAGGGGGTGGGAAGGGTGAGTGGGTGGAGGATGGCTGAGTAGGTGGATGAGTGGGTGGGTAGAAGATGGATGGATGGACGGATGGGTGGGCGGATGACTATGTGTTTCACTTGGCTTCTGATAAGATTCCAGGTAAAGGGAAAGGCGAATTTTTTTCTGGGAAGCTTGGAAACCTACTTTCTTTAGCCACAGAGACTCTTCTCTGATACAGCTACTTCCTGATGAGGCGCGTGGCTCGCCCCATTATGGATGGCCCCATCATACGTAAGGTGGCGTCTGAAAAACACGCCGGCCGTTGGAGACTGCCGTTTGCAAGCATTCTTTAAAAGGATGTGGCAGGCTGGAGATGGGGCTCAGGCAGAAGAGAGGTTTCCTAGCATGCACAAAGCCTTGGGTTCCCTTCCCCAGTCCCACATAAACCAGACATAGTGTACACTGGGAAGGTAGAGGCAGGAGGTCATCCTCAGCTACATAGCAAGTTCAAGGCTAGCCTGGGATGCACGAGACCCTGTCTTTAGCAACAACCAAAAAACAAACATAAATAAATAAATAGGTACCACTGTGGTATTCCTGAGGATACCGTGCCAGAAGACCTGGTTTAAATCCCAGGAATGCCCATCTTTTGAATAAAGATGGTCACAAACAGCCCCGTCACCATTTCCTCTCTTGTAGAAGAGAAGCAGGAACCCCATTTAACAATATGTTGAGTGCTGTGCCTCCAGATACCCACAAGATGTCCCACGGAGGGGCAGGGTCAAGCCAAGGAGACCCTGTGACGGGCTGGTGCCGTTGGGTAGGTTTCCTGAACTAGATTGCAAGCCAGTCTGTAGTTCTGCCCAGGAAAAGATCCAGCGACGTGCGTTCTGGTAGGGGAGTTGCACAGCACCCTCCCCTCCAAATCCAAATTCCCCAGTAAGTCAGGAAGATGGATGTGTTTTAAAACATTGGGAGGTCTGCTTTGGATCACCCGGAGCTGTGGCTTCCCCACGCAGCTGCCGCCAGCGGACTCAGCCAGTTCCCTAAGCTGCCCCGGCTCCCAGCGTTTGCGCCCCACACAGGGCCGCCTTGACCCAGCCTAAGCAGCCGTTGACTTTTAAATCATCAAAAGCCGCTCTATGTAGAGTTTACTCTGTCGCTGGAAGGCGGCAGGACATAGGTATTAGGAAAGGGAGTGTGGGGGGGGAGGAAAGCGAGCTGAGGAAGCAGCCGTTAATCCTGCCAGGCTTCTGGGCACAAGAGTAGTTGCGGATGACAAAAGTTAATTAGAAACATGAGCAGTTTAACCGAAAACACTTGTGACAATTGGAAGGGCAGACTCTCCGCTTGCAGAATTTCTCCTCGAGAATCCTTGTGGGAGAAAGTGGCCGCTGCTAGGTAAGTCCTGTCACTTTGCAAACAAGAGTTCTCTTAAGGGGCCAATGGGATTGGGCTTTGGGGAGCCCCCAAGGCTCGGTGGAGGGTGCTTTGTCTGTCTTCCGGCCACTTTCTCTAGCGGCTACTGGCACTTGAAGCTGATGTATCATGGCAGTTCTGTCTGAAGACGGGGCTGCAGTTTGGGGGCTCTCTGGTACTGGGCCACCGTGGTGAGTAATAGAACAGTAGCAAGGAAGTCCGCACTTCCCAGAATGGTCCTGGGACTCGTGTGGAAATCGCTTCACACATTTCTGAGAAAACACTGGGCAAGGAAACATCCACTGAACACCAAGAGGGAAACCTTGACTTTCAGATAGCCTGTGTTTCCTTGCCTTGTGTGTGTGTTGGGGGGGTGGCACACATGCTCAGATTGTATTCCTAAGTAAAAGAAGGTCTTTAAAGCCTATCTTGTTTGTAAGCCTTTGAAAGTGCCAGTGTAATGTCTCCATGTCGCACAGTCGGTCAGTACATTCAGCTGTTAACCGGAAGGTTGGCGGTTCAAGCCCATCCTGGGACATGTGGGTTTTAATTGTTCATATGAGAGGAGTCCCTCCTTATGTCTTTCCACTGTGAATTCCCAAGTGAATGCAGAGAAAGAAACTGTCTCCTCACCGGTTTCCTCAAACAGGATAAGACAAAGTGAAATTCTTTAGGCTAGGCACGGTGGCTCACACCTTTAGTCCCAGCACTCAGGAGGCAGAGGCAGATGGATCTCTGAGTTTGAGGCCAGCCTGGTCTATAGGGTGAGTTCCTGGATAGCCAGGACTAAACAGAGATACCTTGTCTGGAAAGAAAAAAAGAAAGGAAGGAAGAGAGGGAAGAAGGAAAGCAGGAAGGAAGGAAGGGAGGGAGGGGAAGTACCAGCATAGAAAAAGCTTATAAGTTTTGATAGGAATTACCAGCTTTTGTGGGTAAACTATTTTTCATTTGAAATTATTCCTTTCTCCCCCTTTTCTATTTTTAATTCCTTATCCAGTTCTGTTTTATTTTAGTGCCTATGATAAGTTGTCTCCTAAGAGTTGGATATTTCTCGACTATTGTGAATAAATGGGATTCTGGGTTAAATAATTTACAGTATGTATTTCCTGCACTCACTCTCGTACACCAAAGGAGTGGCGGTGGTAAAGGATTCTCTCTTTTTCAGTAGATTATTTACATTCTTAGTTGCGCTCTTCATGTTACTGTTAGGATTGGCATGTGTTTACAGAGCAGACATAACCGAGATGTGGCTGGGGGAGGGGGGGTGCCATGCGAGCAGTGCATAATGGGAGGACAGGAGGATGAACCAGATTTAAATTTTAACCGCAGATATCCACACCTCCAGTAATGACACCGCGGAGCATATTGGTAGGAGCCATGCGTGGCTGACCTTCCTGTGTCTCCCATGCAGCCTGAAAGATAACGACCCGGGTCTCTTTCCCTTCCCTGTCTCTGCAGAGCCATTGGCGAGCTCAGCCTCCTCCCATCCCGGAATGAGCGAAAATGTACCCGCTTCCTTGGAGAACAGCCCTTCGATCGCTGTTAACTGCCCCTCCTCAGCCATCCCCCAGCCCAGCGTGGCCTCTAAGCCTTGGCGCAGCAAGTCCCTTAGTGTGAAGCATAGCGCCACTTCTTCCATGCTCTCCATCAAGCCCGCTGGGCCCGAGGCCCCCAGGCCCACCCCTGAAGCCATGAAGCCTGCCCCCAACAGTCAGAAATCCATGCTGGAAAAGCTCAAACTCTTCAACAGTAAAGGGGGCTCCAAGACAGGCGAGGGCTCAGCATCCCGGGACACGAGCTGCGAGCGACTGGAGATCCTGCCCAGCTTTGAGGAGAGCGAAGAGCTGGAGGCTACCAACAGGTCGCTTTCGATGGCAGGCCCCGCCTCCAGCAGCCCCAAGATTGCGCTCAAGGGCATCGCACAGAGGACTTTCAGCAGGGCGCTTACCAACAAGAAGAACTCCCCGAAGGGCAATGAGAAAGAGAAGGAGAAACAGCAGCGGGAGAAGGAGAAGGAGAAAGAGAAGGGCAAAGACCTCTCCAAGAGAGCCTCCGTGACTGACAAGCCTGACCTCAAGGAAGAACCCAAGGAAGAGCTCAGTGGGGTGGCTGTGACCGAGGTGCCCAAAAAGTCCTCCAAGATTGCCAGCTTCATCCCCAAAGGGGGAAAGCTCACCAGCACCAAGAAGGAGGCCACGGCTCCATCCCACAGCGGAATACCAAAACCAGGAATGAAGACCATACCTGGGAAGTCCCCAAGTGCCCCCGTACCTACCAAGGAAGGAGAGCGGAGCCGAGGGAAGCTGAGTTCGGGGCTTCCCCCACAGAAGCCCCAGCTGGACAGCAGGCACTCCAGCTCATCCTCCAGCCTAGCATCCTCCGAGGGAAAAGGCCCCGGAGGGACCACTCTAAACCACAGCATCAGCAGCCAGACTGTCAGCGGCTCCGTCGGGACCACCCAGACCACCGGAAGCAATACCGTCAGTGTTCAGCTACCTCAGCCTCAGCAGCAATACAACCACCCCAACACAGCCACGGTTGCACCTTTCCTGTACAGGTAGGCAGCACCTGCATCCCCTGGGGAAAGAACCTGGCTCTGCCAGTGCAAGGTCCAGGAACATGTGAAACAACAGGCAAAGTAACACATCGTTCCATCCCGGTGCAGGCAAGTGGGCAGCCACTATACCATGACCATGACCGGGGATGCTCAGGACAGTGCTGACATTGTGGGGGGCGGGGGAGACCTCGTGAGCTGACCCCAGGATGAGAAGGTTCACCAGGCCTGTGGGGACCAGGGCATTTCAGAAGCACTAGAAACATGTAGACCTGGATGCGCAGGGTGGCCAGTTTGGTGTCACCCAGAATGAGCTATAACCTATACTACGTGGACTTAAGACCACCCTACTATTTAAGTAAGATTCCTTCCTTCCTTCCTTCCTTCCTTCCTTCCTTCCTTTCTTCTTTCCTTACTTTTTTTCTTATTTATTTATTTATTTATTTATTTATTTATTTATTTATTTATTTATTTGCTCTGTAGACCAGGCTGGCCTCAAACTCACTGAGATCTGCCTGCCTCTGCCTCCCGAGTGCTGGGATTAAAGGTGTGCGCCACCACCACCTGGCTATAAGTAAGATTTCCCGAGTCTCCTGGTCCCTGCCACCTGCTGGGGCTTTCTGACAAGTGCTGAAGGATGAAGAGATGAGATTGACAAGGGCCATTCTAGAATAAGAAACGATGTATAAGAGTAAATTCTGCTATCCTTTTCCTGTCTTCGAAGCCCTGTATCTGAGGGCACATCTGTAGAACCCCAGCAGCCCGTGTGGAACCCGGCGCCATGTGCCGTTCTGCCCCGAGAGCCACTCTGCTCTGCCCATACCACATACCCATGCTGAGATGGACGCGCTAGCCATGTGGATAAGCTCTCCGGGCTCATGGAAGTCCCTGCACTACTGAGAAGAGAGCTGAGAGCTCTGGCTCACAGAGCCTGCCCACGTCCTGTACTGGAGATGACCACACTTCACTGCTAGGTGGCCCCTGAGACCTGTGCGTATACAGAGAGACTCAATGTCACGTTCTACCCACTTAGTTTGCAAATACAGAATACACAACTGTGTACACACACTCAGTATTCTGTGCGTCAACAGTTGCACACAAGTACAATTACACATCCACGTGCCAAGTGCAAATATGTGTTCACATAGGTGCATTTGCCTAAGCCCAGATGTGTGCCTGCATTTGAACCCACACTTTGAGCTTCCTGTGTTTGTGTGACTTTCCAAAGAATCAGATGTCCCCTCTCTCCCTGCCTGAGTTGTGCTCCCATGAACTCTTGTGGCTCCCGCCACTAGAGATGTCAGGAGAAAGCTAGCCAGCATCCGTGCAGTCAGGGGATGATGCCAGGCTCTCTCTTGTCCCTCTTGTCACTTCCTCTGCCCATGTTCCCCTTCAGTGAGAGTCATAGTAATCCCTTTTGATTGGAGGGCAGCTCTATTTTATCCCATCAAGTCATCAGCTCAGCAGATGGTGCTGAGAGGCATACCAGGGCTTCCCTCGGTAGAAGCTGGGTTCAGCTATGCGCAGGGTTTCTCATACACTGTTCTCCGAAGCTTGGTGGTGACAGAAGCACCCTGGGAGACTGCTACAGTCCTAGCAGCATTCACAGTGTCGAGGTGATACACAATCAGGCTTCTTGAGAACTTCTTGATTAGCCAAATTTAAACACGCAGGTGCTTGATCTCAGTCAGTGCCGCTCTGTGAGCTCTTTGGCAGACTACAAAGCAAAAGCTCGCCTTCTTAACTTATTATTATTGTTGTTGTTATTATATTACTATTTCAAGCTTTTCTGTGAGAGGAAAAATAAGATTCCTTGTGACTAATGTGAGGAGCAGGAGGAAGGGAACCTTCTAGATGTTCAAGGCCAATCTTCCCTGTGTGCGCCCACTCTGGGCAAAGTCCCCTTTGGAGGACAGTGAAGAGGGACTGGGAAGAAGACACTGGGAGAGTAATTGGACCACAGCACCCTGCCCTACGTCTGCTTGTGCCACCCACTGTGGTCTTAGGCACTGGCCACAGGGACGGACAGCTAATGATTCCTTGTGAACCAAGTGTGTGCAAAGACCCAGCTAAGGGCTGTCTGTGTCCTGGTCCCCCAAGTCTTTCCTAGCTTTGTGAACTAGCTCGCTTTAAAAATCTCAATTCTACAGATGGGCAACTGTGGCTTAGACTAAGAAATTTGTTCCAAGTCACAGCACTGGTTATTAGAAGAAAAAACCAAGTCTGCCGCTGGGCCTGGAGGTAGAGCACTCAGAAGGCAGAGACGGGTGTTTCTCTGAGTTTGA
Source organism: Cricetomys ansorgei (assembly GCA_026225945.1). Classification (NCBI taxonomy): domain Eukaryota; kingdom Metazoa; phylum Chordata; class Mammalia; order Rodentia; family Nesomyidae; genus Cricetomys; species Cricetomys ansorgei. The sequence goes on from JAMJFZ010003970.1 coordinate 867,439, forward strand.
AGCTGGCCTGGTCTGCAGAGCAAGCTCCAGGACAGCCAGGGCTACACAGAGAATCCCTGTCTTGAAAAACCCGTCTTAAAAAAGAAAAACAAACAAACCAACAACAACAACAAAAAAAAAAAAAACCCAAACAAACGAAAAAGACAAGCCTGTCTAACTAGAGGGACCATATTATCTTACTCTCCAAGTCAGTGGTTCTCATCCTTCCTAATGCTTTAATACAGTTCCTCCTGTTGTGGAACCATAAAATTATTTTTTTGCCACTTCATAACTATGATTTTGCTGCTGTTATGAATCGTAATGTAAATGTCCGATACACAAATGGTCTTAGGTGACCCCGGTGAAAGAGTCGTTTGACCCTTAAAGGGATCGTGACCCACGGGTTGAGAACTACTGTTCCAAGTGAGGGGCTTTTGGTGCAGCAGAGATGGCTCAACGGTTAAGAGCACTCACCCCTCTTGCAGAGAACCTGGGTTTGGTCCTACATGGTATCTCTCAACTATAACTCTAGTTCCAGGGGATTTGATGCCTCGTGGCCTCTTTGGATGCTGTATTGCACACACATGCATACACACGTGCACGCAGGCAAAACACTCATAAAATGTCATACATATAAAATAAACCTAAAAACACTTTTAAAGCAGAAATCTTTACACGTACACTAAAGCAGCTGCGGTTCACAGCACGCAATAGTCTCAAATCCCAGCCCACCTGCGATAGGCAAGGCCTTGTGTAGGATGGCGGATGCAGCGCCGATAACACGTGTATGTTCAGAAGAACTAGGCTACGGCACAGCCCCGGGATGCACACAGTCAGGCAAGTGCCCGGCTACTCTAGGGGGCCCCAGCACTGCTTGGCCCCAGTAAGTGGCACCCTACAAAGCTGAGCTCAATATCTCCAGATCCTCCCTCCCTCCCTCTTTCCCTTCCTTTAACCAGATGAAGACAGAAATCCAGGTAGTTTCTTGTGGAAAACTCCCAGACTTTAAAGCTGTTTTTTACTGTTTTTAATTACGTACATGTGCGAGAAGATACGCGTGTGAGGGCAGGTGCCTCCGAAGGCCCCCGGATCTGGGGTCACAGGCTATCGTGAGCCACTCTGTGTGGGTGCTGGGAATTGAACTTGGGTCCTCTGCAAGAACAGTATGTACTCTTAACCGCTGAGCCATCTCCCCAGCCCCAAAAATCTCACACATTTTAAATAATGAGCTAATTTGCCAGGCGTGGTATCGCACGCCTTTAATCCCAGCGCTTGTAAGGCAGAGGCAGGCAGATCTCTAGGAGTTCGAGGTCAGCCTGGTTTACATAGTGAATTCCAAGACAGCCAGATCTATGTATAGAGACCCTGTCTCAAAAAAAAAGAAAAGAAGTTAATTTAGTTGTTTTTTTTTTTTTTTAATTTTAAAACACTACGCAAACCTTTAGCAGTATGTCTGTGGGTGAGTTGTATACCTACCTGACTCTCATTCTTCACCTGTGGACTAGAGGCAGTGTACTTGTCTCAGGGCATTTGTGAGTCCTAAGTAGACGATGAAAGCTTGGAACGCTGGCTGTTGGGTAACCTAGAGCACTTGGATAATGACAGACCTTTCAAAGGTGGTAGCTGCGGGAACTGGGAGCAGATGGCTTCAGTAGGAAGGACAGTGTGTAGTCTGAAGTTACCATCATCTCCCACAATACACCTATATTTTTGGCACATTCCTGGAGGTGGGGATATTGTCCATGCTAGAACATGCCTAGCACATATGCCATGCATGCACAAGGCCCTGGGTTCAATTTCCAACAACAACAAAGGGCAGAGGGGCACATCTTCTTCCCGGTAGTAAAAAGTAAGTAGATCAATCCAGTCCTAGATGTAAATAAACTAATGTCTCAGGCAAGGTCTGAGTGAGTCAAAGCGGTCGTGGCCAGAAACCTCCCGTACAACCGACCACTGGTTCAATCTGCTTAGCAAATAAGGGCGCCAGGAAGGGTTGGGGACGTACATATTTCAGTCAAGTGTTGAAATAATGATCGATGGGCCCTTTCGTGTCAGAGAATCTGAGCTGTGAATCAGAACCCTGCAGGGCCGATACAGCTGCTTGGTACCCACTCCTGCCTGGCTTCACGCTCACCGTTTCGGAGAGCCCGATCAGGATCATGGCGGGCCGGGGAGCAGTCAGTGGAGTCCTCTTTATGCTTTACTTGCCGGTGCTGTGGTCACTTACCAATTGCTTTTTGGCTTAAATTTGGATGTGCAAACCACCCAGCGCCCTCCAGCATGTGTCTGGCCGGACCCTGAGAAATGGCAGACCCTTCCTCTTTCGAGCTTTGAAAATCTCATCTCTCCGAGTTCAATCGCTCGCTCTCTCCACGTGTAGCCGTTGAATTATTTAGAGTCAGTCTGCTGGCCAGCTAGGCTACACAGCTGCCTGCTTAGCAGGCCATGGCAGGCAGTCCAGATGTGATGGTTGCCGATCCTGATGACTGTGTCTCCTCGGATTCGTACGTAAAGGTCCCAGACGGACACCGAAGGAAATGTCACTGCCGAGCCCAGCTCAGCAGGTGTGAACATGGAGTCCAGCCACTACACCAAGAGTGGACAGCCTGCCCTGGAGGAACTCACTGGTGAGTGTGAGCCCTGGATTGTGTGATTGCTGGCGAGGAGGCCTCTCCAGCACCTGCTAGCGGGGCAGAGGAAAATGGCTTTCTTCTGTCGTTAGTTCACTTCTGCTCTCTGCTTCCTGTTCTCTCTCACAACCTCTTCATCGCCCCACCCCACACACACACACAAGAGCTGTGACTGAATCTCTCACTCGTGGGCATGTCTCGTGCCTGTGCCCAGGACCACGTTAACACGCTTAACTTTGAGTCGCACTGTTACCCTTCATATGAAGTTGCTTTTCGACAAAACTTAGAACTCTGAAATACTGCATTTGCTTTTAGCTTTTGTGGATGCCGAAATTAAAAATATCCTCTCATCAGTTGCCGTTAGCTGAAAAGGCTACAGCACGTGGGCTGGAGTGGTGGCGTGGCAGTCAAGAGCACTTGCTGCTTTTACAGAGATCCTAGATTCCGTTCCATCTGGTGGCTCACAACCAGTTCCTGGGGGGAGGGGGTCCAACACCCTCCCTCTTCAGCCTCTGAAGTACCAGCAGGTGTGTAATATGCAGGCATATATGCAGGCAAAATATTCATACACGTTAAATAAATAGATAGACTACAACTTACGTCTTTTACCAAAAACAAACAAAAATTCTATATTATACTTACAGTCGAGACAGTGAATGTAAGGTGTTTTGTAAATGTAAAAATATAACTGTAGCCGGTTCCGAAGAGGGCGGTGGCGGCAGCGCACGCCTTTGATCGCAGCGCTTGCAAAAGAGGCAGGCAGATCTCTGAGTTCAAGGCCAATCTGGTCTCAGGGCTACACAGAGAAATCCTGAAATCCTGTCTTCAAAAACAACAAAAAAGGCAAGCAAGCAAACAAACAAACAAAAAAGACCCTAACATCCAGGACAGGGGAGATGGTTCAGTGTATAACGTGCTTGTTGTACAAGCTTAAGGACCTCTGTTTAAATCTGCAGCACCCAGTTTTAAAAGCTGGGTATGGCAGCACACACTTGTAAGTCCTAGGCCGGGAAGATGGAGACTCGAGGATCCCTGGGACTCGCTGACCAGGCAGCCTAGCTGAACCAGTGAGCCGAAGTTCAGTGAGGGAAGTAAGGTGAAGAGCAACGGAGGAAGACACGTCACCCGTACATACATGCACATGCATGTGCATATGTACCTACACACAGGCACACAAACATGTGCACACACATACATCCTAAATACACACAAAAACACAGCATCTTGTCGTCATAGACTTATTTGGTAGTAATGTGTTGATGTTCTGCCATCACAGTCTGTGTGTGCATGCATGTGTGGTGTGCATGTATGTTCGCACGTGCGTGGTCACAAGTGCGTGTGCAGGTAAGGTGCGCGTGTGTGGAAGCCTGAAATTGATATAATGCTCCTCCCTTGATCTTTCTCCATTTTAGTTATTGAGACAGGGTCTCCCACTGAACTCAGAGCTCACCGATTCCAGCTAGTCTACCTGGCCAGCTTGCCCCAGGGGTTCCCTGCCTCTGCCTCTGCCTCTGCCTCTGCCTCTGCCTCCGCCTATGCCTCCACCTCCCCCTATGCCTATGCCTCTGCCTCCGCCTCCGCCTCCGCCTCCCCCTCCGACTCTCAAGTGCTGAGATTATAGGCTTGGCTTTTATGTGAGTTTGTGGGATCTGAACTCTGATCTTTACACTTGTACAGCGAGCACTTTATCCACTGATTTATTCACCCCACCCACAGTGTTAAGTGATTTAGGTAAAGAAGAAAATCAGCAGAGTTAGAATTCATTTTGTGCATGTCCTACCTGTGAGCCCCGCCACCAGCCTACCTAGGAATGTGTACGGATGTTCTGCCTGCGTATGTGTATGTGCACCACGTGTACGCCCCATGCCTGTGGAGTCCAGAAGATGGAACTGGATCTCCTGGAACTGGAGTTATATATATAGATGATTATGAGCTTCCACGTAGGTGCTAGAAACGGAACCAGTGTCCTCTCTGGAAGAGCAATGAAAGAGTGCTTTTTACTGCTGAGACATTTCTGTGGCCTCATTCTCACACCCATTTTTTGTTGTTTGTTTGTTTTTTGGTTCTTTGAGACTGGGTTTCTCTGTTGTAACTCTGGCTGTCCTGGAACTCACTCTGTAGACCAGGCTGGCCTCAAACTCACAGAGATCCGCCTGCCTCTGTCTCCCAAGTAGTTTGAGTGATCTTAACCCTTGCTTCTCCAGGGGAAGACCCAGAGGCTCGGCGGCTGCGGACAGTAAAAAACATCGCGGACCTGCGACAGAATTTGGAAGAAACCATGTCCAGTTTACGGGGAACTCAGGTTACACACAGGTATGTGCAGGCAGCGTGGATTGCTTTGCTGAAAGAACTTACTGGGAGCTCATTCTAACTCTGCTTCTCTCCTGTGCGCTGTGCCAACCCACAAAGTTGAGAGCGGAACAGACAGCCTCGTCCCCGGGTGTGTTAGAATTTACAGAGTGTGTTAGAATTTACTAACGTAGTCAGATACCACCCCAGAGCAGGATGTTTCTGCGTTCACGGCCCAGAGGAAATTTCCCGGCTCCATCTAAAAACCTTTATTTTCACTTGGCGTTTCTCAAAACTACAGCAAGCCGTTGGAAGGAACAGGTGAACTGCGTCTGACCTGTGCGACAAACCGAGGAACTTGAATTCCCACCAGGCCTCCTGATACACCGCACCGATGCTGTTAGTCACGCGCGGTGTCTGAAAGTTGAGAAGGGTGTGTTTGTAAAACCGCCGCTCTGTTTAAACTATGGTTTTGTTGGGCGGAATCTCAAGTTCGGTTAAGGAGGATGGAGTGCTTGGCACTCCTTGGCGATTTTGGCAGAGTGAGGTCTTCCAGTTTGCATTTGGCTTTGACAATAAAGGGTCCCTGGCTACCCCACCACCACCACCACCCCCCACCAGCTCCCAAGGGTTTTCCGCTGCCTCTCCAGTTTCAGTTTCAGTGGTAAATGTATAAAAGGAGGAGATTTGGGGCTCGCCTCATTGTTATGACAAAACATCTAAGGAAAGTGACTTAGGAAGGAAAGAGGGGGTTTGTTTGGGTTCTTAGTTCAAGGGGATGTCAGTCACCAAGATGGGAGGTGAGGCAGCTCGTCCAGTCAGGAAGCTCGCTTTCCCCGGGACGCCAGCTCGCAGGTTGATGCCACCTACATCCAGGGTGGGTCTTCCCACCTCACTTAATCCAGTCTGGCAACCCCCTCACAGGCACGCTCAGAGGTTTGTCTTGCAGGTGACTCTGGGTCCTGTCAAGTTGACAGTCGGCACTAACCGTCAGACCCAGGTGGGGCTCAGCCACTGTGGGGTCTGTCTTCAGTAGAACCTCCAAATTCCGAGATGCGAAAAGCGGGATCCTTTCCAGGGCTGGGGACAGGGGATGGACCGGTGACGACAACAACAAACCACAACCAGTGGTACCCAACTGGCTGGTCAGAGGAAAGTGAGCTCGAGAGTTTGGGGGAAGTGCCTTCCTAACCCTTTAGGTATTTGAAGGACTTGGATTCTGATGTCCGGCCTGGACTTCATGATTAAGCACGAGTCTATCATCCCTTATCGCACCCGGTCACCAACTCTAGGACGTTAGGGACGCAGGGAGAGGGACTGTGAAGTGTAGTTTTAGGATCGCCAGGGCAGCCGCTGCAGCCAACCCTTAAAGGAAGCATGAGACAGTGTTCTGGACAGATGGGCCAGAGGGTCCTTTGTCCCTTCGTCATGGGGTCAGAATTCTGGGTTTCCTTTCCCGAACTGGAAAGAAGATTCCAGCTGTAGCAAAGTGAGGCTTTGCAGTTTGTGTTTAATTGAAGAGTCAGTGAAGAGCATCTCATACCCACCTATTAGAAGAGAGCATCCCCGGCAGGCTTTTCAGGAAGGGACGACACCGGGTGGTACTTTGGTACCTGCTGTTTTATCCTGCTTTGTAGGGTAAATGAGAAGTTTTATTACAATTCTGAACGTTTAAAAACAATCTAACCTGCAAAGCGCATTGAGGTCTAACCCAGGTTGATTTTATGTTTTCAGCACATTAGAAACTACGTTTGACACCAATGTCACCACAGAGATTAGTGGCCGCAGCATCCTCAGCCTGACGGGAAGACCCACTCCTCTGTCCTGGAGACTCGGCCAGTCCAGCCCCCGGCTCCAGGCGGGAGACGCCCCCTCGATGGGCAACGGGTACCCGCCCCGAGCCAACGCCAGCCGCTTCATCAGTGCCGAGGCGGGCCGCTACGTGTACTCCGCCCCTCTGAGAAGGCAACTGGCCTCCAGGGGCAGCAGCATCTGCCACGTGGATGTCTCGGACAAGGCAGGGGATGAGGTGGACCTGGAAGGCATCAGCATGGACGCCCCTGGCTACATGAGTGATGGGGACGTCCTGAGCAAGAACATCCGAACCGATGACATCACGAGCGGGTAAGTGAGCAAATGGAACGGGCTGGCCCTCGCCATCTCTTTTGCCTGCCTTTGCCAAGAGGTCTCTAAGGCTGGTGCTGGCTGTCTCATCTGTCCTGCCGGAGGCTCCGCGGTGTGGTGGGGAACACTGCTAGGCTGTGACTCAAAAGGAGTGGGTAGACAAACTCAGCTGAGGACTCATGAAATTTCAGTACGTTAGCATATCTGCTGCCTCTGTCCCTTAGGCCGGCCCTGCTCTGGGTGATTGCCGGACTGCTGACCTAGCCTCCCTGGCTTCTGGGACCTGGATGTTCCCTTCCTCCCAGGGCTCCCGAATCTCACCCTCACCCTCCCACCTTGCTCTCCTCTGCTGCACCTCCCTCCCCCCCCCAGCCTCGATATCCACCGCCTCTTTCCATCCCCACGACCTTTGCACTCTCTTCTGGGCTTGCGTTCTGTCCCCTCGCTCTATAGGGCTTCCTCCCGCCGGCCATTCCATGTGAAAGGGTGTCTTGTCCGGTGCCCTCACTATACCCGCACCCTGTGGCAGGTTCCTCTCAAAGCTTCCCACTATTTAAAGTCATCCTGAGCATGAGTTGATGTATTATTGTCTCCCCTCCCCCTCCTGCTATGCTCTCTGGGTCCCTAGTGCAATGTGCATCAGAGCTCCTGGATACTTCTGAACGAGCAAACTCATGGGTGGATGGCTATAGAGGAACTATAGATGGCTATAGATGGCTCGCTATTTCTGTTGTTCCCTGCAAGTTAAAGACTCACCACTGTGATGTGTCTGAGGGCCTTTCATAAGGAGTGGAGTGTGTATCTGGTGTACTGGGTGGGGGGAGGGGGGAGGGGGCAGAGGCTTGTTTGAAGCTTCACTTTTTTAAAAAATTTTCTTCTGTGTGCATTGGTGTGAGAGTGTTAGAACACTGGATCCGGAGTTACAGTCAGCTGTGAGCTACCATGTGGGTGCTGGGAATTGAATCTGGGTCCTCTGGAAGAGCAGCAGGTACTCTTAACCACTGAACCATCTCTCCAGCCCCCGTAGCTTCACTTTCAAGTATGTCATAAGTGTCACTTACATCTCTGTCTCTTGCCTGCCTGCCTGAGATGTCATCCGTTCACATGACTTGCTCTGAAGTTTTCTAAGTCCATCTCCACCCTTAATGTCCTAACAACGAAAGTTATAGATAAGAAAAGTCAGGGCTAGCAACCATATCCGTTGCCCACAGACGGGATAAGAACCTGTGGTGTTTCTGTAATGTTAGTGGCTGGGGCCCCCACTAGGTACCACGTACTGAGCTGGTGCCTGTATGAGTTACCTTGCTCCATCCTTACAGAAATCCTTAAGGGTAGATGACGTCATAGCCCTTGCCTGAAGGACAAATTGGAGTGGGAAAGTGAAATAGTTTACAAGTGGTTATGTGCCTGTTAAAAGGCGGAGCCCAGGGCTGGAGAGATCCCTCACTGGTTCAGAGCGTGCAGTGTTCTTCCGGAGGATCCGTGTTCAGTTCCCAATGCCCTCTTCTGGAAGATGCAAGTTCAATTCCCAGATCACATGGCAGGCATCAGGTTGCTCACAACCACCTGTAACTCCAGCTTCAAGGGATTCAATACCTCAGCCTCTGAGAGTACCTTCACTTCCTTACATATACCCACACTCAAACACATTATTAAAAATATATGATTAAAAAAATAGAAGAAGCAGGGCCCAGGGAAAGTAATAGAGCCCGTTAACTGTAACAACTATGCTATACATACGTCTTGCCAGCACCTTATTGCTGTGCTGAAATACTACAACTACTATTCTTTTTTATTGATGATGATGATGATGATGATGATGATGTAGTATGAGTATTTTAACTGTGCACCATGTGTATGCCTGGTGTCTGCAAAGGTCAGAAGAGAACATTGAACACCCTGTTACAGATGGTTGTGAGCTACCCACAAAGGGTGCTGAGAATCAAACTCAAGTCCTCTTTGAGAGCAGCCAGTGCCTTTAAACCACTGAGCCATCTCTTCAGCCCCAACTACAAACAGGCACAGGCATAGAACCGGGGAGGTGGTTAAGTAGGTTAAGGTAATTGCTGGAGGATCTGAGTTCAAATCCCAGGCTCCACATAAAAAGCTGGGCATGGCCATGTGAAACTTAACTTGGCACTTAATTTGGGAACAGAAGAAAAGAGGGTCACAGAGGTTTGCTATCCGCTACCTTACCTCCAGGCGCAGTAACCTCAGAAAGTGAGGTAGCAGGACACCTGACATTGTCCTGTGCACAGGTGTGCACGTACACACGCACACATACACACACAGAGAGACATTTAAGAAGAAAAATATATTTTAAAAATGTAAAGCATCAGCATAGAGCTGTTTGCATCTTTGTGTCAAGTTAAGACCACTTTGGGTGATAAAACTTTCAAAAGCAAGAACTACTAAATTCTTACAGTCTTAACAGATTTCTCCCATCCAGAATGGCTGAGAACGCCAATGCCATGATAAATAGTCGGGCCAAGTCAGCCTCATTGTGTTTCTGGCTTTCCATAAACAGTGAAAACAGTAATATATACAGCAATAAAACTGAAGTGCACACAATTTAATCTTTCACTGTTGTTTAGGAGATTTGGCATCCAGCACGGCTGACCTCAAGTTGGCCATTACCCATTCTCATCTCCATACGTGAGCCCACATCCTGGTTTCTCTGAGACTTCTGTATCCTGTGACAAAAAGCTACTTCCTTGCTGTTGCTGGCTAGTGGATTGGGTTTGATGTAGTGCTAATCATGTCCACCAGGTGGAGATATGTGCACACTCCAGGCGGAAGCTTAGTGATATCCCATGGAGAAGTCCTGGAAAGTGCGGGTGATTGCATTGCCTTCCTGCTTTGTAAAGCTCGTGCTTTCAGCCTGTGAGACAGGACTGGAGCGAGTATAGATAAGAATGCAGAAGTCTAAGCACACCCCTGTGACTGAAGCCCACGAACTCTGCTCTTTCTTCCAGTGTGCTTCTTACCATAGGAATTTCCAAACCAGAAGAGGCAACCCAGGTGACAATGCTCTCTCTACTGGGAACACTTCTAGAACACTTGCTAAGCCGGTCTTCATCTGAAAACACATGTAGGGTTCTGCTGTGAGGCCAAATTAGCCGATCAGCTTTACATGCCCAGTCCAAGGCGAGCCGCTTCATTCCGTTCTAACCTACTTCTTTTTCTTTACGTAAACTGACACAGTTGTTGAGTATCAGGACTGGCCACCTTCTCTGCTCTCCAGAATGTGCTCAATAAGTCATTTTTTAGGATGCAGAGGGCAGTAGATGGATGAGAAACTCCTTCGCTGGTTTAAGCCCCGCCCAGCCTCCTGTGAGCTCTGGGATGTCAAGTGCGCCATCTAAATCCTCTAAACTCTCCGGTTACCGGGTTACCAGATGCACACTTTAACCTTCTGGTTAGACCTCTCTGAGGTTCGTCCTGTTACTGATGCTTATCTAACGAAGACACAACATTTCCACCAGGATCTAGATGTCCTAGTGCATGTAATATCCAGGTACTCAGAAATGATGCATTGATAAATCTGTACCCAGCTGTTCATTTCGCTTAGGGGAAAAAGAGCCTCAATGTCTGAGCAAGATCAGAGGCTCTTTCAGGAAAATGTTTGCAAAAGTTGACAGCAAATGTATTCAGAAACCTGCTGTGGAAGTAAGGTCTAGTTTCTGAAAAGCTGTGACTGGTTTTTTGTTTCGTTTTTTTGTTTTTTAATGATTCTGGTGCCCGGCTTGGTATAGCAGCTGCTTTTCCTTCGTAGCTTGTGTTCTTTGTGTTGTGTGTACCTGAACCTGACATCATTCCGTCACTGCGGAGTCTAGCTAACCGCTGATGGGACAGTGCAGTTGTCTCTGTGTGCTTCTCATGCCCCGGTGTGTGAGTATATCATCCATCATCATCCGAAGCCACTGCTTCTTCTCTCGGGCTGATAAGTTGGGCATTGGTTACAATAGAAAAGAAATTAAAGTGGCAGATGAAAGTGTCTCTCAGCCAGTTTGGATGTCCTGAGTCAGTTCTGTACTCAGATGCTAAAACATCAGAGTACCGTGTGGCACATAATAAAATTATGAGGGCATCCATATGTTTTGAAGGATTTTTTTTTTCTCCTTTTCAAAGGCAGCACTGGGTTGTATAACCTTCTGAAGTATAAATATACACCCCTTCCTGAAAAAAAAAAAACGACCATTTGTATTTAACCTCAAAAGTTCTCTCGCTCTAAGAACCTTTGGCAGCTTCTGTAGCCTTTGAAAATTGGCTCTGACTAAACACAGAAGACTCTCAGTGGTTTGCCCATCCACGTCTCGTGACTTACCCAGCTCCGGCTGCTCACACAGCCTGCACTTCCTTGCCTCTAGCCACATGTGCCGGCGAGAAAAGCTGAGTCCAGCGCTCTGTGCTTGGGACACGCCACCTCTTCTGTAGCTCCTTTCCCCGGCAAGCCTATCTGACCGAGCTGAGGACCACACCCCATAGACATGACCCGTAGCCGTGGTCTACTTCTGTGGTTCTGATTGCCTTGACTCATCTCTAAACAATCAGCTAAGCCTTTCTCATGTGAAATGTTTGAGAAGGACTGGCTGGTGTCACAGAACGTGGGTTGAACAGAAGAGGCCTGAAATATAATCCTTGCTCTACCAAATGAACTGGACCACACAAATTCTTAATATTGAAAATTACAGATGGTGCTTGACACCGGGCAAAGAGTCAGGGGTACTCAAGTGCACGTGTGCATAGATGCATGTATGTACAAACGAGTCTATGTGTTTGCTCCATAAGAGCTTCTAGAAGGAATAGAGTGCCTGTTGTAGTTGCTAGCCTCTGTGTGGGCTCACTGACAGAGACACAGGCATTTTCATACATGCAAATGGTTCCAGACCTCAACAAAGGGAACCACCATACTGACCAGTGCCATACTGGACAGTGGAACCCTGATCATCTGAGCTCAGGTGTTTTTATTGATCCAGAACTCCTCAGGTGTTCTATTGATAGCACATGCCGATCATTAGCAATCAAACATCCTCCACTTAAATCCAACACCTGCAGACAATACAAAATGCCAAAGCCTAGTGAGCCCCTCACCCAACAGTGCATGAAACAATTATTCTAAACAACTAAAATTAAACTTTTACAACAGCCTATCACTTCCTTAAGTCCAGAGACTAGGGCATAGTGGGCATTTAATGTTTTATGACTGGTCTGTTGGTAGTACCCACGCTGGCAGGACTTCGCTTGTGGAAATTTGTCCCCACCAGCTGAAAACCCAGTGGTGCTAGTTACCAAACACTTAAGGGAAGCCAGCTTGACCAGTGGTGTCATCTAGTGACCGATTAACAATGTGCTGTGGCCCCCCTGCTGCTTTTGAGTGGTAGTCATTTTGAGGTGTGATACTAAGGGCCAAGGAGGTGGCTTCTCAGCTGTGGCTGACCAGCAGGGGAGAGAAAGCAAGGTCTTCAGTGGTGACACCTGCATGCCCTGAGTCCCCCTGCTCGGTGGCAGGTAGTACTCCCCACAGAGGTGGGCAGATTTCTCCTGGGAGACGCAGTTCCTCAGAAATCAAGGAGCCTGACCCTGCTGAACACCCGCCAACATTTCCATCAATATTTCAGGGTGTACTCCAGACAGCCCAAGCCGATCTCATAAAGTACCTTTGACTTGGGTTTTAAATAGTGGTCGTGTATTTCTTCCAGTCCTAGAGGCTAGAAGGTGTGACGGCCGAGTTCCAGCGAGGCTCTCTCTTTCTGGTGTAAAAATGGTGGCCACGTCTTTGCATGGCAAAAGAAGAAAAAGCTGTGTTTCTCCTTCTTAGAAGGATGCCAGTCCCATCCTTGAAGCTCTGTTTGTAAGACCTCCTGGAGACTAAATCACCACCCTTCCCCAGGGTCCTATCTCCTGATATCGGCACAAGCGTTCAGGACATACGGGATGTTTCTGCTTCCGTGAGCAATATCCTGGCTTTCCCCCTCCTCTGTTGCTGCCAGGTCTCCTCTCCGAAGCCTTGTCTGACTCCGTCCCAGCAGGGGTAGTGAGTGGCCTTGTTCTCTCAGGTCATCTGAGACAGGAAGTGTCTCTGCCAACAGTGGTAGTGCTATGTTAACGTCCATCTGCATGTGTGCCCGTACATGTGTGTTTGTGATAATTATGCACATATCTATACATACAAGAGATATCGGGGGGGGGGGGGGGGACAAAATCGTACCTGTCCCAGGCTCAGAAGAGTAAGGGTCACTTCTGCCTTGACTGCTCATATGTCTTCATCCGTCGACACGGTAGCAGTCTCATTCCACGGTAAACAGCTCAGGAAATAAATGAACGCCTCAGTTGACCTTAAGAACACAAGACCAGCCCAATCCCCCTGGATGAGTATGTGGCTGAAGTCGAAGTCCCTTTGAGCCTGAGGCCCCAGCCACCTGCTCTCCTGGCCTCTCGGCTTCCTCTGTGCTGTCACTGACAGCAGGAAGGAGAAACAGCACAGAATGCCCCCAGTGGACCAGGGCATTCCCCGCGCCCCCAACCCCATTGAACGTCATAGGGCTACTGGGTGAGATGTCTCTCACCAGGCAGCCAGCAGGCGGCTTCAAGTCTAGTTCATAGCTAGATGTTTTAGAGTTCTAGATGTTTTCCTATGTAGCCACTACTACTTAAAGAAGTCCACTGGTGAGTAAGTCAGTCCCCAGTCCCAGCCCCAGGGGAGACCCTGGGAGGGTGGGGCTGAGAGTTCCAACCTTCCCAAATCCTATGGTTGGTTCCTCTGGCAGCCAACCCCCATGCATAAATAGTCAGCTCAGTAGCACGGATGCAGCTGAAGTGGAAAGGGGCTTGTTGCGAGTTCTGGAAGACACTCACCCTATCACTCAGGGCTCCTGCTGATAACAGAGGGCAGAGTACCTTGTCATAGTGATATTGGGCTGTGGACACCCGCTGGGAGTACTGGGGGTCATCATACAGTTGCAGCAGACGCAGAAGGGGGTTTATTAGGCAATGGCACGCTTCTAAGAGTGGAGCAAAGTTGACTTCAGCAGCTACAGTGCCCCCGCCACACAAAGGATGGGCCCTTTTTGGTCACATCGCGTGAGCTTCTTGGTCATCTGCGAAGGCCTTTCCTGGCATGTTCTGTCATGTGTAGTCTCCCCATGCATCTTCACACACCACGTGTCTCTTTAGCATCGTCTGGGCCTCCTCCAGGTGAGGGATTTAGTCTGGAGTAGGTTTCCCTGCCATCCTCTTGGCCAACTGGGTTTCTTTATCACAAGCTTTCACATTCCCTCAGGGCACAGAGAAGGGCACATCCTGGTATCAGTAGGCATTGGTAGTGCCTGTTAGCATGGAGAGCCAGTGTGTGGGGCCTCTAGGAGAAGTCTGGAAACAGTGCAGGTCTCTTGTGGCCTTTCTATTCTGTAGGAAGCCAGCGATCCTCCTCTGAGGGGAACGGTGTGTAGCAGTTCACTGCTGCTGGGGTGGCTCAGCAAGAACATGACACGGGAGGCCTATTCATACGTGGAAACCTGGCCATACGTCAGTCGAGGGAACCACCATCCTGGCCAATGCCAGACTCCATAGTGGAACCCCAAGCGTCTCAGCTCAGGTGTGTTTATTCTTTTCAGAACTCCTCAGGTCGTCTACTGATAGCACGTGCAGATCATTAGCAATTAGACAACCCCCACGTAAACCCAACACCTTCAGACCATACAAAATGCCAGGAACCCAGGCAGCCCCTCACCCAACAGTGCATAAAGCAATTATTTTATATATAACTGAAAATAAGCTTCCTCAACAATGGTGTTCGGAGTAGCGGTGACAGCCAAGCACAGTGACACAGGCAGAGTGTGTGTGGCTGAGAGCCTGGGGCCCCGTAGACCCTTCCAGTTCTCTCTGGCCTTGCTGGCAAGGCACCAAGACCCAAGGGCATTGAACGTGTGCTTACTGCCTAGCTCAGCCTGGTGCAGAGAAGTTCTCAGATTCCATCCCCCGCCAGCTCACCCCCAGACTTTAGATGACGAAGGCCAGTGAGAATGTGTCAGGGCTGAGTCTAGAACTGACCCAACAGATACACGGTTAAACATGGACATTAAATTTCCCTGTGGCAACCACAGTGCTGTGTCAGAGAACCCCATAGTGACTCATCAGCACCTCGCAAGGCTCTCCTTCCTTCCCCCACCCGTGGTCTGCACCTTCAGCTTGTGCGAGAATGTTCCCTTCCCATCTCCCATGTGGGTAAGCTGTCTCTCAAACAGGTACTCACTCATGTCTGGTGTGATTCAGCTAGGCCTCAGGTATTTACCAAGGGGAATTCCACGAAGGACCATTCATCAGCACTGCAGACACTCCTCCATTTAGTGGATTTTTGTTGGCAGGTGTTTGGAAAGTAGCTCTGTCCCAGCCCCTGGCCGTGTCCTGGGGTGTGAATTTTCCAGGGAGGGTCCCTTGATTTTTTTTTTTTTGTACTGAAATTAGATCATTAAAGCTGCTCTATAGTGTAAACCTGTGGCCCATGAACTCACGGCATTTCCACATGCAGGGAGTATATCCAATGCTTTGGACGCGTTGTCAAAAAAAATGGGGGGACTGTCGTCAACCTTGCCCTTCTGTGTGCTAACCCCAACTCCAAAATTCAGACTTTACAGGATATCGTTCTTAAAGGCACTGAGACATTGTAAGCCCCTGGGGGACATGAAAAGATGGCCTCCTCTTTTGCTGCTTCTTTCTCTCTGTGAGCTACTGTTCCAGTGTGTCCGTGGTGCCTTCCTGCATCTTCCCCCGAAGCTCTGCCGGAGTGCAGCTGTCTGCAGAGCCCTCCTTTCTCCACCCCATTTGCAAATGAACATGTTAAGGAGAGAACTGGGGTACCAGATAAGACAGCAAGCAGTTTCCCCTGTATTTCCTGCTAAGCCTTTGTGCCGGCTCTCTTCTAGAAAACCCAACCCATGTTAGCATACGTCTAAACCGTGAACCACTGGTGTCGCAAATCCCTTCCAGTCCATTTCTGCCTGGCCAGCAGCTAGAATGGCCTTGACAGATTTATGGCAGCAAGGTTGGAGAAGACCAAATTGGAGTGGAGACGAATATGAAGAAAAGCATCTGGATGGGGTTGGGAGTGTGTCTTGGCCCTGAGACAGTGAGCCCATGCTGAAAGACTCAGAACAGAGGTCATGTGCGCCTAGGCCCTCATCAAGATAAGAAGCTGGACAGCCTCCCATCATGCTGTCCGGCAGACACTTCCCAGTGGGAGTCGGAGGACCTGCCAGCCATTGCTTAGGGAAACCGCTTCGTTTCCTAAGTCCCTGTTTGCCGTGTGTTAAGTGCTAGGTAACTGCATCTGTCTCTTTGCTCTGAGTCCTTTGTCCTTCTGAGGACATTCTCAAAGATGGGGCCGTGTTGCTTCTGAGCACAAGGACCAGACAGAGCCAACAGAGGCCTGAGGATGTTAGGTGATTTTAGGGAATTAACCACGCTGTGATGGAGACACGCAAGTCAAAAAGCCTTCGAGGCAGTCTGGGGCTCAAGTCCTAGGGCCATCCACAGACAAGATTCCCTCCTCGGGACCTGTCTGTTTTAAAGTCTACAGCTTCTTAGACGAGGTCCACCTATGTATCGGATCATAACTACAACAAATATCCAGAGTCTGCTGAATTGAATGTGAATCTCACTGAAGGGAGAACTTCATAACATCCAGACGGGGTCTGACTGACTATCTAGGTATCGGGACTTAGCCAATTGACACACACAATTAGCCATCCCAGTCTGTCACGGGCCTTGCGTAGGATCTGAGGCAGGAACCATCTCAGCTGTGTCCCAGAGACAGAAGAACAACCTGGCAGGGGCTCAAAGCTGGAGAGGGAGAAGGATGATAGCTGCGTCTTTATGTGCCTCAGAGGAAGCACTGGACTGCTTTCCAGACGCCCCAGCCCCCACCCCGTGTCCCTAAACGTATCATGAGAAGAAAAGGCTTTGTTTCTTCATCTTACTTCTGAGGTGGTGGCAGACAGACACACCAGCCTGGACACCTCTGGTGGCCAATGTCTTCTGAGACTCAAATGTGAAATGATACTTTCCACCTAAGGAGAGGCCCTTCATGTCATTCCGGCTATAAAGCATGGCCTCATCTTCTTGACTCTGGGGAAGGGGAAACAGGGATCCGTGGTTATCTCTGCTGCGCCTGGGAGTCTGGGTCTCTCCTCCCCCATGCTGTGTCTGTGATCAGCTCATCATCTCCTTTTCAATGAGCAGTTTCGTATATTTGAGCAGGCAAGTTTAAAGGGTGAAGTCAACTCACGTAGTCGGAAACTCAGGAAAAACACATGTGGTGTCTGCTCCGTAGAGGAGAAAGAGGAAGGCTGCGGAGTTGGCTCATCATGCCCGCACACATGTGTCTGCTTGCCTCTGATCCACAGGTTGAGAGGTCTCTGTGGTATTCTAGGTATACCCAGGGGCTGTCTCACCTCTTCTTCAAGTGGCCTGCCAGTTCTTTGAGATGGAAGCCGGTTTCATTCCCTATTTACCCTTGAGGAGACTGAAGCTCTGAAAGATTGAGTTACTGGCCAGACATGGGTAGCAAGGGCTAGAACCAAGCATTTCCTGAGGCTGGATTCAAACCCTATGCTCCCAGGAATGTGGATTCTCAATTCAGGAGGAAGACTGTGAAGCCCCAGGGAATGTTAGAGCTAGCTAGCTAGGGGTGTTCAGAAGGATGAGGCTTAGGGCACTGGGCTGCTAAGAAATGTAAGAATAGGCAGTATTCAACTGGTCAAAGTGCAGGGAGTATCTGTGGACTGCTCAGACATAAGCAGGACATCTCTGCCACACCTCCTACCCAAAGCTCAGAGGCCATCACAGAAGAGAAGGTAGAAAGATTGTAAGAAGCAGAGGTTGAGGAGGACCCAGGGAAACCAGTGTCTTCTAGACACAAAGGGACAGCTGCACGCGTGAACTCACAGCAGCTGCCGTTTCCTGCGCAAGACCTGCACAAGATGAAGCCAGTGAACACGCCTACCCCTAGCTGATAAACTGTTGACAGTTGATGGCTTCTGGGGGAGGAACAGTTAGTTTACTTTAAGGGTGTTGACCATGCATCAGATAAGCGTGGGTAGTCCCTGAGGAATAACCTGCCTCGAAGGCTCTGGGGAGACAAGGCATTGTCTAGCATCTGACAATGGGTTATCCTCCTCTCAGAGAACTGAAAACTGAGCCCAGGAGAAGTGTCTCATCCCGTATCACACAGCTTGTGAAGGCTACAAGCCAGTTCAACAAGCTTAAGGACTCAGCCATTCAGACCCCAGCCTTGTGTCTTCTGGTGCTACCCCCTGCTGAATGTCCTAGTGTTTTGCACTCTCCGGAGCCTGCCCTTCCTTGGATTGGTGGAGGAATAATGACAAGGAGAGGTAGTTGAATGTTAGCTAGTTGGACAGTGTCGGAGAGTTTGTTTTGTTCTTGGTGTCAGGTTTATAAGGAGTTCAGAGCAAGGCCGAGGTTTGTTTGGGAGATGAGACGACACCACAGAGCTCCAAGCCTGGAGCGTAGCGTCTACGCTTGTAGAAACTGGATACGCATGGTGTAGAAAACATTCGGTGAGTAGTAGGTTCCAGAGAACCAAGCTCCAACCACAGATAGAATTAGACTTACGTTTTTCATTGCCAAAAACACTAAGATGACCTACGGTTAAAGTGCAGAAGAATGTGCTGGAAATTAGAGCTCTCAGGTTGTGGATGGGGGTGTGTGTATTTTCAAGCCTGGAACTCTGCATGTCTAGGAGACTGCAGGGGATTCCTTCAAAGGAAGATCTTCCAGCTGTTGGATGGAGTATGCTCCCATTCCTACAGGAGTCGCTGTGGCTCTGCTGTCAAGGGAACAGAACTGGGTATTGCTTTCTGGTCAAAAGTCTCCTGGAAAGACTGAACTCCATAGGTCAGGCCAGACTGGGATGCAGAGAGAGCCCAATGGTGATTCTTCTCAAACAAACAAACAAGTAAATAAATAAAAGTAACCCACGCCTTCTGTGATAAACACAAAAACCAGACAAGCCTCTTTCCTGCCTTGAGGGCTGATCTCACCATGAGGGGACGGAAGATTTTGTGCGTTCATTTTGAAACAGGGTTTCGCGCAGCCCAAACCGGGCAGAAACGCACTACGTAAGTGAGAATGCCCTTAGACTTCTCGTCCTCCTGCCTCCGCCTCCCCAGTGCTAAGATTACCTGTCTATCTCAATATGCCCAGTCCATGTGGCACTTGGGGTCGAACTCGGTACCTCGTCTGGGCTAACCAAACACTCTACCGCCCGAGCTGCGTCACAAGCCCCAGGATAAAGGGTTCAGAGAAGCACAGTGGACCATGGGTAAGACACACTGTGAACTCACTGTCCACACAGCAGCCACTGTTCCTTCTTGTGTACAATGATAACGGAGACTGAAAAGGCATTAAAGGCCACGACACCAAACACACTTCCTAACCGTGTGGCTTACGGGATTCAGCTTTGCCCCCAACCATGTTTGAATGGTGCCTACGCCTCGTCTATTCGCAGCTCTTGTTTGTGGAAGTAGATGCATCGGGACTAGTTAAAGAGTGGGAAAAATAAATAAATAAATAAAAACGCAGCTGAAAAGCATCAGAGACCCCCATCCCTTAGTCTGTGCTGTTGTGACTGCAGCCCCTGGTGTGTTGATTGAAGGCAAACTGTGTGTGCTTTGGACCACCGGTGTTAGCTCCATTTCTCCTCCGAGTCTTCCTCCCAGATTGTGCCTTTGCTGACCCCACCCCGCAGAGCATCCTGGCCGCTATAGGTCTTTACCACTATTGGCTGCTATCTGTCGAAGGGGCTGGCTCATATGTCTGTGTGTCTGGTCCCCTGGCTTCTGAGTAGCTCCCGACTTCATCCCTCCACCCCCAATAGCTCCAGCAGCTGCCTGTTATATAGGTAGAGATGTGTCCACATACACATCTGTCCCGTCTGGGGACACACCTGTGCCAATCATCCTGGCAAAGGGAGCATCCTCCCAAGAGCTGGGAATGCACTACCGTGCCCAGCCTGTGTGGCACCGGGAACAGAACCCAGATCCTTTGCAAAAGCAGCAAGTGCTCTTAACTGCTGAGCCATCTCTGCAGACTCCGTCCATTTGTTTGTAATATATGCTTATAAAATTTTGGGTGTGTGTGTGAGCGTGAGTGAACTAACTTTTTCACCCCAACCCAAGGCTTCCCAGCCAATACTTGCAGGATACATCTTAAACGTCCCTCCTCTAAGATACACTCTCCAGTGCTTATCCCTGCCTTCACCCTTGTTGGGCCCCTTGCAAGCAGATGTAAAGTCCAGGTCCTGGATCCTTGTCTCCTTAGCATGCATGCTGGAACCTCTCTCACAGTGGCACTGCCTGAAGTCATTGTTGAAAAAAAAATGCCACATCCTTAAACATGAGCCACCTCCAGAACAAATACCTACATATGGCTCTCCCCTTTCCCAGGGACCTCCAGAAATCTGGCCATCTTTAGCTCATGGACTCAGTCTGCAAAGGAGGTGTATCTCAGTTACAAGTCAGTCGCCCCTACTGCCTGTTCTCAGGGTACCTTGGCAGCTGCAGTTTTGATGAGGGGAAATTTTTGTGAACTTCGAGCTCAGCGCCAGACAGTTGTTCCCCAGTGTCACAGAGGCAGAGGCAGTTCCCGGGGCCTGTCTGCTGAAGCCGGAAGAGCACTCGGTGTCTCATCCCACCCCCGCGGGCGCTCCTCATCTTCTGGAGAGAACATAGAATTCTCAAAGCCATCGTGTGTGCTCCTGACTATAACGTGAGCTGAACTTGTGTCATGTGACACTCGGGGAGATGGGGAACGGGTCAGAAACTTCAGAACAACAAGGTGTAGCCTTCCCAGAAGCTTAGCCAGTATGTCTTAGTGTGTTGGGTGTGTTTGGGGGCAGAACAGGGATGTGTGTGTGTATAGAGGTCAGAGATCAACCTTTGGGTATCAATCCTTACTTTTCTTGTCTGGGACAAGGTCTCTTGGTTGCTATGTTATCCAGTTAGCTAGCCTGCAAGCTTCTGGACTCCTGTCTCTGCCTCCCATTCCCCATAATGGGGTGCTTGGATTACAGATGCTCATACCTCAAAATCCAGCCTTTCTGTGGATTCTTGGAGCCTGAACTCAGGTCTTTTGGCTTGTGCAGCCAGCGCTTTACCCTCTGAGATGTCTTCCCAGCCCAGGAAGGATTCTTCTAACAGTTCAGAAGGGGATCTGATTTGACGTTCCTATGGGGCCGCCACATATTGTCCCCTGCACCCTGAGTTGGTCATAGCAAATACTCCTCACCCATGACCTCACCAGCCATCTGGATCTCCACCAGGTGGACTGTTCTGAGGCCTGGTGAGCTCTCAGTCTAGACCGCTAGTTAACTGATATTTCAGAAGGGACTTGAGGTTCTGAAACAGTTTCTATCAAGCCCTGACCTGAGGTGGAGGGAGGCACAGTGGAATCAGCTTCAACCTGAGTCCTATTAACATGGGTGCCTGGTGCCTCTCATCACAAGAGGTACAGTTACTGAAGATTTATATTTTAAAGTATCATGACCCTGTCGTCACGTTATGACCCTGTCATCTCATCATGACAACTCATTCTTAGGGAAACTGAGGCACATTTTGCTGGTTTCAGGATTTAAGGTGGCATTTCCATTAGGTTCTTCCCGGGGTAGAGTCACCAATGTGCCTTCTTAAATGCAGGTTTCGGGAGAAACAAACTAGAGGAGCCCAGGACATTTTTTTAGGACGTTGGATTCTATTCCAGGATATTAGTTTGGAGGACATGTGATTGCTTTCTTACTTTTTCAATTTAATTGACGTGTATAGATGTTTTGTCGGCATGTGTATGTGCCTTCAGAGGCCAGAAGAAGGCATTGGGTCCCCCGGAACTAGAGTTAGGGACAGTTGTGAGCCACCATATGGGTGCTGGAAATTGACCCTGCGTCCTCTGCAAGAGCAGCCAATGTTCTTAACCACTAAGCTGTCTCTCTGTTGCCCCTGGACACGTGACCTTTGTGTAGCTGTAAGCACAGACCTTAAGAAGATGGGCATCAGTTAGCTACCAATGAAATGGGCTAGTCAGTGGCAACCCTGTACCACACTGACATGAAATATTAATCTAGATCAGACTTTGAGAGGAGGGAGGGGCCAAGAGACTCAACACTCACTACTGCACAACTTTCTTACAAACCTTAAAATGCTCTGAAAATCAAAAATTAAAAAAAAAAATCTAGTTTCAGCCTTGCTAAGGACAGCCTACAGCCAAGAAGCCAGGGCACAGGAATGTGTATTTCTCTCTGAATCCCTGGTGACTCGGGTGCATGTGAGTCGTGAGACTTTCTGGGTACCAGTGTGTCTCCTGTCAGCACGTTTCTTGCCAAGGAAGAGCTTAAAGGGGCTTTGTCTAGAAAGCAGCCTCCTGTGTGTGAGGATACATCTCATCTTTCACAGGGTGGGCAGAAAGCTTCCTGCTGGTGCTAGTAATATTTGCTGCAATCCACACTAACAGTTGAACCACAACAAAGAGAATTCATTCGAGACAAAAATCCCAGACACGGGAGCGTGGGGGGTGCAGCCCGTTTCCCAGAGCAGGCAGTGGTTCTTCAGAAGGATGTGCGATGCTTCCCATTTTAAACCAGAGTTCTCACGGATCGTGATGAAAATTGTATGCATGCCCATTTATTTAAATAGGTGCTAAGGACACCCTGGTTATACTCCTTGGCTCTCAGTCCATTTAAGGATGTATTTCATTAACATACTTATAGCTTTTCGAAAATTAAAACTCTTTGGTCAGAGAGATGGCTTGTTGGGTAAAGCACTTGCCTCGTAAGCCTGAGTTCAATCCCCACACCCCTGGATGTAAGGGGGAGAGGGCTGGGGTGACAGTTTAATGGTTAAGAGCACTGTTGCTCTTGCAGAGAACCCAGGCTCAGTTCCTAGCTCCCATAAGGCAGCTCACAACAGTCCCTAACTCCCCTTCCGGAGGATCCAGTGTTCTCTTCTGGCCCCGAGAGGAACCAGGCGTGCGCATGATGATCATAAAGACGTAAAAGCAAAGCAGCCACACACATACGGATTTTTTTAAGGAAAAAAAATGAGAGAACCAACTTCACAAAGTTGACTCCTGGCCTACATACACACACACACACATACACACATAATAATAATAATAATAATAATAATAATAATAATAATAATAATAATAAATTAATACTAATGATAATAATAACAGTAATAAACTTGAGATTCTTTTATTGTGTGTATGTGCCTTTTCGTCTGTATGTGCGAGTATGTATTTATGTTTGTACCTGTGGACGTATGTGCATGTGCTAGAGCCAGAGGCAGACACTAGATATATTTCTTTGCTGCTATCCATCTTTCCCTTGCTTCTTTTTATTTTTTTACTATTTTGAGACAGGGTCTCACTGTGTAGCCCTGATAGGCCTGGAGCATTCTATCTAGATGAAGCTAGCCTGCAACTCACAGACATCCCTCTGCCTCTGCCTCCCCTGGGTTGGGATTAAAGGCACCCTTCACCACCTATGGCCTTTTTTTTTTTTTTTTTTTTTTTTTTTTGGTTTTTCCAGTCAGGGTCTCTCTGCTGTAACTCTGGCTGTCCTGAAACTCACTCTGTAGACCAGGCTGGCCTTAAATTCACAAAGATCTGCCTGCCTCTGCCTCCTGAGTGCTGGGATTAAAGTTATATGCCACCACAGCCCAGCGATAAATAAATCTTTTTAAAAAAAAAAAAAAAAAGAGTATTTCATGCGTAGTGTTACTGAAACATTGCATATGTTATAAAGTATACTCCGCAAAAGCCATAATAAGAATCCAAAATGCGTGATGTCTCATGTGGTGGTGCACAGTCATACCCTAGAACTCAGGAGGTATAGGCAGGAGGATCTCAAGTTCGGGACCAGCCTAGGCTAGAGACCCTGTCAACAAACAACAAAGGCATACCCAAGAAACAGAGGAATAGAGGGACCTGTGGTTTTGGGTTTTTTTTTTTGTTTTGTCTTGTTTTGTTTTTTGTGTCTGCGGGGAAACAGACATTATGTGCTAGGCAGAAATTGCTGCTTCTGTTGTTCAGTGTTTGAATCCGCTAGTTGGAGTATAAGGTCTGACTTGAGCAACAGGGTCAACCAGAGAAACTGCTCCAGCCTCATTGCCAAAACTGCCAGCGGGTGCTCAGCCTGCTGCTTGCACTTTGAGTCAAGAGTTTATTTATTTTGCAGCCTCCACATCCCAATTGTGCCTTCTGTTTGCCTATCTTTTATGCCTGGTTTTACCAATAAAAATGACTTGATTCTGTGACACCTGTTCCCCTCGCTCGGTGAGGCTTCTAAGGGGGCCTGAGACCCCCTGATTGCTCCTCAACTCCAGCCTGTCTTTCCCCTTCTGCCTGCTGAGACTTCATCTGATTAGCTTAGCAACCTCTTCTAGCGCTCCCTGGAGGGCCAGGCTCTGTTGACAAGAGCCAGCCAGAGCAGACCTCGGACCTCCTGGGTTCACTTCTGCTGTGGCCGCCCAGCCTGCCTGCTTCTCTCTACATCCAGAGAGTCAACCTGAGCTTTTTTTCCACCTTTCATCCTAAGCCAGGACTCGCTGAGAAGGATGCGAAATGCAGAAAAGTCAGGGAAGGAGCTGGTGTCCTTTGAGCTGAGAGCCTCTCCAGTGAACAGTTCACAGCTTTCAGAGTCTGTTTGCTAAGGTGCGTGCCCCATGCTCAGAGCTGAGGTGGCTTAGTGCGGCTCCGGGTGGCTGCTCCGGTGCTGAGCAAAATCAAGGGAGGATGAAGCTAGGGATGTAAGCAGAGCTCCCGCATCCTCCTGGAAGAAAAAGGTCAGAAAGTGGTGAGGTCCCGAAGATCTAACATTCCCCAGGGACAGCGGAAAACAGTGCAGTAAGGTAGGAAATGTGTCCCGTGGCCCTCAGCCCCAGGAGGTGTTGGGAGGGTGTCCCCAAATGGCTGAGGAGAGTATGGGTGTGTGCTGAAAGAATTGCCTATAAAGACATAGAATAAAAGCTGGGGACTTTCCAACCTGCCCCTGCCCCTGCCCCTGCCCCTGCCTTTGAGTGTTGGTGTGGGTGCATTGCCTAGTTGGGGTCATTTATAATTCCAGACCTTTGACTACAGAGGAACCTGAACAAGGCACTCCAACCTTGTATTTTCTCCAGAAAAAGCTGTGGGTTTTGTTTTATTTTGTGTCAGTGGAAGCCATGCTTTAGTACCATTGACTGGAATTCCCTTTTGGTTCATTCGAAAACAAGTAAGAATATGCAGCGAGGAGCATTGGTAGAAGTGCAGAGGGGGCGGCAAGGTTTGCTGAGTGACATATGCCTCGCTACGTCAGTGAGCTTTACTAGAAACTCCGGGGCAGAAGGTTTCCGGGGAAAATGTTATGTATTTGCTTAAATTTGAGTGCCACCGTTTCATAACGAGCGCTCAAAAACTGGCCCCATTTTTTTGGGGGGGGGGGCTCTTATTTTTTGCATTTCAGATGCATCGTCCTTGGGTAGACAAGGCAGCTGCCAGCCTTTAGTAAAGACTGGGCGTCTTCAAAGGGATTAGGCGGCTCTGCTAGGCTGGTGTTCAGCTTGTCCTTCTGTGACCCAGAGGGAGGTTTATCCATCTAACTTCTAAGGGCCCTAAGCTAAAAGGATCCTTTTACAGGTTTGTACAGAAACTCAATTTACATCCTAATAAACTCAGAGAATCAGTGTCACACTGGGCCAGTAACCCTGGAGAGAGCCTTGAAAGCACATGTTGTTTGGCTGCTAAAATGTGGGCCTCCCCCGGGGTCCTCCATCAGCTCTGTATTTACGTTGATATCGGCAAGGGATCTCACCTGTGCGGAACTGTTTTAGCCCATTTGCCCATCTTCACTTCTAAACTAAAACCGTGTCCAAAACCCTGCCGATAGGCTGAGAGGTCTTGGAAGAAAAGTAATCGCCTGGGCCTGGTGTGATTCCCCGCCCTCTGTGCTCTCATTTCTCGCAGCTGAGCAGTGTTTTTACAGTGAGCTCTTCTGTAAGTACAACTCTACTGGAGCGAGCCCACGCCTGCCCCGTTCCTTTTGCTTCTTCTGCTCTCCACAAAGGTGACTTTTTCCAGGGAGGGGATCCTGAGCTTGTGGTGCTGAGGCAGACCGGATTAAACTGTGAACTTGGAAGGTGAGAGACGTGTCCATTCCCCAAAGTGACTCAGTAACTCCTCACGCCAGTTTCGCTTGGCTCTGTGACAAGGCTTCGCCGCATTTAAAGAAGGGAAGAAGCGTCCTCTTTACCAAGCCTCGGACTCCATATTCTTGTGGGTTTGTTCCAGCGGATGCTAGGGGATTCCAGAGCTTCCTCCACTTCCAGTGTCCATTTATGAGACGGTTCCTTGGAGCTGGCGATGGCCTTTGCAGTGTTCTTGGGGTTACAGGGATGGTGGGGTCTACCCTTCGAGTTTGGTCATTCCCTGAAAGTCAAAATGACTCAGCCAGCATGAGAATTGGTGTTTCTGAAAAGTCTGTGGAATAATGTATTGGTGAGAAAATGCTCACGAACAAAAAAGTATTTGGTGTGTGAGGATCAGGAGAAGAGGTCCAGCAATTAAGAATATGTAGTGTTCTTCCAGGAGACCAGAGTTCAGTTCCCAGCACCTATATCAGGAGGCTCACAGCCTCCTGACGCCAGCTCCAGGGCTCTTCCGGCCTCCTCAGGTACCTACACGCGTGTGCACGTTACCCACACAGAGACACACGCCTATACGCATAGTTAAAAATAACTGTGCGTATAGTTATAGGGGGCCGGAGAAATGGCTCAGCGGTTTAGAGCCCTGCCTGCTCTTCCTGAGAACCCACATTTGAGTCCCAGCACCGACCTGGTGGCTCACAACCATCTGTAACTCCAGTCCCTGGGGACCAAACACCATCTTCTGACCTTCCCAGACATCAGGCATGCACATGGTGCACATTTATACATGCAGGCAGAACACCCGTACGCATAGTCAAATAAGCTTTAAAAACTTAAAACCATAAATAAGTAAGTCTCGCTTAAAACGGGGTACAAAATGGTGGCGGCACGGAAAAGCCAGTGCGCCCCACCCCCAGCCCCTGTCCTCCATCCTCTCAGAGCTTCTTGTTACACCCCTCTGTTTGGAGTGATGACTTATTTGTCTAATTCCCAATGACTGTGAGTTACACCAGGCGGAGGCTGGGTCCTTCACCTCCAGCCCCGGGCCAGCACACAGCCTGGCGCTTATATCTGTGTCCAGGAGATCATACAATCAGTGTCCTGTGAAGTGGACATGTAGAGTAGACAATAGGGACAGTATCTATATTAATTATGAGATAGCCCCGTTCTGGAGGTCTTGGTTCTGGGGCTCTGGGACCCTCAGCCACTGTCGCTGCGGAACCCAGGTGGGCAATGTGAAAACGGTTCAACAGCCTGCGGCTTAGGCAGGAACCCGTGCGGCAGATACTAAGGTATCGCAGCTCCCCGTTGGGTAACGGCGATAATTGTTTGTGCCTCCAAGGAGAAGAAAGGCGCGGTGCTGAGCTCTGGGACTCAGCCCTGGATCAGCTGTCTCTTTAGCTTGTTACCTTGGCAAGTCATTTCATGTCCCCACCCCACGTGAGCCTCAGGTAGAACTGCAGAAAATGAGGTGCCATTCCCCCTGGCTGCCCAAGCCTTCAGAATGTGAGTCCGTTGAACATCTCTGAGCCCTGGCCAGGGTTTCAGACGGGCACACCAATGACTGCTTCTTCAGTGAGCCAGGCTTTCGTGACCAATTGGCTTTGCTGAGACAGAAACTAGAAATACATGCATACGGCCATCAAATGGCCCTGTGGATAAAGGCACTTGCTGCATAAAGGAGAGAACTGGCTCCATAAAGTAGTCCTCTGACCTCGGCACACACACACACACACACACATCCTGTACATACATATTAATAATAATAATAATAACTTAAAATCCTTCTCTTAATATTGTATATGTGGTGTAAGTGTAGGTGGGTGAGTCTGAGTCAGAGGCTATAGTATGCCCCAATGTTCCACCTCTGAAACGATTGCCAGACCTACTCTTCCATCAGCAGATAGTGGGGGAGTGGGGGGTGTCATCTGCTCGCCCAGGTGCATGTAATTGCCCAACTGTATGTATTGTTTCACCAGCAATAAAAATCCAGCAGGGAAATGAGTGCTGCTAAAATTACTTTGTTTGTCCTTTGACAAGCTCTCCCCAGTTGGGGAAAAAAAAAAAAATGTGTTTATCTAACTGTTGGGACCGACTTTGCTAGGATGGAGATTAACTGCCCTGGTTAATGGCACATGAAGCTGTGCTTCGAAGAGTTCCCTACTCTTCTTTGAGAGGGTGGTTTCTAAATATTCAGCCCCCGCCTCCAGTAGAGGCTCTACCTTTGGGTAGAGGTGTTTTTTTCCTTCTTTTGCGAGTCAAAAACAAGTTACCCACTCTCCTATGCACATGGCTTGCTACATCTGGTGGACAGACAGACAGCTGGACAGATGGATGGGTTCAGTGACAGACATTCGATTTGCCTTGCTCGTGTGTCTAAGGTGTCAAGTCTGCTAACATTTAAACAGGAGGGGAAAGCCCTGTGACCAGCGTGATCACAGTGGATGTTTGCCAAGCCCTCTGTGGTTGGGACTCCGTGCTATATTCCTTCCTGCGTTCACTTGTTCAAGCAAAGCAATATCTAACATATGTGTAGAATTAGGATGAGCTAGGGATATAGACTCGAACAAAATAATAGACCCTGCGTTCAAGAAGCGCACCCTCTCCCGAGAGAAAAGCATTCAGAGGCAGTTATGCAAATGGTTGTTTAATGATAGCTGTGATCGTTTTTGATTTTAGTTTTCATTAATATATAATTCATGTGCCATAAAACACACCATTTTATAGTATACAATTCAGTGGATTTTCGCAAACTGCATTTTCTTTTTCTTTTTAATCATACTGCTGGGTGAAAAGTTCAGTCCATTCTGCCTTGTTGGCATGACCACAGACACTGGGTTTGATTGACTTGATGAACAGATTTTTTTTTTTTTTTAATTGCGTTGGCTGCTGCTCACACAAGGTGGCTCCAAGGGGGACTTTCTCCCCTGCCCCTTCCTCGGCTTCTCTGACTCTACCAAACGGACTCAGCACCTCACGATTCTGTTCTTCCAAGAAATGTCTAAAGTGGGCACAGCCAGGGTTGGACAGTTCTTCAGGAGACACTCCACACATGATAAGCTGAAATGGCACGTGCAGAAAACCTCCCACGATTCAGCCCAGCCAACTATGTCAAGAACACAGTGACTCACGGGGCTCCGAGCTCCACGTTAGTAGACTTGAAATACAAAATTGTTTCTTTTTCAGCAGTCTAGCCGATGACCTAAAGGGACCCATGCAAGATCAAACGATCAAGTTCAGTGCTCTGATCTGCCTAAGTTTAGCTCTGCTACCTGTTCTCCTTTAAAAATGAGGAGGATCGCCTAACTGCTCCCTTTAGGGGGTTCTGGGAGGGGCCCAGCTAGAATGAGGCCCAGATGCTTTGTGCTTGAACACCCTCTGACTAGTGGCTATGCTCTCAGGGGCTCCCTGGTTGGTACACTTTAAGCCATCTATCCGGAAGGCTCTTGGGGTTCTCTCTCCCCTAGACAATACTGAATCCCACAGAAGACAGCCTTGGAGCGTCACCAAGAGCAAATGTGCGTGAGTGTTACTCACAGAGTCTTGTGGGAAACCTCTGAAGACGACAGTGTCGAAGGGGAAACCGGACACGGGGTATTTTAAAAACCACAGCAACGGCGATGCCTGCCCACCCGTGCACTGTAGCCTTCCTCCATCCTCCATCTTTTCCTGCCTCCCCCCCTCAAAAGCTTTCTCCATCCCATAGTTGTTTTGACCACAATGTACTAAGGACTTGTCAGCCCTGTTTACTTGATGTTGTCGGTAAAACACCTGCTTGTATAATCGCTGACATTCAGAAGCATGTCGTGGATACATCTGACAGCTGATTTTATTCACCAGTCCCCTTCTGCTCTGTAGACTCCCCTGAGTTTGGATTCGTGAAGCACAGCGTGCCTTCTCCCCTCCCCCCAGGATCCTAGATTGAATCAGCAGCTGAGTTTGCCTTGGGCTGTGGTGACAGAGCCTCTTTCCTTCCCCCTTAGAGCACAAGGTATCCATGCAGGGTTTCTGGATGCGATGACAGGACTGCGTGCGGCTGCTTTTGACCGTATATATGTACCATCTTCCTCTTCCAAAGGTACATGACCGATGGTGGACTTGGCCTCTACACTCGCCGCCTGAACCGGCTTCCTGATGGGATGGCTGTGGTGCGAGAGACCCTACAACGAAATACCTCCCTGGGCCTCGGAGATGCTGACAGGTAGGCACGCTGCACTTGGATTTAGCCACGTACAGAATCCGCTTCGAGTGTTCTTCAGGGTGCTAGCTAGGCGTGGTATTGGGAGAGTGGCTTGGTGCGCTCTTCTGCCCGAGGAAAAGCAGCGCGGCCCTGAGGTTGTACCTGCATTAAGAGCTGACACAAAGGTAGGAGAAGACTGCTCTGGTTCCTGGGTCTTGCTTGTGTGTAGCGTAAGGCATGTGTGTGTTTGGATGTGGTGAAGACGCTAGGGTGGAACCCAGGGCCCCGTGAATGTCAGTTAAGCTCTCTGCCACCGAGTATATCTTCAACTCTAGGCGATTGCTTCTGTTAGCAAGAGCAG
This sequence comes from Cricetomys ansorgei, assembly GCA_026225945.1. Taxonomy (NCBI): domain Eukaryota; kingdom Metazoa; phylum Chordata; class Mammalia; order Rodentia; family Nesomyidae; genus Cricetomys; species Cricetomys ansorgei. Next base: position 898,192 of record JAMJFZ010003970.1, read on the forward strand.
AGTTCAGGCTTGGCTGGTTTTTGTTGCTGTTTTGACTGTTACTCAGCACTTCTCAGCCAGCAGGCCCCAGGGACCTGCCTCATTTCCTCTCTCATTAGTCAGCTTTCTAGGTATTGCACCTAGATACCCAGGTCTGTATGCAGACTGGAGTTCAAGCCATGCCTGGGTAGCTTTCACCAGAGTCCTCTGCTGCCTGGAGCTAGGTGATGAAACTTAGTATAAATTCAACTAACACCAGGCAGTGGTGGTGCACGCCTTTAATCCCAGCATTGCGGAGGCAGTGGATCTCTGTGAGTTTAAGGCCAACCTGTACTACACAGTGAGTTCAGGACAGTCAGAGGAAACAGACAAGGAAACAGACAGACAAGGAAACCCTGTCTCAAAAAAACAAATTAATAATAATAATAATAATTAATAAATAAATTCAACTAACACACAGTAAATAGTTGACATTCACAGGGGTCAGTGAAGCTTTGTCATCACACTGTCAGAGACAAAAAGAACCTGTCACCACCCTACCATAAAGAATGACCATTTGGCCTCCAGGTTTCTAGCCCTGACTCCAACATAAACCGATTCCCTGACCTTGAGCAAGCTATTAAAGGAGGGTTCTGGACTGTGCAATTTGCCGACTCTGATGTGCCATCTTTCTGGCTTTCATTGTAGAGTCGAGGTATTCCTTAGCCATCTGACTGTTCAAGGATGTTCTGGCTCACTTGACCTCCTTCCACATCCGGGCTGATGAGATAGAGCAGGAAACTTAGATAAGGGTGATTTGAAGTTGCTGTGTACTTTCAGGGTGCTGCTCTTGGGTTTTGGAAAGCCACTTTGTGAGACAGGGTCACTTTCCTGCTCTTCTCCCAGCAGGTGAGGGGCTGGAAAGATGACCCCGTGTTTAGAGCCTGTGCTGTTCTTCCAGAAGAATTTGGTTCTGAGAACCCACATTCCGCATATCACAAACCCCCTGTAACTCCAGTCTCTGAGACTCCTGACACCCTCTTCTGGCTTCTGTGGCACTGGTACACACACGACACACACACACACACACACACACATATACACATACATTTTTCTTTAAAAAATGCTGTAGTAGTACACATACTGTGGCAGCTCAGCAAGGAGACAAGGAGGCATATTCATTGGTACAAACCCTGCAGACCTCAGCAGAGGGAACCACTAACCTGGTAAGCATCATACTAGACAGTAGAACCCTGAGTGTCCCAGCTCAGGTGTTTTTATTGATTCAGAACTCCTCAGGTGGTCTACTGATAGCACGTGCAGATCATTAGCAATCAAACATCCCCCACATAAACCCAACACCCTGCAGATAATACAAAACACCAAAACCTAGGCAGCTCCTCACACAACAGTGCACAAAATAATTATTTTATACTTAACTAAAAATAAACTCCCACAACAAATGGGAGGTGAGTTCTGTAGCTCTATGGTTTGCTTCAGAGATGCAGGGCAACTTTGTAAAGAGACAAATACTGAAATATTGCCCAGCAATGGAAGAGGAATCCTCACACTCTTTACAGCAAGGCTAGAAAACCTGGGTGGGGGGCAGGTGCTGAGTTCATTGTCAAGACCTCAGGATCTGGCCCAGTGTTTACTAACTCAGCATGTCCCCCTTAGGGTCCCCCAGTGTCCAGGTGGTCATTTACACCAGGGACAACAGAAGTCTGTTTACCAGAGTTCTACCTCAAGTTAGCTTTTTGTTGCTGCTATTCTGTAAAATTATTGGTTTGAAAAAACATACAAGGACTGAGAATATAGCTTGGTTGGTAAAGTACTTATCTGGCATGCACATAGCTCCAGGTTTGCTCTTCAGCACTGCATTAAAACAAACAACAGAAAACTAGCTGGACGGTGGTACTCGCCTTTAATCCAGCACTTGGTAGGCAGATGCAGGCAGATCTCTGTGAGTTTAAGGCCAGCCTGAACTATCTAGTGAATTCTGGGAAAGTCAGGCCTGTGAAGAGGGACCTTGGCTCAAAAACAAAAAAAACGCTAAAATGAGGGTGTGGGGAGTGAAGGAGGGCAGGACAAGGCTTGACTATAGAAACCTCTGAGAGCTGCATTTTTTTACTTTTAATTGTTATGTGTATGGGTGTTTTGTGTGCTTGTACGTATACACACCATATGCATGCAGTGCCTTCAGAGGCCAGAAGAGGGCATCAGATTCTTTGGAACTGGAATTCTTGAAGGTTGTTAGCAGCCATGATGGTGACAGAAATCAAACTGTGATACTCTATAAGAGCAACCAGTGCTCTTAAATGCTTAAGAGCCATCTCTCAAGCCCTGAGAGCTTTGCTTTCGAAAGCTTAAACCTTGCAACTAAAGTCTTTATAGTAAAACAGCACCAAGGAAACATATTCAGTTCATAACGTATCTGCAACACTCTCACTGGTGATGTAGTAATTTGTTAAATTACTCTGCTTGTTTTCATCCTATTGCAGTTGGTTAGTATGCCTGTTTGCAGGCCCTTATGAGGTCAGTTTCTTTGTGGCAGAAGCCTCTGGGATGGCCATTTATCTAATGCTTCGTTGGAAAGCTAATGGAATTATCATGGATAACAGCTGAGCCTCTTGCTGCTTTCTGGAGATTTCATGGATAGGATTGGAAAGGTGGAAGCCAATTCGTTTCAGCACCAAATGAACAGCAGTGTCTTCTGGTCCTCCCCAGGCCCCAGTGAGCTGGTGTGATCCTTTAAGGACTAAGTAGATAACCTGCCAAGTTTTTGAGAAAGAGCTCAAGGGGCTTCTTTTAAAAAAAAAAAGTTGTAATAGTAATACAAATGTCTCCTATTTTATATAAGTTTTAGGTTACTAGCAGAGATATATTTATATCCTTGTGGAATGTGCTGAATTTCTTTAAGCTCTATAAGCTATTGTCAAGAGATCACGGTGATACTACTCTGCTGGCTACGTGGAAATGGCTGTGGTTTTATTTCTTCGTGTGTGTGTGTGTTTGTGTGTGTGCCTATATGCATGTGGGTACATGTGTATATTTGTGTGTGTGCATGGGGAGATTCAAGATCATAAGGTATTGGTCCTCAGACCTTTGTCTTTGAGGCAGGGTCTCTGGCTGAACCTGGACCTCTAGTTTTCCAAGCTAGGCAGGAAGCTGGCAAGCCACAGAGCCATTCCTGTCTTTGCTTCCCCAGGAGCCAGTATTATAAGTGTTTCCGGTAACACTCTGCTTGTTAGAAGAGTGTTTGGATCCAACTCCGATCCTCATGATTTCATAGCAAAGGCTCATAACCATTGAGGTATCTATCCAAGTCCCTTTATTTTTTGAGACTGGATTTCTCATTGGCAAGTGGCTAGGCCAGTAGGCTAGCAAGCCCCAGGGATTATCCTGTCTCTACCTCCCTGCCTATGCTACATGAATTTTAGAGATCAAACTAGGGTCCTGGTGCTTGCAAGGCAAGCTCTTTACTGACTGAGCTAGCCCTCCGGTCCTTCACAGATTCATTTATAATATTCACAGAATATGTTTTACCGTACTATAGGAAATCATTGCAGATGATAGGGAACTATTCCTTTTTAAATATTTACATTTTAATTCTACTGCTTGTTGGAACTTACAACTAGCACATCAAATGCATGATTTTACAAACATTGTTTATGGTTAAAAAAATATTCACAAGCATGAGACAGTGACTATGAAATATCAAGGGAGCACACTACAGATGGTGAATATGCAAATTGGGCGTGACTCTTCTTCCTCCTGGAATTAAAAATATGTCCTTTAAGCGATCTAAATTGACCTGAAAAACAAAGGTCTGAGAACTAAGATAATTTCCAGGAAGTTTTCTGTACAGAGAAATCTGAGTCCTTATTTAATGGTTCCACACAAAAGCAGTAGACCACAAGAGGTCTAGTGAGGAAATGGGAAACGATTGAGACATGAGCCCCAACTAGTTCTCAGCCCAGGAGAGGTGGCACACAAAGGGCACAGCACCCTGGACTCAGGAAAGTCACTAGCACAGGCCCTCGGCCTCAGGACCACAGCTTAACAGGATGCTGAGACCCCAGACAGACCTTGGCTATTTGCAGCATGTCCTGGTGTATCATCGGGGTTATTAAAAAGCCACCGGCAGGAATGTGTGCCGTCAGAGGCCTGCAAGATAGAGACTTTGTCAGTTTGAGTCTTATATATGTCATCAGCCAGTTCTGAGAAATCATAAAAACAAAGATGATAAATTCAAAATGCCAAGTCCCCTTGATCTCCTGTCGCTCTTCGGGGCTGTCACCCCAGATCCCAGTCTCTTCCTGATAGAGATCAGCTGCTACATCCAGGAGAGCCAGCCAGCTGTGGAGGGAGGATCAACTGGAACAGATGGAGGTGGCTACTTACACATAACAGGCCCCCAGATAGCAGAGGGAAGAACACTTGGGAAGGAGGAAGAAGTGTGACGATCAGAGCGGAGGAACTGGCTGTCAATCAAATGATTTCTGCCTGTAGCACTGCGGTCCCCTGAACATGTCAGAAATTCTGGGATTCTAGCAAGAATTCTTTATGAGCAGAAAACCCAGTGAAAGTTGCCACATGTGAGTCCTTTCTTGGACACTGCTAAGCATCTCGGAGTTCAGGGATCTTGACAGTCCTTGGGGATTAACCAGCAACTGGCTGGGAGCTGTTAGATGTTCCTCCTTGCTGGTACTTCTGGGTCACATTATGTCTATAGGACAGGAGCTGGCTCAATGAACACTTGAGATCAGTCAGGAAACCAACCAGAAAGGAGAGGGTTTCTTTTTTTTCCTCCTTCCTGTTATGGGTATCCTTTCTTTCTCTAGTTAGTATCTGTGGTATCTGTGTGCTTTGAGATTGCTTTAAAAACAGACACAGGACACATGCAGGCTATGCAGCCTTCACTTGACCCCTGACTCTGACCTTCAAAGCCAGCCCAGTTCCCACCTAAAATGTAGAGGCAAATCCCATGTAACTGTGGAGCCTGCTGTAGAGCAGCCTGCAAGGCCCAGCCTAGGGCCCTCCCCAAGAGCACAAGAGCCTTCACAAGAGCCTACACCCTGCCAGGCTGTGTGACTTTCACAGAGCAAAGCAACTATTCTGCACCCATTAGCCCATTCATCCACCCAGCTTAGTCCTTGGCTTCCTTGCAGGTTCAGAGTTAGGGACACTGAGAATTCTGACTGTAATTTTGTGGCATTGCTTAGAGGAAGCATTAACTTCAAAATCTGATGATGCATCTTTTTAGTGACATAGGAATCCAGGGCTACCAGAGTCTGCCAAGATTCTGAAGTCATCCAAAAACTTACCTTTTCCAGTCTTGGCTAACAACTGTGTGATTCCTGTATGAGTCATTTTATTTTTTTATTTTAGTTCTCTGAGACAGACTCTTGCCATGTAGCCCTGACTGGCCTGGAACTCACTTGTAGATGTGGCTGACATAAAATTGGCCATGACCCTCCTGTCTCAGCCTCCTCAGGACTGGAGGGTGTGTCCCCACACCTGGCTCATACATAGTGCTAACTTTTTTGTTGTTGCCGTTGGCAAAAATTCCTGAACAAATCAACTCTGGAGAGCAGTTTCTCTTAGCTCACGGTTTCAGAGGTTTCAGCACACTGCTCTGTGCTAGTTAGGAGGCAGAAACATCATGACAGACGGGTACAGTTGAAGGAGCCGCTTACATAGTGGCTGGAGGGAGGCAGAGAAGCAGGCAGCAGCTGGGACCGGGGATGCCTTCGAGAGCACGCATCCAGTGGCCTCTAGCCAAGCCCTACCTCCTAAACGTCCGTTAGTGTGAACGCACCAAAGGTTATTCCATCCATGAAGCTAGAGAACCTTGTGTTCCATCCCTTCACCGCAGTAGCACCATCCCGGGCCTCAACACAGGAGCCTTTGGGGGGCCAATTTTATATTCGAACCCTAACAGGTGGTTCTCTGCCTAGACCATGGAAAGCTCTCTCTCTCCTCTCTCTCATCTCCCTCCTCCCACTTTCTCTTCCCCATCCCACCCCTATCCACCCCCACCCCCTCATTCTTCTTCCTTTGAAGGCCAAGGGGTCTCATCGCTACCAGTGATGCCCATTCAGTCCAAGAACGCTTTGTGCCTCCTGTCCCACGCACAAGGCCCCCATCCATTCTCCATAGACAGACGTTTGCAGCACAGAAGGCAGTCTGCCCTCTTCCTCCTGTTTCCTCCCCATCCTTCCCATGCCTGGGGGCCCCTTTCTCTTCCCTCCGGTGCAGCCAGCAACAAAGTGGGAGAGAGTGAAAGTCACTGTTTCAAAGCCCATAAAAGGGGCCTTGGAGGCAAATGTCTATTTCCGCTGTAACAGGGTGATAATTACTGCACTGGCCTTCCTGGAGGGCCCCAGTCTGCCCCTGCCACCGGCTTCCTTTTAAGCAAGAGGCTGCTTCTGTGGGCAGAGGCCACCTTGGTTGAACAGTGGGTGGTGATGACAGGAAGCAAACCATCTGCACCTTAAGCCACAGAGGAATTCTCCAGAGGGTTGTAAAGGGCTGGGAACCCACGGTCTGCCAAGCACAGAGTGAGCACTGCTTCTCAACCGGCATTGTTCCCACTTTGGAAGAAAGGGCAAGAGGTACAGTGGCCCCATGCGACGCTCCACTCCCCCACACTGAGTTAGGACTGGAGAATATCATCATGACCTCAACATAGCCTTGACCCCAAAAGACACTTTTCCTTAAGGGGGGTGCCTTTCCAACCGTGGTTGCATTATAAGTTGTATCGGAACTGGGGAGGTGACTCAGAGGAGCACTAGCTGCTCTTACAGAGGACCCTCAGTTCTCAGCACCCACACGGCGGCTAACAACCGTAACTCCAGTTCCAGGGGATCTGATGTCTTCTTCTGGCCATGACACCAAGTGCTGGAGAGATGTGTGACCATGCGTCCACTGTGGTCCTGCTGTGAGAGGGCATGCTGTTATCCTAACGAGTGGCAGAAAGCCTGCTTGTTTTGTTTTTCTGGTAATGGCGGTTACACAAATTCTTAAGGTCGGGCAAGATGGCTCAGTGGCTAAAAGGGCCTGCCCTGTAAGGCAGACCACCCGAGTTTGATCCCTGGAACCTATAGCACAATGGAAGGTGTCAGGTCTCCGAAATAGCCCAAGGAGATATGTATGGCCATACAAAGCAGTTTATTTCTGGGGAACACATTCTAGCATGCTAGGGTCAACCAATTAAAAAAAAAACACGGCAACCAAGAAATGCAGGCGCACAGGTCTTTAAGCGAAACAGGCAGTAGCTAGGGGAATTTCTCTCATTGGTCAGGATCTGAACATGGCTCCTTAATGGATTGGCTTTTTACGTCTCACGGAGAAGCAAGGATCTCCCAGGGAAGGGAAGAGTTCACCCACCACGAGGGGACCCTGGTTCTCTCAGGAGGAGAGGTTAGAGAGATGGCTCAGTGGTTAAGAGTACTGGCTGCTCTTCCAGAGGACCCAGGTTCAATCTCAAGCACCCACATGGCAGCTCACAGCTGTCTAACTCCAGTTCCGGAGACTCCAACACCCTTACACAGACACACACGCCCAACAAACACCAATAAAAAAAAAAAAAAAAAAAAGTGGGAAGAGAAAACCACCTCCACGAAGTTGTTTTCTGACCTCTGTACACATGCTGGGGAGCGCCTGCACCCTGACTTAGAGTTACTATTGCTCTGATCAAACACCATGACCAAAAGTAACTGGGTGGGGGTGGTGGCGGTTATTGGCTTACACTTCACTGAAGCCAGCCAGAGCAGGAACCTGGAGTCAGGAGCTGATGCGGGAGCTACGGAGAGGTGCTGCTTCTCATGGCTTGCTCATCCTGCTTTCTAATAGAACCCAGGACCACTAGCCCAGGGATAGCACTACCTGCAATGGGCTGGGCCCTCCACATCAATCACTGATCAAGAAAGTGCCCTCCAGGCTTGCCTACAGCTGGATCTTATGGAGGCATCTTCTCAATTGAGGCTTCGTCCTCTCTGGTTACTCTAATTTGTGTTAGGTTGACATAAAACTAGTCGGCACACACACACAAACACACACACACACACACACACACATCACTCACTAAATTAAAAATAAGGATCTTTTAGCTGGATTGGGGATATGGTTCAGTGAGTAGGTAATGTAGTTGTTGCACAGGCGTGAGGACCCAGGTCTAGATATCCAGCGTCAGTAATCCAGGCACAGCAGTAACGTCTGAAGTCCTGGCGCTGAAGCAGGAGACTCCTGGGGCTTGTCACATAGCCACCTAGCTTGGTATATGCAGTAGCATTTGAGACACCTTGTCCCAAACTAAGATGAGACCTCACACGTGAGGCTGTCCTCTGCTGTCCATCCGGGAACCTTGGCTCACATGTGCCCAAACTCACACAAATATGCATGCATATGAATGTGCACACACATACACACAGAGGTAAATAAAATATCCTTTAGAAACTTTACCCAAGTATCGAGTAGGCCTGCTCATTGCTTCTTATGTGGCATTTCTTTTTGCTTCCTAAAATCCTTTGTTGTGTTCATGCACGTATGTTTATATGAGTATTGTTTCTTTGAGACAGGCCCTCACATAGACTGGAAGTCACTATATAGCTAAGGATGTCCTTGAACTCATGACACCTCCTGCCTCTACCTCCCAAGTTCTGGGATTTCAAGCACATGCCACTGCACTTGGCTCTCCTCTGCCACTTTAAAAAGCAGCCCAGCCACGCTGCTGCTGTTTCCTTTCACTGACAGGAAAGCGCTGGTTCTAACAAGCCTGTTGTGTGAGGTGACCCTTGTGCCAGCCCCTGCAGAAGTATCCCTGGTTTCTGTGTGACCTCTGTCTTGGTCTGCTGCTCAGCTGTGCCACCCAGACAGCTTGATACAAGGGTACTTTGTGTGTAAACACGCTCCTGCTTCTTCACGACACTCGGGAGCTTGATGCCAAGGCTCCAGGTGCCCACAGTCATCAGCGCTGGGCCGGCAACTTTGCCAGTGAGGAAGCTGGATAACTACCCGTCCCCAGCTTCTGGGGGAACAAAGTGGTCTCTGTGTAGCCTTGGAGATGGTGAATTCTAAGAAACTCAGGTGAAAGCCCAGCCTATCTCTTTGATGGTAGTTTTGATGCCATCCGCACAGTAAGTACACCAGGGACCAAGACATTTGGTTCTAGCCCTGGCCCTGCCACCACTGAATGTCTTTAACAGGTGCCTCCCCTTGACGCACCCCCCTTTTTTTTTAACCTGTGAACAGACTCATTGACATTTAAAGTCTCTGCAAGCCAATGTTGACAGTGATTTCTGGAAAGAGCTCATCCCCCGCCCACGGAGGGTCTCCGCAAACACTTCCTTGCTGCTAGTCATGATCGCGTGTGTTCGTCGATGTGGTGCATCAGTTGGGAGCTGGGCTCTCCACTGAATTCCTGGACGAGTCTAGACACGAGCCATGCTGTATCTACCTCGCTGAGGCCCCCGTGCCTGCAGCGGACCTCCTCCGGGAGGGCACCTGCAATGTCTGTCTTCACAGAGCTTCACAGCTGGGTGTGCCTCAGCAGCGGCTTTGGGGGAACTTGGAAAAGCAGGAAGCTGTTGTTGCCTTTCTGTGGCTGGAGGACCAGAGTGAGACCCTCCTAGGGTGATGAGGGAGCACCGAGCTGTGCATCCAGTGGTGGCCTTAGATCTTCCTGAAAGTTTGGAAGAGAAAAACCTGTCAAGCATTGTAGCGGCTTCTATTTCAAGAAGAGCTAAGGGGTGAAGTTCGTAGGACTGGAGTCTTACTTTCATCGAGATAACAAAATACCGAGTAGCTGGTATGAAAGGCAATGAATTACACCCCACTAAGAGTGTGCTCTCCTGATTGTATTCCAGTCACTGTTTGTAGTGGCACTTCCTGCCCATAGCCACATGGGTGGTCAGCCTTGATGGGGAAGTGTGGCTCTTTCCTTACACTATAAAGCTGTATGTGGTGGACACACTACTTGTTATACCAGGCTTCCCCTAAGTAGCTCACAGGGAAGAGCAAGGTCTGGTGGCATCTACCGACAATCCAAGCACTCGGAGGCTGAAGCAGGAGAACCATGAGTTCAAGGCTAGCCTGGCCTTCATAGAGAGTCTACCTAAAAGGGGAGAAGAGGCTAGTGTTACAAGCCCTGGGTCTCCAACCCTTCCTCTAGGGAGAACTTACTGAGGGATAACTGCGTACATGGTGTCTGCTTACCTTGCAGATGTCACCATCCCCAGACTACCACCAACCTCCTACTGGGTACCACTTTCTCCTTGGAGGGTTCAGGAAGGGCAAGCCTGGTGCAGCTCACGCCAGGCTCTGCAGTGGCAGAGAGACATACCAGGGTACCTTAGTGATGTTTTCAGCCAAGAGTGCAGCATCTCCTTCAGCATAGTTAATGTTCTTCGGTGTCCTGACGGTCATTTGAGTTGGTCCATGGTCTTCCTTCAGTTGTCTCCTCCCATCATGGGCTCTAGTGTGGACCCTTGGTTGCTTTGAGGATCAGCAGTCCCTGAAAGAAGAGCCTGGCTCTCACTTTGATTTATCCATTTCATTAATCCCCGATGCTCAGTGATACAGAATGGCCCGAGGCAAGCTCTAAAGAGAGGCTGACATTTTCAGGAATGTTTTGAGATTGTGTGGAGGCCATTAAGTAGGGGCTGAGGGAAATGAAGGTTGCATGGCTCAGTGGGCTCCATCCCCCAGCCTGCAGATACCTGCTGTCACGTCTCATTGCTTGGCATGATAAGGGCAGAGGGAGTCACACTCCTTCAGTGTCTTCAGTGGCAAAATGACTCTTAGAAAGAAACATTCCCTTCTATTTATTTGAGTTGTCTGGACATGGTTCATGCACAGCCATGCAGTAGTTGAAGCCCCGGAGAACACGAAGTGCAGAAGGGTATTGCCATCTGAATAGGAGTCTGTTGTATTGGTTAAAGGGTATTGCCATCTGAATAGGAGTCTGTTGTATAGGTTTCTGTGGGGTACAGGTGCACCCAATGGGTCCCATGCTCTCTTCTAAACTTTGGGTGCAAGGAGCCATTTGGGTGTTCACAGGTCCAGCGCTTGTGCTTGCTGGCTCATTCTCTCCTTCCCTTTCCCCAATTCTCTCTCCTTCCTCCTCCCCTTCCCTCTCTCTCCCTCCTCCCCCTAACAGTGATGAAAAAAGTTCAGGGCTTCTTCTATCAAAGGAACCCTGATAAACTCCGATCCTGTCCACCCTGGGATGCCTCCTGTTTTCTTCTCCTACCCAGACCCCAAGCCTACAGAGCCTTTTATCTATCCAGGGTTTTACCCATCCACCCCACAACTGGCACATTGCTTCTGGAGCTACTCACATGCCTTAGGATGTCAGCCTTGGCTGGCAAGCTGGGTAGAGATGGCTCAGACTGGGCTTCTCTGGGAGGAAGCTGGATGCTGCTGCCTGTATCCTTGTTGGCTGTCTTGACTTTGCACAGAGCCTCATGGTAACAAATGTTGCCTGTGTGAATGAATGAATGAGAATGAATGAATATTAATAAGACCATCAGTGAAGTTACTGATTTTTTTTGTTGTTGTTGTTTTGTTTCTTTCTCCATTTTCCGTCTTAGGCCAAGGCAAGTCTTGTCATATTCTCCCAAATTGTCTGTAAATCCTTCTACCCTGCCCCCACTCACCACAGCAGCAGTCTAGGACACTAGTGTCTCTCCTCTGAACTCTTGCTGTGGCCTTCAGATGGCAAATTCCCTTCCCAGCTGTCACCGCCTTAACCTTCCCAATACACCTCAGAACTCCTGGGCCTTCCCTGAAGCTTCTCTGTAGTGGCTTTCTACGCCACACTGAACAAAAAGCAGGGTCTACAGCGCGTGGCCTCCTGGGTGTAGTATTCTGGCTCCTGCCCCCTCCCTGGCCTCACCCTATCCACATTTTCCTTGAGCTATTCCTTCCTCCAGCCCCTTCCCCCCCCAACCCCCAGCCCCACCTCCCTTGAAATTGCTTGGCCTACCCTTCCCTACAGAGCTTCTATACCACCATTCCCTCTGTCTGTGGTGGGCTTCCCATGTGTTTCTCTTTCTTCTCCTCCTCTTCTAGGCCTTAACTCACAGGTCATCTCAGAGCGGCTGACCCTGACCCCTGACCCTCAGGCCTCAGCTATGAACCGTTTATAAACTGTTTATTCTATATCTAGTCTGATTGTTCCACATCCTCTGTTCTGTTTGGTTTAATTTTGAGACAAGGGTCTCCAGTGTGGCTCAATCAAGCTGGCCTACAACACAACACTCTCTGCCTCACCCTCCAGAGAGTTTAATATCACAGACCCGCCATGCCTGGCCACACCTCTTGTTTTCACTGATGCTATCTTACCCGCTAGTGTATAAGCATCAGTAAAACAAAACCAGTGAATTTCATTTACGGGCCAATCCCCTCTCCTCGACAGCGCCCAGCTCAGAGAGTGTGCTCCTTTTACTTAGACCATGAAGAATGAATGAGTGAACGAATGAATGGGTGGATGATGACTGAGCATGCATTAGTTGTTGTGATAAGACATACTACCAGAAGGAAGAGTTTCTTTGCATTTTTGATTCCCAGGGGGATAAGAGTCCATGGTGGTGGGCAGGCAGGGCAGCAAGCAGTAGGCTTGGTGGCAAGAAGAGGTAGCCAAGGGCTCGTATTTTGAACTGCAATCACAAAGCAGAGACTGTGAACTGGAAGTGGCATTGGAGTTTTTAAACTCTCAAAGCCCAGCCCCAGGGTCATACTTCCTTAAACAAGTCCCCTCTTCTAAGCCTCCCCCCAAATCACCAGCAGTCGGAAACCCAAGTGTCCACATACTCAAGACTAGGGGGATATTTCTCATTCAAACCACCGAAGAGCACAGGCACTGTGATGCAAGACTGATGTGTAGGGGTTGGGGGGGGAGTGCTGGAGAAATGGCCCAGTGGCTAAGAGCACCGGCTGCTCTTCCAGAGGACCTGGGTTCAATTCCCAGCACCTACATGGCAGCTCACAACTGTCTGTAACTCCTGTCCCAGGTGATCTGACACCCTCACCCAGACATACATGAAAGCACCAATGTACATAAAATAAATAAAACATTTTTAAAAAGACTGATGTGAGGAATATTTAAAACCAGCATGACGTAGTAAGTAGTACACCCACCATGGTGGCTCAGCAAGGAGACAAGGAGGCATATTCGTTGGTGCAAACCCTTCCAGACCTCAGTAAAGGGAACCACTCTCTACTGAGGCAAGCGCCGTATTGGACAGTGGAACCCTGAGCGTCTGAGCTCAGGTATTTTCATTGATTCAGAACTCCTCAGGTGTTCTACTGATGGCACGTGCAGATCATGACCAGTCAGATAGCCCCTGAATAATCCAACACCTGCAGACAATACAAAACACCCTGGGGAGCCCCTCACCCAACAGTGCATAAAATTAAAACTTCTACGACATGATAGGGGCTAGAACCGCTAGAACTAGACAGTGAACAAACTAAACTGTGACTCTCAGAACAGGGCATTCCCCAACCTGTGAACCACTCCACTGGCTGCTGAAATCAACCCTGGTAAACCCCAGCTTGTGGTGTAGCATCCCACTCAGACCCCATGTACTCCTGCAGCCAGGACCTTAACCCGCCTTCAGTAAATGGATGTCTAGAGGTCGTCTTGGGAGACTGACCACAGACATAGTTTACTACCATTTTTTAGGAAAAAAAAAAAATGGTTTCGACTCGTGACCCTGTCCTACCCTCGACTTCAAACTGTACATTCTCCACCCAGAAGCCACCATAATCCTCCTAGCGTACCCCAAGGCTTCCGGCTACATGGCAGAGACCAGTGAATTAGCTAGCCCGAGTCCAAGTGTGTTCAACTGTGTTTTCCTCACTGGGCAGCTGCTAAAGCAATAGACCATGCCGGTACAAGGTTAGTGAGTGTCCTCCATCCTTAGCAGACAGTGCCATTTGGTGATGGATTAGAATGCCTGCTAGCCAGTGCCGTTTGGTAATGGATTAGAGAGCCTGGCAGCCACTGCCATTGGATGATAGATTAGAAAGCCTGGCAGCCACATTCAGCATAAGTTAGAATGCTGATTCACAGTTGGGAACAGTGGGGTAGCAGAAGCTAAAGTGACAGCTTCAGGAAGCCAGGCTATAAAATGAGTCCTTTCAACCCTAGGTCCAGCCATGTGGCCACAGTATCCCCTTCACTTGAGACTCTTGTGTGGGGGGAGTCTAGCTCAGCTCTTGCCAGCCTGCTGCTTCTGTCCTTGGTGAAGGTAGAAGCAGAAACTGAACATCCTGGGACACACACCCCCCCATCACCCCTCCCCACCCCCTAGCCCCCAGTGGGTAACTAGCAAAAGCCGAAGTACACAGCCCGGCAGGAGGTCCGCTCTAAAACCTCTAGGCAACATCAGAGGTGCAAACCTGCTAAAATCCCCCGCAGAGATCCTGAAACAGAACATGAAAGGGTTTGTGACCCCGTAGACTTGAACTCCTCTCCTTGCCAAGCTATAATTCCAGCTCTCTTTGGAGCAAAAGATCAGAACCATAATTTGAGGAGGGCCTCCGAATAGGCGCTGATTATGTTTCAAGACAAGCTGAGGACGAAGCTGCCCTGGGAGGGAGTGGGGGAGGGAGGTATGGTGTCTGGCTCAAGCAATTAAATGTAGTTGGCTTCTCATTTTAAACAAAGGCCCCCGGGAAGCCTCCAGAGGGCTGAGGTCTTAATGATCTGGAATAAGAGTGGAAAGCGGAGTCTGCAAGCTGAGGCGCTCCTATGAGCAGAGCTACCTTAAGTGTCCCCTACAGGAATCTGGGAGGGAGGCCCCCCTGAACCAGCAGTATTTGTCATTCTAATGGCGTGGCCTCTCTGGTGTCCCCAAGGTCATCTTCCTGTGTTGGGGTTGGAGTCACTTCAGGGAGCGGGCACATGGCTCTCACCGGACACCTCTGCTGTTGTTCCTTGGCTGCCCCCAGTATTAGTCAGTACGCCAACTCCGTTAGCCCAGCACAGTCTGTGACCCTCGGATGAAGATCTGACCCATTACAAATCTTTTGGGGCTCCATGTCACAGGTTAGATAAAGTGCCTCCCAATCTGGCTCTGCCACCTCTCTGGTCTCCACTTCTCAGCCTGGGGTACCAAGTGCTTCTCAGGCTTGTGTATGCTTCTGTGGGCTTTGCAGTCCCCAGCACTTCCTCTTGCTTGAGCCCTTTGCTCCAGGCCAGGCTAGTTTGTACTTCCCTGCCATCTGTCCCTCCCTTATGCACACAAAGGAGCCTGCCTGTATGGTCCTTTATTTTAACTTCTAACCTAATCCTGAATTGTTTTCTATTTCTGTAATAGATTAAGGCTATTTTATTTTACTTGCCATTGGGTTCCCAGGACATAATAATATAGACTCCAGTACACAGCGGGCTGGCCGAGGTGACCTGGGGTGTGGATGTGACACCTATCATAAGCTTTGAATGCCACCGTAGACTTAGAAACACCATTTCTAAGAACGGTACATCGTTTGTTCTCACGGCTCTGAAAGCCCGAAATGCCCAGGCAGGAGCCAGAATGAGAGGTTCTGACAAGGATCCTCCACCTTCCTTCCATCCTTTCTCTGGTAGGTTAACAGTACAAGAAAATGTTCTAGAACCCTTTGAAAGGCCACTAATCACACTTATAAGAGCAAATACTGCCACGCTGGGGATTCGACTTCTACGTGAACTATGCAGACCACAGCCCTCCCCTGCCAGGACTTGCAAACACTAGGGATCACCCTGAAAGTGAGGTACTGCGCTACGGATGTGGGGACATGGAGACTGGACTGGAGCGGACTTCTGGAATACCAGCACCCTCTGCCTGGTGCAAAGTACAGGTCAGGAGCTGCCAAGGGAAGGGCCTGGGCAACTCAGGTTGTTCACATTTCCAGACCAAGTGGCAGGAGAGGGCAACGGTTTTTGTTCCTGCAAAAGCTGGGCCAGACCTTGGAAAACAAGTAGGGGGAGGGGAGAGCTGTTCAGGTCGAGTGGAGAGGGCTGGAGGGAAAGATGAGAGTCCAGGATGGGAGTTCTGCTCTGCAAAGAAGCAATCCTGTCTTAGATGGCTGACAACTTATCTCACTAGATAGAAGTTCTACCACCCCCTTGACCCCTGTGTCCTTGGAGAATAAGCTCCCTCGATATCTGGGACCCCACTATGTCAGAGGTCACCCCTGTGTCTCTGGAGAGAAACCTTCCAACACCAGACCTTGATAGACAGAGGCAAATAGCTGACTTATTTGCAGATGCCTTAGGGCCCCCGGTATTAGAACCTTCACCTCATAATGATTAAACACTATACAAACACTGGGTGACCAGCTCTCAGAGTAAGTGGGCTGTAAAGCCAAGAGGGCACAGCTCTCCCAGCAACTGGGAGGAAGCCAGGCTGGAGAGATGCTTTCTATGCTAAGCAACACAGCCTCCAATTGGAGCCCCGGAGGTCACTGTAGGAGAAATAGTGAGGTGGGGTGGGATTCTGAGGTTCGGCAGGGTAGGGAATAATAGCCCCTCCCTTCTGCCTCTGCTGGTGCTAGGAAGGCATCCTGTGAGTCTGGTGTTAAGGGACCGGGAACTCCAGCTTGTAATTGGCGGGCTGGATTCAGGTGAGATCTACACCATCTGCATACCCATCTCTGAAGGAAAGACTGCCCACTAACCCCCTGGGGAGATGGTATAGCTGACTGCGGGTGGGGGGGGGAGGGCTAGGTCATGACTCTGGAGTCACACAGAAAACAATTATGGACTAGGCTAGGAGAGATGTCTCAGTAACCCTGCTGCTCTGGTGTCTGCCCACCTCTTGACAGCCCAGGGGGAGAGCAGAGGCCTCCACTGGTGCTAGCTGCCGCAAGTGATTTGAATCCAGGGCTCCTCTCCTTTAGCCATTTGCTAACTGGATTTAAATGTTCCTGTTGTGGTTTTGGCATAGTGTTAGTCATGTCTGGTTTCTACTGGAGAGTGCAGAAGACTCATGGGAACTTGGGATTATAGAGAAGAATCCCCAGTCTTGTTTGTCGGTGTACCCTGGAACCCCTAAGAAACTGGGTCCAATTACTGGGGCTCCTTAAACTCCAGAGACCTTACAAGGGCTTTCCCAGAATCCTCCTGTTCCAATAGCGGTTGCTATACAACTGACCTAAGTCGCCTCTGTATTCGGGCATAAAGGCTTGCTGTTTCTTTTGTGTGTTCCCAGACAGACCTGGAAAGCCAAACTGAGAGTCTGCCAAAGTTAAGATGGCCTGAGAGGAATCCAGAACCTTAGAGCTGAGGGTCGTAGTATAAGCCATACCTTCTCTGGCTTCCTCTTTCCCTGCTGCCTTAAGTCCCATAGGGTCGTGGAATTAGCCACACCCCCCAGGAGCCTGGCACCATTGTAGATATGGACTCTGGACAGAATGGAGTCATGCTTGCATGTAGGGAAGGGTCACCTAGTGCTAGAGGCTCTAATGCAACAGTCTGATGTACCTTCTGGCCTGGTCACTGTTCATTCTTACAGTACTTCCTTCCAGGAGAGGCTCGGCCTGGCTGTCCCCATAAATTCCCATAAGATGGGTATTCTTTCTTTTCCCAGGTGCTTCATTTGATGTAAGACTTTGAACACGAGGCAGGCTGTAAAGGAACATTTTGCCAAAGAAGCTTTTTGTGCTGTAAAGCCGCCCCCCGCCTTGTTATGATTACATGCCACTTGGACTTCCGGGAACAGCTTGGAGGGAGGTATATAAGAGAGAGAGTGTGTGTGAGTTAGAAATAATAGTTGAAGAAGACACAGGAGAAGAGTGAGCACAAAAGAAGGCAGAAAACAAGGCTCAGATAAAGGGGAACTAACTGGGGTTTTTAAAAGGTTACATTTGGCTGGACGGTGGTGTCACACGCCTTTAATCCCAGCACTCAGGAGGCAGAGGCAAGCAGATCTCTGTGAGTCTGAGGCCAAGCCAGGTCTATAGAGTAAGTTCAAGGACAGCCAGAGTTTAAAAAAAAGGTTACATTTTAGATCTTTCTCATTAACTGCCTTGCAAGAGAAGCTGAACCAGAGAGGGGTGGAATTCTGTTAGGAGTCCAGTGAAAGAGTAACAGTTACAAAGTCCTGAAAGCTAAGGTACAGCATTTAGGAACAGCTGCAGCCTTTAAGACTCCAGACCCAATCAGCAGAAAGCAGATATACACACTATTTAAAAGGAAAACCATTACAGCAGGTGGGGCGGGGAAGCAAACTTAGAAGCAAAGGCTTGGAGTCTGGGATGTGGCTCCATTGGTTAAGTGTCTTGCTACACAAGCAAGAGCACCTGCATTCAGATCTCCAGCTCCCTTATAAAAAAGCCAGGCCCAGCATACATATCCGCAATTCTGGAGCCAGGGAGTCAGAGACAGGAGGAGTATCCGGAGTGTCCTGGTCAGCGAGTCTAGCTGAACCTGTGAGCTCCAGGTGCTACAAGACACCCTATCTAGAGGCAGATAGTTGCTACCAACCTCTCGAACACATTTGTGCACGTACCTCCATGCACGCGTGCCGTGTACACAAGTGAACACGTTTCCATGCACGCACACACACACACACACACATACACACACACACACACACACACACACACACACACACACACACACGCACACACAAAAAACAAATACTAAAATAAAACAGGAAAAGCTCTAGCACGGAATTCTACTAAAATCCCTATTCGGCCACCTAATGATCAAGTGACTCACAGCAGCAGTGCATTGTGGTCCCAGTGGGGCCATTTTTCCTGTGACAATCCCAACATAGGGTTGTTACAACTAGGAAGGAAGTTTCGGCTCCCAGACAGGGAAGATGGGAAGTATCTCCTGGTTTATTCTCAGTAGACTACAAGCTGGCTGGGAGTAGAGATGCCCTCTGTCTATCTTAACACTTTAAACACCAAAGCCTGAGAGATAAGCTCCAGGTCAGTCAACTCATTCCACCCAGAGCAGTTATGCTGAGTCCTGACCACTCTGTGATCCCGCCAAACCCTTGAAGAGTCAACGTGACCTTTAGTTTTCGTGTTAAGCATTAAGTGGAGCCTGAAGTTAGACAGCCGAGAAGCTATGACACCATAGTGATATCAGTAGCAGCCATTGTGGCGAGCGCACTGGCTGCGTGCGTCAGCCAATGCCTATGTCTTAGGGTTTCTTTCGCTGTGCTGAAACACGACCAAAAGCAAGTTGAGGCGGGAAGAGTGTGTTCAGCTTCCACTTCCACTTCATAGTTCATCATCAAGGGAAGTCAGGACAGGAACTCAAGCAGGACAGGAACCTGGAAGCAGGAGCTGATGCAGAGGCCGTGGAGGAGTGCCTGCTTACTGGCTTGCTCATCATGGCTTGCTCAACCTCTTATAGAACCCAGGACCACCAGCCCAGGGATGGCGCTGCCTACAATGGGCCAGGCCTCCCAATCAATCACTATGAAAATGTCCTACAGCCGAATCTTATGGAGGCAGTTTCTCAATTGAGGTTCCCACCTTTCATGTAACTCTAGCTTGTGTTCAAATTGACATAAAACTAGCCAGCACACCAGGTGGTGGTGGCACATGCCTTTAATCCCAGCACTCGGGAGGCAGAAGCAGGCGGATGTCTGTGAGTTCGAGGCCAGCCTGGTCTACAGAGTGAGTTCCAGGACAGCCAGAGTTCCAACAGAGAAACCCTGTCTCAAAGAACCAAAAACAAGCAAACAAACAAAAACTAGCCAGCAGAGCCTATGTAATACACAAACTCTGAGCAAAGTATTATACTGCAACTTTAGCCCCCATCGCAACTCATTTTGAAAATGAGGGGCCACTATTTAAAAAGACTAAATAATGTGAATCCAGTTGGAGGCGGAGCAGAGATCAGAACCCCAGGTCTCCTGTCTCAGAAAGGGGTGATAAAGAGAGTCAGCTTACAGATTCTCTTCTGCAGGCTGTTACAGAAACAAAAGAATCAGGTCATCCAGGAATACAGTGGCACATTAGTGGAAACAGGGTGCAGGGTGGAGACTTCTACTGGAGGTGCTGGAAGAGCTAAGCCGCTTCTGACTCCCCCCGGGCAGGCTTTGTCTGTCTGCACCTACTGGGTAGGCTGCGTTACTTTCACCAAAGAAGCCGCCAGCCTGTTCTTCCGTAGAGTGAGAGAAATGTCAAGTTAGAAACAGCTCTCAAGAGTTTAAATTTAGCCAGCAGCTTGTATTCACACACCCAAGGCACCAGAAGATAGGTATGACAGGTTGGCTGAGTGACAAAAGCCAGTCCTTGAAAACATTAGGTCTCCTCTGAAGGGCAGGGGGCAGGCTCATCATAGATCTGTACCTCACCTGGTATGTGAACAGCACTAGAACTGTTGAGGGAGGCAGGAGGCACAGCCTGCCATCACCTAGCCAGAGCTGCTGCTCTGCTGACTTGGGGATGAGCTGCTCTGAAGTCAGTGCCTCCTTCTGGCCCGTCACCATTGTCCTGTCCTGTCGTGCTATGGTGCCCGTTTAGGGCTTGGGAGAATAGTTTCAGAGGGGAGGAGGTCGCTCTGATACTTTACCCCCTTGGATACTGACTCTTCACGTTGATATGCCAAAAGCATCTTGGGGAAGGGTTTATTTGGCTCATAGTTCAAGGATACAGTCCACCATGGTAGCAGAATCATGGTTACATTGTATCTACAGTTGCGAGAGAGGTTGCGGGGTGGAGGGTGGGGAGTGGAGATTGGTACATAGCTGACTTTCTCTTTTCTTATTCAGTGTAAGACCCCAGCCCCTGGCATATATTACCAATATTCACATCTTCCCTCCTCAGTTAAACTTTTTTGGATACAAACCCTATGGATGCACCCAGAGGTGTATTTCATAGCAATCCTAAAGTCAGTCCAGTTGACAGTGAAAGTTATCCATCACAGTCCTCCCAATGCTGTGCAGTTAGCAGAACCCCTGAGTGCTTCAGAACACTCAGCCTGTGCATTTTAAGCTATAACCAGTCAGAGGGTATGTGCCAGTCTGTCTCCCTCTGCCTTGGGGTCTCCTCTCTTTTTCTGTTTCTCCTTGATTCTCCTCTACTACTTTTCAAGGTCTGGAAACCTTCTACAGCTTTCGCAGCCCATGGCAGCTGGCAAAGCCATGGGACACAAGCAGAAACACAACCCTCTCATGGTCCCTGTCAGCCCAACCCTAAGGGAAGAGAACCAGAGGCTTTCTGAGAGACAGGGGCTCTATGGAGATCACTTACCCAGGCTGTGTCCAGGCAGCAGCCCACAGACCCTGGCAGTGGGGGAAGCGATATGAGGGAAGGTTAAGTTTAGTCACATGTACTGCTTTCTCTGCTTCCTGTGTCTTTGATCCACTTAGCAGCTGAAAACTCAAGTTCCTCAAATCTCTCTTCTGCCCCCCTGGTTATTTTGTCAGATAAGCCATTTGTACAGAACGGTGTGTGTGCCTGCACATGCTCGACTCTTTTGACATGTCATAAATATTTTTCAAGAGGATAATGCTGGAAGCAGTTTCACTCTCTTAAAGCAATTTAATTGAATCCCAAGAATGTGTTTCTTTACTGCTTTTTTGTGTTGTTTTGTTGTTTTTGAGACAGCATCTCTCTGTGTAGTCCTAGCTGTCCTGGGATTTGCTATATAAATCAGGCTGGCCTGAACTCACAGAGATCTGCCTACCTCTGTCACCTGAGTGCTGTGTCAGCTGCCTTTTTTTTTTTTTTTTAAATTTGTGTGTGTTTGTGTGTGTGTGCACACGCAGGTCAGAGGGCAACATGCTAAAGTTAGTTCTCCTTTCGTCATGTGGATCCAACAGAGCCCACACAGGTCATGAAGCATGGTGGCAGGCACCCTTACCCACTGAACCTTCTTGCTGGCCTATATGCATTTTTCTTTCTTTCTTTCTTTCTTTCTTTCTTCCTTCCTTCCTTCCTTCCTTCCTTTCTTTCTTTCTTTCGTGTAGGAATGCTCTCTCTGCATGTACACCTGCATGCCAGAAGAGGGCATCTGATCCCATTATAGATGGTTGTGAGCTACCCCATGTGGGTGCTGGGAATTGAACCCATGTCCTCTGGAGGAGCAGTCAGTGCTCTTAACCCCTGAGCCATCTCTCCAGCCCCTACATTACTGCTTGTCTTCCTCCTCATGCCTATCCTGTCTACCGGTCTGTCCCACTCCTCCCGACACTGGTGACTGGTACAGAGCCTGTAGGTCCCCGCACAGTGGCACAGGTGTCCCCGGAGCCTCCCTACCTGTATGATGGGAATCTGGAATTTCATGATCTGTGATGGAAAGAAACAGAGGTGAAACCACAACCATCTTTAAGGGTTGACCATCTGAGCTCTAGCCTTGAATGTGCTACTGTGTGACCCGAGGCAAGACGCTTCCTCTCCTGCTCGGCGCGCACTGGGAATTTAGCCAAAGAGCCTCCAAATCAACCCTGTGTCCAATTTGGGATCTAAACATTGAGTACTAACGCAGGAAGGCAGCTGCTTGGTAAACTCCATGTTCTGAGGGAGTGGGAAACAGGGCTGGCCTAGCTCTCCTGGTAGCCAGGGGATTCTCCAGAAGCAGAGTGCTGTGAGCTCCTGGTGGTGCTTGGCTGCCAGTTCAGACCTCAGAGACTCCACTTCCCATGTGATCCCGTTCCTTCTCACCCCGTTCCCACCCATACCTTACAAGTCACTCCTGGAAACCCTGTCTCTTCCCTAGCCTTTGCAGAGTCCCCTCCACCCTTACCCCATCCCTTAGGGACTCACGTGAAATGTTGTCTTCTCCACCAAAGACTACTCTTCAGCAAAGACCAGGTCATGTGTCCCTCCAAATGTGTCACGTTGTAAAGGTCTGCTCCTTGCCTGTCACTCATCTTCTTGAGGCAGGAACTGTCTTATTCACATCACATCCTGGTCACTGGGAACAGGCGCAGCCCGGGGCAGGTCGCACAACTCCCGCTTGCAGAGGGTGGGAGGGTGGGACACTTCAGTTGTCTGCCTGTGCCCCTTCCCTTCGCCACTGGGGAAGACGCTGACCCTATGTTCTCCTAACTGGGAAGGCGTCTTTTCTGCGAAATCTATGGTTTCAGAGGAATCAGTGGGAAGACATGGGATTCGTTTTGCAGATACTTGACTTGGAGCTTGTATTGGTTACTTTCTTGTCACTGTGACCAGGTACCTGACAGGAAGCAGCATGAAAGGGGACTTGGTGTGGCCTGCTGTTAGAGGGGATAAAGGACCTGGAGACAGGCTGCTCCTAAGGAGTTGAATTAGGTTGTGAACTATGGCAGCGAGAGTGTAAGGCTGCTTGCTCACATCTCTGAGGACCCGGAAGCAGAGGAGGGAGGAACAGGAAGTGGGGCTGGACTGCAAACGTCCAGGTTCACCCCCAGTGACCCACTCCTCCTAGTGAGGTTCCACCGCCTCACCTGTCTAAATAGCACTGCCAACTGGGAACCAGCCATCCAAACACATGAGCTTGTGGTGAGCATTTCACAGAGTGCGACAGAGCCCGTCGCAAGCCCGTCTAGATCTGTAGATGGGGTTTTAACACAAGGATGCTTAGGTCCATGGGATGAAGCAGCAACAGGACCTGCGGTGAAAGCCTGGGCTCATTCAGAATCAATCTCTTCCCTTCTGAGACTTTGATGTGGCCTTCCCTTCCCAGGTGTGCTTGCAAGGGGCGACAGCAGGCTCTTTTTTATTTTAATAAAGCCAAATCTACCTTGTGCTTCCTGGATCCTAGCAGCTTTTAAAAAAAAACAAAACCCTTGGATCAGGTATGCAGCTGTGGCTCTTATCTGAATGCAGGCACACCTCCCGTTAGTGCTAATTGCAGTCCACCAGTGCAGCAGGGGCTCTGGGCCCAGGCTGCCTGGTTCCGTGACTGGTGACCAGCTTTATAGCCCTGGCTAAATGGATCCATTACAATATCTCCCAGGCAGCTGCTTTAGGTAAATTAATACCTGGAGGTCTTTTTCCTTCCCTGGGAAATGTTAAGTACTGTAACAGGCTTTCATTTAAGGCTGTCTGAGGCTTATTTCACCAGCTTGCTATTTGGAAGTTCTAACAAAACACCTTTATGAATAGCGACTGTAATGCCCTTAATCCGCTGAACTTCCTGACATTTCAAACTAAGTGGATTGCAGCGAACAAACGAAATCAGGCCCTCCCATCTCTGTGCGCTCATCCTGCCTGGGAATCTATGCTAAAATACTTGGTAGGAGAGACCAGGAAATCCCACACACATGCTCCAGTTTTCAAATATCTACTGTGATTACCATCTTTTTTTTTTTTTCTTTTTTTAAAGAGGGAAGGGTAATACCAGGTGTAGCTTACTTACTTATTTTAATGTGGGGATGGGGCAGAGGCATACACACCTGCCACAGTGCCACGTGGGTCAGAGGACAACTTGTAGGAAGTTGGTTCTCTCCTACTTGGGACCTTGTGGGTCCCAGAGATCAAACTCTGGCCATCAAATGAAGCTGCAAGCACCTTTACCTTGCTGAGCCATCTTGCTCCCCCCCCCCCCCGTATCCTTTTTGAAAATGGATTTTGGAGCCAGGTGGTTCCTTTCTTTCCTAAAAACATGTGTTTTATTTGGAAACGTGGGAAATACGGCTGAGCGAACCATAGGGCTTGAAGAAAAAGGTCCTTGCTGATTCAGAGATCCTGTACTACTTCAGTGCTTCCCACGTTCTCTCTCTTCGTGCATTTTTTTTTTCAGAAGCTCAGACGTGTGTGTGTGTGTGTGTGTGTGTGTGTGTGTGTGTGTGTGTGTGTTTGTTTTTGAGACAGGATCACTAGCCTAGTCTCTAGGCTGGTCTTGAGCTCCCTATGTAGCCGAGGATAACCTTGAACTTCTGCTTCCACCTCCCAAGGGCTACCAATATTCTCCAGCATGCACTGTGAGCCTTCTATCTAAGCTCTTCATGTGCATGGCTTTATTTCATCTCTGAAATTAAGTCCATCCATCCATCCATCATCCGTTGTCCATCCATCTGCGCCCCCCCACCCACCATGGTTCAGCTCATGTTGCTGAGATGCACCTGCCCCAACGGCCTAACTGTGGCAGAGCCGGGGCTTGTACCTGGGGACTGTGGCTCTGCAGTCCTTAATTTCAACTACGACTTTATGATCCGAGAGGAAATGGAGAGGTGTTTTATAGCTTATTTCATCACCAGATACCACAGTGCTACTGCAGGAATATATTTTACCAGAATTCTTTAGTGTCATTTTTAATGACCACACAGTTCTCCAGACAGGAGCCATCCTGTGATTAACTCTTTCCAACTTGGGGTTGGGGGGGTGTTCTGGGTGTTTTCAGCCCCGTTGTTCTTGAACAACAAGGCGAAGCCCATTGTTTCTAGCTAGATGTATGCATACTAGTGTGAGCTGTCTATAAAGCCTGCATTCTATATTTTCCTTACAGTTCTGACACTGGTGCCATGATGTCCTGGAATCTGTAGGACATAGTCTCCAGTATGCTCTGACTGTTGGTGACAGGGATGCCCTGAACCATTTACACTCTCCATTGTTCCTGGTTCCATGTTTGGGAGAAGGTTGGCTAAAGAAAGGAATCTCTTGTCTTTGTCCAGTTGGCTGGCACAGCTGAATCCTCAATGTTAACTGTCTGTTTGCATTTTTTTCCCCCTCTAAATTGAATGACAGTTTTTATCCTTGTCTCTAAACCTAAATCAGAGTACAGAATGAGAATCTGCCCTGACACCACCCACTCATGGAGTCACCCAGTGTTTTAGACAGGGAGGGAAAGAGAAGGAGGGACGCCATGGATTCAACTTACTGTCTCGGTCCACCAGTGAAGGGCACGGTGAAGCCCGAATCCTCCCTCATGTGCCAAGTGCAAAGCCAAGGCAAAAATTCAGGAGTGATCAAAGCTGATCAGCCTCGATCCCGCCATCAGTGTGGCCTTGGGCAAGTTAGCCAACCTACTTCTCCCCACTGTCTTTATGTAAACCGAGGGGTAATGTCTACTATGTAAGTACAGTCAGATGGATCAGATAAGACGGTAAAAATTAGCAAAAGCAGAGCTGTGGCCAAACACTCAGTAATTGAGAACTTTAAAAAAATCTCAGTTTCTTTTTTCTCAAGATTTCTAAATTTTATTTTATGCGTATGATTGTTTTGTCGGCACGTATGAACGTGCACCATATACGTAGCTGGTGCTCACAGAAGTTAGAAGATGGCTTTGTTGCCAGACCTCTGCCATCATGGGTCCCCTGCAAAATCTCAGGAAGGGAGATGTAATATTCCCATCTGGCTAAAGTTTGAGTGACATGAAGGAACAGATTTACAAACTGGACAAGAGAGGCCTGACTCCCTCCCACATAGCTGTGATTCTGAGGGACTCTCACGATGTGGCACAGGTCTGAGTTGTGACTGGTAATAAAATCTTGAGAATCTTCAAGTCCAAAGGCCTTGTCCCTGAGGATCTCTACCATTTGATTAAGATAAGCAGTCGATGTCCGCAAGCATCTTGAGAGGAACACAAAGGATGCTAAATTCCACCTGATTCTTATAGAGGGCAGAATTCACCGATTGGCTTGTTACCATAAAATTAAGTGGGTCCTCTCACCCAATTGGAAATATGAATATTCTACAGCCTCTGCTCCTGTGGCATAAATTCTCTCGTGTATGTGAGCAATAAAATCACTTTAAATATTAAAAAAAAGGAAAAGAAGAAGAAGTCAGAAGATGGTACTGGGTCACCTAGAACTGGAGTATAAACAATTATAAGTCACCATGTGAGTGCTAGGAATTGAACCAGGGTCCTATGCAAGAACTACAAGTGCTCCTAACCACTAATCTATCTCCCCAGACACCTATGTTGGATTTGGGCTTAGCATGTAGTATCTGTGTGTCCTCAGCAGCTTCTGTAACCTTTTTGAGTGGCAGTTCATCTGTGAGTTGGGGATGATAAGATCATCTTCCTAGGTAAAGATGAGTTCATACTTCGATATAGTACCCAAAGGTAATGTCACTGATGCAAATAGTTTGGATTCTCTTCTCTTATTCTCTTCCCTTCCCCTCCCCTTTCTTTTCTTTTCTTCTCTTCTCTTTCTCTCCTTCTCTCTCCCTCTCTCTCCCTCTCCCTCTCCCTCTCCCTCTCCCTCCCTATCTCTCTCTCTTTCATTTTGAGAAAGGGTTTCTCTACATAGCCCTGGCTGTCCTGGAACTCACTGCCTCTACCTCCAGAGTGCTGGGATTAAAGGCGTGTGCCAAACCCAGAAGTTTGGGTTTGCAGTATAAGAGAAAAATTGGTAAGCTCTTTATTGTATGCTGGAATCCTGTTTTCTTCTCTTCCCCAATTTGACACAGGTTTTCTCTTGGAGACTAATAGTCAAGCGAAGTTTAATTCTTAACCAGTCTGTAACTTTTCAGACAGCTTTCCTTCTAGATAAATACCGACGTTGAATTGGGCTCTCAGCCAGACCTATTTTTTCCCCCTCCTTCTTTTGAACTAGGCAAGATTGTGGTTTAGAGATTGTGGAAGGTTTTGGGAACCAGTTTTTATGGTTTCCTATAAACTCGGAAGGGAAATAACAAAATGCCAAGGCTAAGGCAGGAGCAAATTTTCTCCATAAAGAGCCTCTACCCTCACGGTTGCAGAAGGTTCCGTGAGGTTGGGTACTGACAGTGTTGGCTGCGTTCCCTGGAACTTAGAAAGCTGGCCATGTCCTTGAGGGCTGTCCCATCTCCAGCAGAGGACAGATGGCGT
This sequence comes from Cricetomys ansorgei, assembly GCA_026225945.1. Taxonomy (NCBI): domain Eukaryota; kingdom Metazoa; phylum Chordata; class Mammalia; order Rodentia; family Nesomyidae; genus Cricetomys; species Cricetomys ansorgei. The sequence goes on from JAMJFZ010003970.1 coordinate 925,844, forward strand.
GAGAGTCAGTTTCTCAGAGAAGTGAATTTTCCTGAGGAGGATTTCAGTAGAAGAGCCAGGGGTAAGCATCATACTTGGGCCTCGGAGGACTGTGTGGGCAAGTGGTTTCAGAGCCACCATCAGAAGGTGACGTGACCAGTCTGCTTGGGACAGACTAGGATGAGAGCTCTTGCCCAACCCCTGCCCAGTGTCCTCAATTTTGTCCTGTAGCATACCTCCAAGGTGTGAGGGGTGCCTCTGAGCCAGTGCAGGAGCAACCCGAGTCCCCAGACTGTTGGCTTACATCATAGTCTGCTATAGAGGCTGGTCCAGGTGATCAGATATTTTAATTACATGTATATTTGTGAACCATGTGCATACCTGAGTAAGACAGAAGAGTGTACTGGATCCCCTGGAATCGGAGTTATTATCATGTAGGTGCTGGGAATCGAACCAGGGTCCTCTGGAAGAGAGCCAGTGTTCTTAACTGCTCCGCCATTTCTCCAGTCCTCTCCCTTAGTCCTTGTTGTCCCCATTTCTGCGACTTCTTAATTTTATTTGTATCTCATTTGCATGTGCGCGCGCATGCTTACGTTGGGTTGACGGGCTTGGCAGCAAGCACCTTCAGCCACTGTGCCATCTCACTCCACCCCAGCCTGCCCCCACTTCTCCCTGGTCACGGGCATCCTGCGGTGGGCATGTTCACGGATGCCCACGAAGTCGTAGCATCATTAGAGAATGCTGAAGGGTCGGGTCGTTTTGAATAATTCATACAGCACCTGTCTCTGTTGATTGCTTTGATTCGTTTTCCTGGCCTGGAACCTTTGGTCCTCCTGCCTTGATCTCCTAAGTGCTAGCATTACAGGCGTGAGCCACCATACGTAGCTTGTGTTTTTTATGTTTTCTGTTTTGTTTTGTTGTTGACAGTGTCTCACAGTATAGCTCAGCCTAGCTTAGAATTTACTATGTATGTATTCTAGGCTGGCCTTGCATCCAGGGCAATCCTTCAGCCTCAGCCTCCCAAGCTTTGGGATCCCGGATATGAGCCGCCACATTCGCCTTCCACCCGCTGCCTCAGGCTACGTCCGGTGTATTCTCACACATCCCACAGAGGCCGTTTTATCTCGTCTCTGCATTCTTGTTCATTCTTCCTGGCTCTCTGTCTCCTTTTTCTGTTACTAACAAGCTATAAAAAAATGACCCGACTGATTAGATGCCTGGTGCTCCAGATAAAGAAACTAAAGGCCAGAGCCTGAAATGGGGCCGCGACTGGAAAACCCAGAAGCAGCTGCACCAAGAATGGGCTTCCGGCCAGGCTTCAGGAGGCTGGGTTGGATGTGGTGGCACACACCTAAAAACACCAGCACTGAGAAGGCAGAGGGAGGAGGATTGCCAAAACTTTGAAGCCAGCCTGGTCTTTATGACAAGTTCCATCTAGCCTGGGCTATATATAGATAGACCTTGTCTCAAAAGACTCCCCCAACCCTCTGAGACAATCTTGCTTGCCTCTTATTTCCTAGCCTAAGTGTCTGCCCCACTCTCAGTGGGTCTGTGACCAAGTAACTATAAAGTATCTTTGAGCTAAAGGTTTTGGGGACACTCCCCAGCCTCCCGGACGCCTCAGTGAGGTTTATTCCCTCTGTCCTCCAGGGCCACAGCGAGGCTGCTCTAGGCTGTAGGAGGAGATGGCTGAGAACAAGAGGTAAAAGGTGGGAAAACGGAGCTTCCTGAAATTCAGAGCCAAAGCCCTCTTCCCCCACCAGTGGGGAGGGAGAAAACTGGAGGCTTTCTCAAGAGGTCGTGGTGAAAGGCAAGGCTTCAGTGGGGAAACACGGCCATGTCAGAGGGGAGGAAAGAGCCGCAGGGGACAGATTGAACCGAGTCTTCCAGACAGGGCAATGAATTTGGACTTGGTACTCGGTTCCTTGGGAATGATGGGATCTGATGAGATCTGATGTGCCCTTGGAGAAAGGTTACTGTTGCTATATCTAAGGACTAAGCCTGGGAACTGATTGGAAAAAAAAGAAATAAAAAGGAAAAGAAAGTTTATTGTATAGACCATAGCCGGGGGCTTGGACTCTGAGGGAGTCCAAGGTGGACATGACCAGACTGAGCTGCCAGGCCATGTGAGGGGAAGGGGAGGGGAAAGAGAAGAAGGGGGAAAGAGCGGAGCCTGGAGTGGTGGCCAGGAGACCAGGATGCCCAAAGAGTCTCAGACCAAGAGAGAGATAACCAAAAATGGATGAACTGTATAGGGAAGAGCAGCCCAGCTCCCTGAGCTGGAGAGTTCAGGGTAGGGGGCCAGGTATGCAAGCCAAGAGGACCCCTGTAACAGACAGAGGCGGAGGGATGCTGGGAGGACCCGGAGGCCCGGTTCACTTTGATGTGTCTGTGAGTTTGAGACCTAACAGGGATGAGGAGAGACAGAGGCACCAGGCTCTTCTTACTGGAAAGGCTGAGTTAGTAAGCTGGCTCCGCGTCCGTCATAGAGCTCAGTTGTCTAAGCCCAGCAGCCAGGGCTACTCACAAGAGACACACAAGCTCAGGCTTGGTGAGTGGCGATGGAGAAGCAGGCAAGGAGGGTCACTGGACCCTCCCTCACCTGAGATTCTGGACTAACTCCCTCCTATTTCTCCAAGCCACTTGTATGTAATTCCACACAGACTGTGTGTGCTTTCCATGATCTTGGAAGGCGCAAGAGTATATAGCCTGTGGAAGGTTATTTGAAGTGGGGATTCCCATCTGTGCAGCTATGGGGAAGCCGTCATCCATCTTGGATGGAGTGAGACTCTCCGGCTTTGAAGTCACCCGAGCTCTTGTGGAGTAAACCCCTCACTCATTCCCTGTAAGTCAGTCTAGGAAAGTCTCTAGTTTGGACCTTGGTGAAATTGTACTTTGGTTTGTCACTGCTAGCCTGTAAGGAGGGGACAGATTATTGTGTATGTCTTCCACAAGTGATGTTCTTGGGGGATGTCGTCAACAAGACTTGGTAAGAAGAAGAAGAAGAGGGAATCGAGAAAGCTGACACATGGCCACACATTGAAGTGCTCAAGGCTCTTGTAGTGCAGTGCAGACACACTGGAGGTTGGAAGCCTTCCCTTGGTAGAGGGATCCGATTTCACATGTGCCGAGTGCCTACTGGGCCCAGGCCCGATTCCACGTTAGAGCTATCCCGCTACCATCCAGTATTTGGAATCATGCATGAGGTCATAGGAAAAGATGGTAGAGAATAGAGGCAGACAAGGGATGGAGAGGCCAGGAGGATGGAGAACCCAGGGGGAACAGACAGGGAGGGAGGAGGAGGCCCTGTGTAGAGGGTAACAGCACACGGGAACCATCGCACTTAAGAAAGAAAAGAGTTCTCAGAGGAGTAGCGGGTACCAAAGTCTAAAGGTGGGATATGCGCTCTTTTGGCAAAGGACTGTCAACAATCAAGGAGGAAAATGTGGACACGGGGCCCAAGATTTCGGTTTTGTGTTTTTTTAGCACAAGGTCTTACGTAGCCCAGGCTGGACTCAGCAGACTCATTAAGCAGCTGAAGCTGGCCTTGAATGTCTAATCCTCCTGATTCCACCCTTTTGAGTTCTGGGATTACATGTGTTAGCACCACTGAGCAGCAGACCCGGAGCTCGTGTGCTAAGTGAGCACTCCACTGACTGTGCCGCTACATCACCAGCTTGAAGATCCCATTGTATTTGAAGAGACAGGTGGCACTTTTCTCGGTGGGCGGTGGGACGAGTGGGGAAGTCGCTAAGTTTCCTCCCACCATAGCTTGAATATAGCACTCATTAGAAATAGGGCCTAGGGGATGCACAGATGGTTTAAGGGTTGAGAGCACTAACTGCTTAGACAACCATTCCCAGCACCCATACCAGGTAGCTCACAGTTACCTCTAGCTTCAGCTTCAGGGGACCTGGTGCTCCCTTTTGGCCACTGTGTGGGGACTTGCATGCACATGATACGCCTAAGAATGCACAGGAAAAAAAGGAAACAGGGCCCATCTTTTAGATCCACTTCTTTAGCTTTCTGTCTGGTGATTATGTTCCCAGAATAAAGGTTTGTTCTACTTTCTGATATCTGGGTAATCAGCTTCACTGGCTTTTAAAAAATGGCAGTAGCCTTGGAACCTTGACATCTTTGATAACATGGTTTTACCATGGGGTGAAACTGTTGTGAGTTCTAGGTCATTAGAATTTGGCCAGTTTTAAAGTCAGGCTCAGAAAGGACACTGAGGAGCGGGGAAGTGCCGTTTGCCTCAGAGTTGAATGACTTACCTGTATTGTTTTGATGGGATTTTGTGTGTGTGTGTGTGTGTGTGTGTGTGTGTTGTTGTTGTCGTTGTTGTTAACCCCCTCCTGTTGTCTGGGTCTTTCTCTTTAATGTTTTTTTTTAAAGGATGTATTTTGTTTTTATGTGTATTGGTGGTGTTTTGCCTGTATGTAGGCCTGGGTACCTCTTGTGTGCCTCATATCTGTAGAGGCCAGAAGAGGTCATCAGATCCCCTGAAACTGGGGTCAACAGTTGTAAGCCCCCATGTGGGTGGCAGGAATCAAACTGGGGTCTTGTGCAAGAGCAGCCAGTGCTCTCAACCACCGAGCCATCTCTCCAGCCCCCTGTATGGGTCTTTCTTAGTCAGGACCGATTGTCATCTACTACGAGGAACTCAATGTCTTGTATTAAACAGATGATTTTCACATCTGACCGCAGAAAGAACTAAAGTCCCTCCAAGCGCTTGTCCATATATATATTTTGCCTTGTGCATGACACAAGTTATTCCGGTTATACAGGAGTTACATGACATGTTGTCAAAGGGGAACCACCACTTAACACCCTCTGAGTATCTGTTCTTACTCAGGAAAGTCCAGCCCAAGCTGCCTCCTGTGGCTTGCAGGCTCCACCTGGTTGGACCTTGGCCCTCTGGCCTGACCCTCTCCTAGGCTCCTTTTTGTTCCCTGGTCACCCTGATGGTGTAGGGTGTAGGGTGCATCCTCCCTGTTGGCTCTCTTCTGTCTTGCAAAGCTCTTATACTCAGGTGATCACATGGCCATCTCCCACACTGCTTTCAGATCCGTATTAGAACCCACGTCCTCTGCAGAGCTTGCTCAAGCAGGCGCCTCACGTAGAGCGCCAGACACCCCCCTGACCTGTCACATCCTGTCCTTTGCATTCTGTTTTTTTAGAGAGCCTTCGTCGCTGTTCATTTACCTCTGCTGTCATTTTAGTGTTTTAGCTCGCAGGTGAGACTTCATAGCTTCCACTGAAAGATAAGTTCCGTTCAAGGGAGCTCTTTGTCCTCCCTGTTGACTGCTGTGTCCTTGCGCTTAGAGCAGTGCCTGCCAGGTAGATTTGCACACCCCCGTGCCCCTGCATCAGCTGGGTGAGCGGGATGAGTAAATGGGCGCACAGGCAACCCCTGGCTAGTTAGGTTTTTGGTTTTGTTTTGTTTTGTTTTGTTTTCCTGTTTTATTGCTCAAAGCAAAAGGCAACTGCAGAGTGTGTGTGTGTGCGTGTGTGTGTGTGTGTGTGTGTGTGCGCGCGCGCGCATTTTTTCAAATTCATCAATTCAGACATAATAAAGAAAAATTCGGCAATTAGTAATTTCGGCGACAGAGAGATGGCTATCGGAGCTTTGAAACAACTGGTCGGCCTGAGCTCTGGGCCTCCCCTGACTCGGGTCCCAGTAAATCTGGACCAGCCACACAGCCACACTTCCCCTCTTACCAACCCCCACCTCTGCCTCACCATTCGGACTGCTGTTGCTTCAGGTGGAGGAGGGCCCCGGGGGCTGAGACAGGAATGAGTAACCTCCCTGGCCGGGACTCCTTCAAGATCGCAATCTCAGCCTCTAGACTCTATGCCTTTTTATTCACCTGGGAAACACTCCCAGCCCCGCCCTCTCCTTTTTCCTTTTGAATCTCCCCCCCACCTGAGGTGGAGGCCAGAAGGGTCTCCATCTCCTTTCTGAAGGTTTCTGTTTGCTGAGCAAACGCTGACCCCAGCAGAGACCCAGCATGCCGGGGTTATTGCTTCCTTTCCTCTCCACCCAAAGCCCACTTCCCCCCCACGGTGGTCCCCTATATACACACATACCCCCAACCAGCTACCGAGGCAGCCTGGCCCCCCAGGGGTGAGCCTAGCTCAGGGAAAGTCTTTCAAGGCTGCTGTGAGCCAAACTGTAGGATGTGGGGGGAAAAAAGTAGGGGTTTGAATCCTCTTCACCCTTTCTCTGGAGATGAAAACCTGAGGCCATAACATAATGCTGCTTTTCCATTCCCAGGAGTGAGACAGTTGCTTGCTTCTTCCTGCATCTGTTTCCATCTTGCTGGATCACAGGTTTTAATGGAGATTAGCTGGATTCAACTCCTTCCTATCCCAGACCCTAGGCCTCTCTGGTCCTCTTCCTTTCTAGCCGCTCTACCATAAAGCTCGATGTAGCCCATGCACAGACCGAGATTCATTTTCTTTGAAAACATTTATGAAGAATTAATGCATATTTCCCTTGGCACCCCTTTAACCCTGGCATCCCTAGAAAGAATGTTAACCGTACAGACAGGTGACATCTTTCTCTCTCTTTCTCTGGGCGTCTCACTTTAATCAAATGCTTTGAATTCACATATTCACAGAGTAAGTAAGCAAAAGGTTGTTATGATCATTGAGTTTTGTGCATTTAAAAGAAGCACACGGCACTGGAAAGAATCTTTGGTGTTTTTAGTGCAGTAGGTGCGGGATCTATGGTAGCTGCCTCGAGGACTTGTGCCAGGACCCTCTATTCGGTGCTTTACGGTAGGGTTTCTGAGTTTGCGGTAAGATTTGCCTTGCTGAAACTTCTCACAGCTGACTTGATACCAGCACTGAGCCCTGACCTCCGCTCCCTCAGCACTTTAAAGGTTAATTTTGTTGGCGGATCGGATTTCCCTCCCGGGCTGGGTAATAGTGACACTCTCCTCACTAGCCCCTCAGTAGCAGATTCGTAGGGTGCTGTGATTGCCTGGCCTGGCGTGGGCGGGCCGGCGGGCCGCAGGGACTGTGGTCCCATGAGAGAGTCACTCAGCTTCTTTGTCCACCGTTCTCCCGGGACCAGGATGTAGTGCCATGCTCTGGCCTACGAACCTTACAAGGTAGGACGATTTCTCAACGGTTCTGGGGACTTTGGAGCGGAGGGCATGCGATGGTGCCTTGTAGCTCCCTGGCTAGTATTGAAAAGCCGGCACCGGGCAGGCAGTGGGGCGGCTGCCAAAATCACTTTGGGGTGTGTGTATGTGTGTGTGTGTGTGTGTGTGTGTGTGTGTGTGTGTACACATACGTACAAAGCCCGCCTCCCTACCGCCTCCTCTTTTAACCTTGATGGCTTAGAGGTGGCTGGGACATTCTCCAAAAGCATTTGACACACCTAGACATTTCAGCGAGTCGGTGTTGCCCCAGTCTTATCGAACTAGGCTGTCCATCTTAGAAAGCTGGGGGGTTGATCACCCAGCTGTCTCAAGTCTTCATCCCAGGGCTTTTTGGTTGCTTGGGGGAAGGGGAGTGGAGTGAACTGGAGTGGCCCATGAAAGGGCTGCTGGTGCTGGATTGAAGTGACTTGCCTGGAGGTTTTGTTTAGAATCCAAGGGGCCCGATGAGGCTGCAGGTTTGTGTTTACTAATACTGAAAATTACCGAGCGCGCCTTTTTTTTTTTTTTTTTTAATATCCTTCTGGAAATCAGGTCCTGGGAGAGATGATATGAGCAGCTCCAACATAACAACTTTAAAATATATATATATACATACACATATACATATATATACTATATATATATATATATATATTCTGTTCGAAGAGGTGTAATCCAGTTAATAAGCCTAATTAGGGGGTCATCGCCACCTACTGTGTGGCAAGCATCTAACAGACACCTCCTTCTTGAGTTTTCCTTATGAAGCCTGTGAGAGCACACTCAATTTTGAAATGAGTCTGTGGAAACTCAAAGAAGATGAGTCAGTCATTCAAGATCACACAGCTGATAAGTGTGTGACCATGCAAAGAATGTTTTCTCTGGTCCAGGAGAATCACCAGGACATACCACTTGGTGATCTAGGAAGGAGAAGGTCCTGGGGTTAAGAAACAACTTTGCTAGCTGCGGGGAGTTCTCTGACTTCCTGGTCTGCCTGGTGGCTCTGGCTGAGGCCGTGCTGCCCAGAGCTCAGAAGGCTGGGATTCCAAATACAGGTCACATCTGGGAAGGCTGATGACCTTGGAGCTGGCCATGGGCCGCTGGGGCCTCCTTCCAGGCAGCCAAAAGGGTCTTTGAGGGGGAAGACTCCAGCCTGCATGTTAATGACACCCCAGACTGTTGGCAGCAGTTGTATGCATGCGTGGCCCGGGCGCCTAATTAGCTACCACCTTGCTTCTCTCCAGTTGTAAAGCTGATTTTGAGTGGCAGGTGATTTTTTTTTTTATTTCAATTGATTTTATGTGTATGAGTGTTTTGCCTGCATGTATGTGTACCATATACTTGTCTGGAGAGCATTGGAACCCCAAAATTGGAGTTGTAGGTTGCTGTGAGCCACCATGTGAATTCTGAGAACTAAACTAGGGTCCTCTGCAAGAACCACAGGTGCTCTTAACCACTGAGCCATCTCTATTGCCCTGAGGGTAGTTTCTTTCCCTCCCTCCTTCCCTTTTTTCCTTCCCAGACAGGTCTCCCTTATGTAGCCCTGGCTGTCCTGGAACTCACTATGTAGATCCACCTGTTTCTGCCTCCTGAGTGCTGGGATTAAAGGCATATACTACCACGCCTGGCGAGATATAGCGTCTTGACCTACTTCAATCTCACCTTTTAATCCAGAAGGTGGAACTTTGAAGGAAAGCCCTTGACAACAGAAAGGGAGACGACTGTCACCTTCGCACCTCTGCCTGCTGCCCTGGGCGATCATGTATCTCTATAGCCCTAAGATGCACAGGAAACTAAGTAGATGCTGGGGTTGAGGAGAGCCTATGAGGATGTTGGGACCTCCACACTCCCACCCACCTCCGTGGACTTAACGTAGCCAACCAGTTGCCCTGTCTGGGTTCGTTCCCTCGCTCCGTTTTCTTTAGCTCATTGAGATGTTTCCATATGACCCATGACACTATGATGTCTTTGGTTTGGAGAGCAGGTGGACGTTCTGAATTCTTACATATCCCTGCCCTCTTTCAAAGTAGATTGACCTTTTCTTCTTCCCTTGATGTGGTACACAAGAGCTCTGGAATCAGAGCTGCCAGTACCTCAAGCTTGGGCAGCTCATTTGGCTTCTGTGAGTGCCCCCCTTCCACTTCTGTGAAAAGGGGGCCTTAGTAGTTTGTGCTTGATAGGGCAATGGGCTGACATCTGTAGGATGTGAGGTGGTGCCTGGAACCTGTTATTAAAACCCTTCTCCCTAGTCAGTAAGTGTTTACTGTTGTTTTCATTAGTTGAGGGGATGGCTGAATTCTGTGGATGTTTAGAGGCGGCACATCTTCTGGGAAATTGAAAAAAACGGATGCATTTGTTGAGAACCTTGGCCCATGCCGGCTAGCGACCGGCAGTGGCCCAAGCTGAGAATGGGGGAGCCTGGGAGGAGAGAGGGCTTTGTGTGGCTGAGGTCAGCAGACACTGCGGTGCCTGTTATAACAATGAGGGTCTGAAGTATCCAGACCAAAGCCCTGGGGTTTGCAACCATACCGAGCCCCTGAAACCAGAGGGAGAATTTCACGCTTCCTCAGAGGGACCACCTACTTGTCCAGGAATGAGTTGCCTAAATGGGACAAAGGTGCTGTGGGCTGAAACCCAAGCCTGAGCGGTCTCAGCTCTGCTAAATCCCCCCTCTAAGCCCTCTTGGTGGGGTTTCTGTTTCCCTCACTTCATCCCAAGTGATTGGGCTTGCACCTGGCACTGTCCATAGAAGTGCTTCTCCTCTGGGACCTTGTCCACTGATGATGGCAAGAAACAATTTGCCTCTCCCCTACACACACACACACACACACACACACACACACACACACACACAACTCTACTGCTTGTTTCACAGTGTCAATGGCACGATGGCTCTTCTCTCCGGTGCCTTGCAGGTTCCTTGCAACCTGGGCTGCAACCACCCTGAGCTCCGGTGCTCTCTGAAGCGCCCAGAGAACCGTGGATACCCGTGAGAACCGAAGGCGGGTATCATTAGCACAATACCGCACGGGGAGACCTGAGTCTCCCAGAAATGAGAGTGCTCTAACGAGGTAATTGGCATCTGGGTTCCAACAGAGAACTCTTCGGTCGTTTCTCCGCAGAGCTGACACAGCTTCTGTGTGCCTCTTGAGCTCAGTGGCACCCTTGCCCGTTTCCAGATCAGGCTAAACTTGCTGACTTTGGGATCTAAACTCTGCCCTTGCAAAGTTCAAATGAAGCTTCTGGATCATTTTTTTTTGTACTAACTGCAATATGCTGGCCCCCGAGGGAGGTGGCTTGTCTGTGGTTTTTGTTGTTGCCATTGCTGTAGTTGTTGTTTCTTTGGTGTTTAATTCAAGTAGCTGTGTCTTCTGTGGTGCGGAAAAACTTCTAATACCTTCTAGTATACGGAGTAGATGTGTCTTTAAAATCTGTGAGGTGAGGGCTGGGGGGTTGGCTCAGTGGCTACAGCTGGTAAAGCACTCGCCACCGGGTATATGGAGCATTTAAGTCTGTGATCTTGGGGCTCCCAGGACTACGATGAGATCGGAGCTAGAGACAGGAGAGCCTCCGGAAGTTCTCTGGCTAGCCTGGTGTACGCACCGGCACTGTCGAACTACAGAGAAGCGCTGTGCCGCCCAAGGTGGAAGGTGAAAACCGCACTGAGCTTGCCTTCTTGAACTATGTTGGCTCTGTGGCCTGCATGCAACCTTCAGGTGCGAACACACAGACAGACAGACACACACACACACACACACATACATGTACACATCACACTCATAACACCTGTAACAACTTACAGGGTCCCGCTTCTGTGACCATTGACCTAGTTTCTCCAAGCCTCAGTTTTCTCATCTCTTAGTAATTATTATTACTTATCTGTCTATTATATCTATTTCATGGTAACTGGGGGAAAATACAGTAAATAGCCAGGCACAATACCTAGGAAGCTGTTAATGCTACTTATTGCTTTGAATGCAGAGCTATGAGAACTAAAGGAAATAGTTTATTAGGGAGTTAAACAGGACTTTCCACATAAACTAAAAGCAGGGTTTTCTAGTATCATCTCCTTTATGAACGGTCTGCAGGAGTTCTAGAAAAGGCTTTTGAAGGCTCCTCTAATGGGACCCTGGAGGAGTTAGGGGTTGGAGATAACTCTGAGCCAGCCTGCTGGAGGAGAAATAGTTAACATACCTGTTTGGTGGGAGATGCTGGTAGCCAACCTTTCCCTTTCTTTTTCCCCTGGTTTTCTGGTAAGCTTAGGGCTGGGCTTGCTCACTCATCCACACTGAAGGACCTCATTCCAATCAGGCCCTGGGGTTTTAGGGAACAATTGCCTTGAACAATAGCCAGAAAACAAGTTCCACCAGTCTGGGCTTTTTGTAACCGAATGCAGCTGTCTGGCTGAGGCAGGAGTTGGGGGCTGGGTGGCAGAGGGGGGCTCCGGGACTCCTGAGCTGAACTGTGGAAGGGCTGGCAGGTGAGGTCTGGTACAGCTGGTGTTGACTCCTGGGAGTTGAGTTAACTGCAGAGATTTAGTAAAAGGGCAGGGAGGCCTGGGATGGTTCCGAGGACACTTTAGTCGGGGAGAGGATCTGGCCTCTATGGTCTCTGCCTTGCGATTTATTTTTACAATGTCATTTAGCACATCTTTCCCTTGAATAAATAGCATTATCTCTCAAGGAGTCTGTTTGAAAAGAATAATGATCCTCCCACCCTCCTGCCCTCCCTCCATCTAGATCAGTGGTTCTCAACCTTCCTAATGCTACAACCTTTTTTTTTTTTTATTATTATTTTGGTTTTTCAGGGTGTCTCTGTTGTAACCCTGGCTGTCCTGGAACTCACTCTGTAGACCAGGCTGGCCGTGAACTCACAAAGATCCACCTGCCTCTGCCTCCCAAGTGCTGGAGTTAAAGGCGTGCACCACCAATGCCCGGCTTGCTACCACCCTTTAATACAGTTCCTTGTGTTGTAGTGACCCCCAACCATAAGATTATTTCTATTGCTATTTCATAACTGTGATTTTGCTACTCTTATGAATCGTAATTTAATTATCTGACACGTACATACATGCCCTTAGGGAACCCCTGTAAAAGGGTTGTTCGACCTTCAAAGGGGTCTTGAGGGTCGAGACCCACAGATTGAGAACTGCTGACTTAACTCCTTCAATAATTCCAGAGTCAGGGCATGTACATCTGGGTGGAAAGATCCAGAGAACTTGTCTCTCTAACCTTGCCAGTCAATTTGAGTGAGAGGTGCAGTTGTAAATATGTTACCACACTGATTCAAGATCGTTGCTGATTCTGTTCTTTTCAGCTCTACCACTACCCCACCCTTAGCTCAAACTTGTCTTCTCCTGCCCTTGGGATGATTGATCCTCACGGCACTGGGGCCAAGCCGGAAGTGTGCAAAGCTGAAATAATTTACAACCCTGTCACCTGTGACTTTCCTGCAGACAGCTCATACTTGAGCTGTTAAAAGTGTACTTAAAACATCTGAATTTGGATTCCTGACTCAGCTGCTCTAAGATACTGAAACTAGATCTCTGGGTTCATGGATTTTTCTAGTGAAGTTTGGGGACCCATCTCATCTCACATCTGTATTTTCTCCAGGGGTGTCCAGAGGTGGCAGAAGGGTGTCTGGGCACTGTAAGAATCTTGGTTCTAAAGAAACTGCTGGGTGCTGGCTTGCCCTGAGGTCTCCTTCCCATATCCCTGCTTGACAGGTAGAGGTTTGGTGGTAAGGGTGCTGATTGGCAGATGGAGGATTTGGGGCTCATTGGCTTTGTGGACTTTTCTTCCTGGTAAACTGGAATGGGGTTGCATCCCCATCTTCTGGGGGAAGTTCTGGGTCCTAAGCATTTGGAGAAGCTGAGAGTGAAAAATGTCACCGACCTAATCAATGTTTGGTGTGTCTAACAGACCATAAATACCAGGCTGGAATCTATGCTGTTTCTGTATGGGAAGAATGTGGTCTGATGTATATGCTAACATGAAGTGACTGTAAAGATTCTATTGTGGGCCTGCAGTCTTTGAGAACATGACCAAATGGGACAGGTACATGAGGCTTGCTGGGGGTTATGTTGGATGGAAGAGCATACCTCTGTTTAAAAAAAGACTCCTGTCTTGGGCTGGAGAGGTGGCTCAGTGATTAGGAGCACCAACTACTCTTCCAGAGGACCTGAGTTCTAGTTCCCTCACCCCATGGAGGTTCACAAGCATGTGTAACTCTAGTTTCAGGAGACGCGATGGGCACCAGACACACAAGCGGTCCACAGAAAATTCACCCACACACACAACATTTTTTTAAAAAGATACCATTCGGGGCTAGCTGACATGGCATACGTGCAAAACATTGTACCTTTTTCTCTGTAGGCTTAAATGAATCAGTGAGTGGGTCAAGCATTTTCCCATCCAGTGTGAGAACTGGAGTTTGGATTTTCCCATGTAAATCCCAGTGGCAGGGCAAACCCCACCTGTTGAGAAGCAGAGACAGGGAATCCCCAGAGCAAACTGGCTAGACTGGAGGCACCATCTAGCTCAGAGTTCATATGAGAGACGCTGCGCTGCACCTCCCCCTACATAAAGTCCTGAGTGATTGAAGAAGACTCTCAACATGGGGTAGAGCTCTGGTCTCTACAACTCATACACAAACATACGTGCTCGCGCACACACACACACACATATACATATAAAACAAAACACAGCAAACAAACACCTCAAGCTAATCTGAGTGATCAAGGGAGCAAGGAGGAGGAGAACAGTGGCCTGATTGGCAATGTGACCGAGTGGGCGGGGAGGCCCCAGTGGGGACAGCAGTGTACTGATTTGTCTTGTTCTGGCTTTCCCGTGCACTGAGCCTCTTGCAAATTTGGTCTGAAAGGGATGTTCTGGGGTGTGGTTCAGTTCCTTGCTTATACAGAAGAACATCCGGAGCCTGGAAAAGGCAGGCCTCATCTGATTTCTCCCAGGACGTAGGTCTGAGGAAGCAGGAGGAGGCTTGGGCTCCACCTTGTGTGTGCTGCTGCAAGCTAGAGAAGAGCCCAGCGGGCCTGGCTTGGAGTAGGGCCAGGCAGTGCTGTAACTTGGCTGGTGGCTGTAGGAGACCAGAGCCATCTGGAACCAGTGCCCTGTCTACCTCCTGCTCTCTGACATCTCCCTAATTTGCATTAAGTTTATGTCCCAGGTTGTTCCTCCAGGTCCCAAGCATCGGGTTGGCAGTCAGTCAGGGAGCACTCTGAATCTTGTGCGACCCCTGTGCCTCACACGGCGCCTGGCAACTGGAAGGGTTGGCTGGCGAGATGGATGGATAAACGAAGTATGCTAGATGGGGGTTCAAAAGTGTACTGTCTCAAAAGAAAAGGTGTTCGGCAATATGGGCGTGGCAGCACATGCCCGTGATCCCAGCACTTGGGAGGCAGAGAGAGCATCAACAGTTCAGGGTCCTCTGCAGCTTTTGTGGCAAGTTCTAGGCCAACGTGAGCTACATGAAACCCCACTTACTTAATTTATTTGGTTTCTCAAGACAGGGGTATCTCTGTGTAACAGCCCTGGCTGTCCTAGAATTTACTCTGTAGACCAGGCTGGCCTCAAACTCACAGAAATACACTTGTTTCTGCCTCCTGAGAGCTGAAATAAAAGATGTGCTCCACCACGCCCACCTGAGACCACGAATTTAAAAATGTATATATTTATGTTTATACGTGTGTGTGTGTGTGTGTGTGTGTTTGATTAGTTTATGGAATCCCACCTACTCATTGACTAAACATAGATGATTATCTTTAAATCACTTGTAACTGATCACTTGTAATTCCAGGTGTTGAGTGGTTCATTAAGAGGACGGTACATGCTTGAACGTGGCTGCAAAGCTGAGCTTCTGTGTTGACTGTTCCCGTGAATCTGTGGGAGCATCCCTGCCACTGTTCAGCCATAGAACTGGTCAGATCTATCTGTGATCTGTCACGAAATTTAATAAGAGAGACGGGGCTGCCCAGAGGGCTCAGCAGGTAGAGAGAGAAACTTGCTGCCAAGCCTGACTACCTGAGTTCAATTTCTCAGACCACTGACTCCTGGAAGTTGTCCTCTGACTTCCACACGTGTGATATGGCATCTAAACACACACACACACTAATGATGATGATGATGATGATGATGATGACGATGTAATTTTCAAAATTTAAGGGGAGGAGCTGCCGAGATGGCTCAGCACACTTAAAGCACCTGCTGTCCTTACAGAGGACCTGTCAGGCAACTCACAACTGCATGTAACTCCAGTTCCAAAGGATGAAAGAAGGGAAGAGGAAGGGAGAAAAGCAAAGCTAAAAGGAACCAGGAACAGGCCAGGTTCCTGCAATCCCGGCTCTGGGAGGCAGCTGGGGACTGTCTTTGAAAATGCTGCTTTGAAAGCCGTGAAATGCAGAGCAAAGGGAATCCAAGGAAAAGCTGCTGAGGGGCCAGGAAGAG
The DNA here is from genome assembly GCA_026225945.1 of Cricetomys ansorgei. Taxonomy (NCBI): domain Eukaryota; kingdom Metazoa; phylum Chordata; class Mammalia; order Rodentia; family Nesomyidae; genus Cricetomys; species Cricetomys ansorgei. The sequence continues at coordinate 941,433 of JAMJFZ010003970.1, forward strand.
CTACCCAGGGTTCATTTGTTTACATAAACGCCCATTTGTGTGAAAATCATGCACCCAGAAAACAAAACCTGCTTTTAAAAAACCAAAAAAAATAAAATAAAACAGTACTAACAGAAAAACCCCACAGAGTCTCCTGTATTCCCTGCTTGAGTTTAGTTATGTCTGGAGTAGTCTCGAACTTGTGATCCTCCTGCCTCCACCTCCTGAGTGCTAGGATAATAGGCATGTGTGTAATAGGTGTGTGGCACCAGGCCCTGTTTATACAACACCCGGGAATCAAACCCAGGGCTTCCTGCATGCCAGGGAAGTACTCAGCCAACTGAGCTGCTTCCCCAGCCTTCTCCGAATCTGCCTTGGTAGACATGTTAGTGCCAGAAGGTGACTGTGTGCTTCCAAACAACCTCTTAGAGTTAATGCGTCTTGAAAGTTTTATTTATTTTTATTTTATGTGCATCGGTGTTTTGCCTGCATGTATATCTGTGTGAGGTTGTCGAATTCCCTGGAACTGGAGTTACAGACAGTTGTGAACTGCCGTGTGGGTGCTGGGAATTGAACCCTGGTCCTTTTGTAAGAGGAGATAGTGCTCTTAACCGCTGAGCCATATCTCTCCAGCCCCTGAGTTAATGCATTTTAGTACTCAGTAAGCTGGAGTTTTGATATTAAAGCCTGGATTTAATTCACAAGTCCAATATCTAAATAAAATATTTCTATGTAAATGTAGATGATTCCGGGGTCAGAGTGATGGCTCGGTGGTTAAGAGCACTGGCTGCAGCTGTGGAGGACCTGGGCTTGTGACCTCAGCTCTGGTGTAATGGTTCACAGTAACTGTAACTCCGGTCCTCTTCTAGCCTCTCTGGTCACCAGGCACAGGCAGTATACATACATAGTCACAGACTAAACACTTGTGCACATACCTTTAAATGAGCTTTTTTTTTTTTTTTTTTTTACAAAAATATTCATTCTTGGTATTTCTTGTTAATTTAGTCTTGGCTCATCAAATTTACCAACACGATCCTGTTTGCAGACTTGAACAATTAGATCTCCTTAAACATTTAAAAGTGTGCTTATAAATTCAATATACCCGGTTCCCATAAGCTCTTCACATTTCTAGCAAGGCAGATAGCACTGGAATAAGTGAAATCTTTCTAAACATTTAACTCTTGATAGCAGATCAATCAGATCTATTTATGTGACTTCAGTTGTTACATAAGTTGTTATCGTAAACATTTCAATTCCTGGCTGGGCAATGGTGTCGCACACCTTTAATCCCAGCACTCGGGAGGCAGAGTGGATCTCTGAGTTCGAGGCCAGGCTGGTTTACAGAGTGAGTTACAGCCAGAGTTACAACAGAGAAACTCTGTCTCAAAACAAAAAAAAAAAAACCCCACACATTTCAATTCTTTTCTTACTTTTACTTTATGTGTATGGGTATTTTTGCCTACATGTATGTTAGTATACCATGTGTGTACAGTGCCCAGGGAGGCCAGAAGAGGGCGCCAGATCCCCTAGGTCTATCCTTACAGACAGTTGTGAGTGTGTGAACTCCGATCCTCCACAAGAACAGCCAGTGTTCTTAACTCCTAGTCCCTCAATTCTTTTTGTAATCTTATTCTTGTTTTTTTTTTTTTTAAGATCTATTTATTTTATTTACACGAGTTCTTTTTTTTAATTTATTTTATCTTTTTATGGTTTCTCGAGACAAGGTTTCTCTGGTATAACTCTGGCTGTCCTGGAACTCACTCTGGTAGACCAGGCTAGCCTCGAACTCACAGAGATCTGCCCGCCTCTGCCTCCCAAGTGCTGGCATTAAAGGCGTGTGCCATCAGACCGACAAATAAATTTCTTAGAGCTGTGAAGTCACAAGGCTGTTTTCTAATGCACTCAAATGTGTCGTGTGTTTCTCTCAAGTGCATAAAATGCAGAGGTTAGACCAGGGCTCACAGGACAATCATTCCAAACCTCACGCGTTCTCACTGTGACTTACCATCTTTTCTGAGCTTTAAAAATCAGTTTCCCGACTCTTGTCATCTCTAGTGGGCTCCTGACTATTGGATACTTCTCCTTTGCCAGATTTCGGTCTAGAACCCAGGCATGGTCAAATCCCACCTGGAGAATGACCATTCTATTCTCAAGTGGACATGGATCTTTCTGTGTCACTGACCTCCCAGGAGACCAATTCCATCTCCCTGTCCTACAGTAAATTCACAAGTTCTGGTTTCTTTCAAGACCTAACCATAATTCACTTATCATAACTTGTTTCAACATTGATTGTCTGATCTGAGTTCGTTGACACTGGCTCCCTGTGCCGGTTGAACCCAATTTCCTGACAGCTTGTCTGCCTCTGCTTAGTTGACTACCTTCCTGCCTAGCTGACATCTTGCTTTCCACATTCTCCCTGTCTGACTCTCAGAAGCATTGCCTGGAGTCACTTACAAATCGCAGTCCCCAATAGCTGTTTAATGAGCATGTTTACCAAATAGCAAGCCTAAGCCAGCTAGCTTTGGGCCTGCGGCCGGCAAGAGCAGGGGGCTTGGTCCTCGCATGTCCTCTGGGTATTTCTGGCTCCAGGTCTGGCTGTAAGCAGGTGCACCGTGGCAAAGAGCTGTCTATCCCTCCCACCCAGAGCCCCCATGGAGCCCTTGCTCTTACTCTTCCGTCCTCTCTATTTGCAGATCAGCTTCACGCATCCTTCTGCATTCTGCGCAGTGCTCTGGGCTGAGAAGGCCAGATGGGTGTGCTGGGCAGCTAGACTGAAAGCAGGGCCCTCCAGACACCACTTCCTCTTCCCTGGTCATCAGAGCTTGGGGTGTAGAGGCAGACACCTTGCATGCTAGTGGAAAGAACTTTAGCTTCTGTTGAGTTGCGTGTGTGTGTGTGTGTGTGTGTGTGTGTGTGTGTGCGCGCGCGCGCGCATGTGTGTGTATGTGTGTAGGAGAGGCTCTCTTGGCTTTGTTCATCTCAGCCACGCAGCACCTTGAAGGCTTTCCTGCCACCCTTCTTCAAGAAGGCCTTCACCAATAGTCACTGTGGACGACCGTGTGGAGGAGTAATCTGGTTAAGCCATCACTCGAGTATCGGTCCTGTCTTTCCTGCCCTGTCTGACCTTGAACCAGGTTCTGGCCTCCTGGGGAAACGGACCATGTCACATTTGGTGCGCACAGAGGACGCAGGAAGCTGTCCGTTGTCACAGGGAAGAGTGTGACCCTGGAGTCAGAATGACTCACGTCTCCCTAGCTATCTGATCTTGTACACGGCATCCCACCTGTATAAGCCTCAGTTTCTCTAGATGTACAACAGAGAAACGATAGTGCTGTTGCCACCGGCTCAGCCAGAACGGTGTCACGCTGATGCTGGCAGCCGACTTTATGGAAGTTGCCCATGATTTTCAGTTCAGCACTTACATACTGAGCACTTGCTGTCTGCCCAACATCCCACAAACAAATAAGAAAATATAAATCATACTAGGGTAGGAGAACACGGCGGCTTGATAAGTAACGGCATGGCCTTTCTAAAGAGGTGACACGTCCAGTGATACCTAAAAGAGGCAGGGACAGCCAACAAAAACCTTGTGAAAGAAAACAGTCCTGGCTTAGAAGGGACAGACGCCCATATGGTCCGAGCCAAGTGCACAGTGGAGACAGGGTTGCAAGATAGGATTGGAGAGGGACACCAGATACACCTGGGGCGGGGATGGGGGTGGGGTGGGAGGAGGAATGGCAGCCAGAGACATTAAGGAAAGGAGCAACCAGACCTATTGGCCTTACGGAAGGTCACTAAGGCTGCCGTGGGAGGGTGAGCTGAGAGCAGGAATGAGCTTGGCCCATGTGCTGTGGCCCGGGCAGAGCCCCGGGCACCATAAACTGTGGGGCGACTGGCCTCACAGAGCAGCACACGGACAGATGTAGTTTGCTAAGAGCAGCGGTAAGACCAGATGCTGGGTTAAATGTTGGTGGTGTTGGGAGATGGGAGATAGTGACAGGGAACCAAGGAGGGAGGATTATTGCCAGGAGACCAGTCTTGAACAGTAAGGGGCTGACCTCTAACTATCTGGTGCTTGGGCAAGGAAGAACGATGCTTTGCATATACCCTGGCAGATCATGAAGGCAAAGCTAGTCATAGGATGGGCTGGTCTGTGGTGACACTTTCCACTCTCCTTTGGACATTTGTTCTCTCCAGGGAACTTACATGGCAACTCTCCTGCTCTGCTCTCCTCCTCCCCCAAGGGACTGCGTTGACTCTTCCCCGCAATTCAGATCCTGCCCTGTCAACCTTGCCCTGCCACTGGCCCTGGGGAAGGGGCGATTAACTTCAGCAGGGTTTCTAGAGTGAAGGGGAAGATGGAAGGGACATGACCAAGGTCTGCTCACCAGTCCACCTACTCTGGAGAAATGGGACCAGGCCCTTCGCTCAGGTGCCCTTGGAACTGAATCCCATCCCAGCAGGAGCCCTCTTCAGGGACAGTAGGTCACAGGATGGGCATTTTCCCTGGCCAGTTTATCTGTCCGAGTTGTCAGGCTGTATTAGAAGGTCGGAGGCTCCGTTGCTCAGGGTGTTTGTCTCTTGGCAGCTGGGATGACAGCAGCTCCGTCAGCAGCGGCATCAGCGACACCATAGACAACCTCAGCACGGATGACATCAATACCAGCTCATCCATCAGCTCCTATGCCAACACGCCTGCCTCTTCCCGGAGAAACCTGGATGTGCAGGTAAGGAATAGGATCGGTCTTCCCAGGCTCCTCCAGTGCCCCTAGTAGCCCCACCCCTTAGCCTTGTGATGATCAGAATTCCCAGGCTAATGAGAGGAGGTCCAGCCTCTGACATCTAGTCTTTAACTCCTCACTGAAGGAAAAGGAGGCCAGGCAGCGGGCGGTACAGACGGAGAAAGCGGCCTTGCACACTCACTATTTTGGTGTAGGGAGACCCTGTTCTATCCCCGGACCTCAGTTTCAGACTGCTTTAAACAAACAAGCAGCTGTGGGAGAGAGAACTCAGTTTATAAAATGGAAGACTGTGGACCTGAGTTCAATACCCAGAAACCACATTTAAATTAAAAAAAAAAAAAAAAAAAAACTAGCTGTGTGGTAGTGACACATACTTTTAATCCCAGCACTGGGGAGGCAGAGGCAGGCGTATCTCTGTGAGTTCGAGGCCAGCCTGGTCTACAGAGGGAGTTGCAGGACAACCTGGGCTGTTACACAGAGAAATCCTGTCTCGGGTTGCAGCGGGGAGAGCATCTGGGTGTGGGCGTAGGCATCTGCTACAGAGGCAGAGAGAGACAGGACCTCTGGGGCTCACTGACAAGCTAGCCTAGCCTCTAGCCTACACAGCAAGCTCCAGGGATATGAGAGGCCTTGACTCAAAAAAAAAAAAAAAAAAAAAAAAAAGTGGTGATCAGCACTTGAGAAAAATGGGTACTCAAGGGTACCCTCTGGCCTCCACATGTGTGCTCACACATGTTCATACACACGCATGCGCCTTGCATGAATGCACAAGTATATGCACATAATACAGCATTTTAAATTTTAAGATAATAAGAAAAGGGCTGTGGGTGGGTTCCCCTGGCGTGGATCCTAGCTCAAAGTGTATCTCCTCTTTGCCACACGAGCCATTGCTGTCTGTGAGCACAGGTCTGGTCTCTAGGGAACAGAGCAGCAGTTAGGAATGCTATACTGGGAAGAAGCCAATATGTCCCAGCCTGAGGTTGGGAGCCGTCCATCCGTGGCGTCTGTGGGTCGCATGCGCCCTGGCTGATGTGATGAGCTAGGCTTTCACTAAAATTACTCTTGCTAGAAATAGCATTCTGTTGGGTTTTTTTGTTTGTTTTTTGTTTTTTGAGACAGGTTCTCCTCTCCTCCTCTTCTCTCCGCATCCTGAATGCTGGGGTGACAGGTGTGACTCACACTTCACGTTATGCAGCACGGGGGATCTGAGCCCAGGGCTTGGCATATGTTAGGAGACCCCTCTACCCACTGAGCCACATCCCTGGTCCCTTTTCTTAATTCTTTTTCTTCTTCAGGTTTTTGCTTTTCTGTTTGTTTGCCAGGTTGGCCTGGAATCCTCCTGCCTCTGCCTCAGAGGTATTGAGATCCCACGTTTGCACCACCACACCTGGGTTTAACTTTTTTTTCCCAATTGTATTATTGCACATGAAAACATGTACCCAGCTCCTGAAGATCAGAAGCTGCTCCTCTGCAGGAGCACGCTCCTTGCCACAGGCCACCCGTGAGCGACGTGTAGCCGCAGCCACCAGCCAGCTGCCCCAACTCTGAGATCTTACATTTCAAACACAGTCCGGTGTTTGTGGATTCAACTTTTGGCCCTGATTGTATTTCTTTAGTGGCTGGACTTCACTCTGTAAGCCTATTTTACAGTAGACAAAGTATGGTATCGGCCTCGTGGTTCGTCAGTACAGGGTCAGCTGTGGCCAGTGCTCTCTTGGGTTAGCCGTCTGGTCCCTCCCTCCATGAGGGCTGATAAGTCTGGGAATCCCTCCCTACCCCCAACCACACCAACCACCAGCATGTCCCTGCCCCTCTCTCCCCTCCCACAGCCTCTTCCTCCTCAGTTGCTTTTTACTCTGTATAGGCAGGGGCCATGTTGGAAGCCTCTGTTTCAAAGGTATCTCTTTTTTGAGGGTAGGGCTAAAGAAAAGCCGTGTCGGCAGTGTGGGGGTTAATTCCATCCTACGGAAACGTAGCTGCAGACTACCCTGCAGATGGTTTAGGCCTTGCTTTTGGGATTGCCTGTTACTTCTTGCAGTCTCATGTTAGTCAGAAATTGCAGTGTGTGTGTGTGTGTGTGTGTGTGTGTGTGTGTTGTTACTCAAACAACAAGAAGGGGCACCAAGATTTTGGGATAAGTACTTTGGGTCCTGATCCAAATGGTAGTTATGTGAGTATACTAGTTTCCTAGAATTTTTCAGGCTGTGCACATAAGATTCTGTACTTTGTCATATGAATATCACACTCAACCTTCCTAACGCTGTGGCCCTTTAATACAGTTCCTCATGTTGTGGTGACACCCCCCCCAACCATAAAATTATTTTTGTTGCTACTTCATAACTGTAATTTTGCTACTGCTATGAATTGTAATGGAAACATCTGATATGCAGATAGATGCCCATAGGCGACCCCTTTGCAAGGGTCACTCCACCTCTAAATGTCGAGGTCGAGACCCACAGGTTGAGAACCTCTGGACTAGAAAGATGGCTCAGTGGCTAAAAGCATGCGTGGCCCTTGCAAGAGGACCCAGGTTCAGTTCCCAGGACCAGTGTCGGCTGGCTCTTTCTACCTGTAACTCTAACTGCAGGGGATCCCATGCCCTCTTACAAGACTCTGTAGGCAGCACTTACGTGTGCGTGTAATAAAAATAAAACTTTAAAAAAAAAATAGTGTCGCATCTACAGGATTCACATCCATTGGTAGACGGCTTTCCTGACCCACACAAAGCCCTGGGTCGGGGATTCCCAGCACATAAATAGGGTGTGGTGACACACGTTTGTAATCTCAGCGCTTAGGAGATGGGCGCAGAAGGATCGGCAACACTAACCTTGAGTTTGGGGCCAGCCTGGGCAATATCAGATATGAAACCTTATCTCAAAATTACCACACACGTACCCCTTGAATTCACATTACACCTAGATAAATAATGAAAATTGAAAACCAAACTCTAAGCCATACTCCCTGAGAATGAGAATGACTAGACACAAGTTAGCAACAGTCAGCCAGCCTAGGTCCTTGCTACCTGCTGGATACTAAATGTCAATATTGCTCCCCCCCCTTCCCGCCCCGCCATAGCCCTCCCCCTCCCCTGCCCATACTCACTCTGTAACAACAGCCACCAAGCTTCCAGACTGCCCTTAGATACAGAGATGGGGAGTCAGGGAGGTTGGCCATCAGGGTTAGGCAGGCCATAGAGGCACAGAGGCACCAGGGAATCCACGGAGTATCCCTGCCAGGTGAGCATGGGGAGCCAGGAACCCCCAATTGGAAAGCTCTCCTATGGGCTTCCTTCCCACAGGCTGAAGTTAGTCTGCAGACCACATGGATGGCAAATAAGGTATTTCCTCACACATGCATTTGAACTTGGTGCGGACAAAGGCCTTCTTCCCTCTCTGACCATCGCTTTGCTCTCTTCTCTCGGAGATGTCACAGGGTGAAGCTTCTCAAGGCTACTGCACAGATGTCGTAGTCAAGATCAGAAGTAACTTTAAGGGAATCGAGGGTTCGCCATTCATTGGGTCTATTATTTGCCCTTTTACAAATCCACCCCAGTTTAAAACATTAAACTAAGAGCCGAGGTAGAACTCGGGGCAGCAGAAACGCTGGCTACGGCAGCGGGTACCGAGATGCCTATTGTCATGAAGCTTTTTCAAATGGACTTTCCATGACGTTCCCTTTGTTCCTGTCCAGGGAGCATCTCAAAAGATTTGACTCCACATTCTGGCAGCCTCATGCCTCCTCCCCCACAGACTGTCAAGAATGCTAAGGGCCATTACCCCTCTTCGAGTGGATCTAGCCCGGAAGATGCGACTGCACCCTCCCACTCCTTACTGCGTCCACCGGGGGTCTTGTCACACAGTGCTTTACCCTGGGCGCGTAGGGCTGCACAGCCCGTCAGGCAGGACACACCAGGCAAGAGAGGGCTCGGCATTCCCACAGGAAACACTGCCCCGCCGGCCTCACGTCTGAGGACAAGGGAGTTTCTTCCCTGGGAAGCTCAAGGTGCTGATACAAAGAGGAGGAGGCAGGTGGAGAAGGTGCGGCTGGCTGCCGGGACTCTGTCTCCTCCGAAACGCTGAGGCCGCAAGGCCTTCATGGCCTGTTTAGGGACACCCCAAGCTCCTGCGTTCATGGTTCAGTGTGGAAAGGTCCTCAGAGCGAGGCCCGAGCCGCTACGCACCTCTAGGAGAGCTGGTGAGTCCAAGTGCCAGCTGTGGCATCAAAGAGGAGGGTGACGTCAAAGTCAAGTACTCTCTGGGGTTGAGTTTCTCACCCCCTGACATCCTGGGATAATCCAATCAGACTCCTAGAGTCTCTGCCTTCTCATCCACAAAATAATGGCCACTACACCTGCGCCCTCGGGTATGTCAGCGGCGTGCCGACTCTGAAGATGCTTCTCCCAGAGTCTGAGCTGGTGAGCTGCTCAGAGGTCCCTCTTTTCTCTCTGCACCTTGCCTGCCCCCCCCCCTCTGTCTCTCATGTCCGTGATGGTAATTCAATGGGCAGCAGGCTGGTATGTATTTTTGTTTGTAGTTTCAGAGCAATCTGCCTTCCAGTCTGCAGTATTTTGTTCTGGGGCGCTGCACTGGGGCATAGGGTTTTAACAGACCTACATATGCCTGATGTGCGTTCATCTATGCATTCAGTCTGGCCACTCAGAGTCTTCCACACTGTGTGGGAGTCACTAACCCAGGTGCTGGCGGTGGTCAGCTGGCTATGCCAAGATTTTCTTTCATTTTCAACGCATAAAGTTTCATTTGTTTGCTTTTAAACAAAATTCACAGGGGGGTAAAAATATAATTTTTCTATCTATTTATTTATTTATTTACCTCTAAAGCCAATTAAATCATGACTGGTGTGGCCAAGGTTGAGGTCTTGCGTGTCCCAGTGTCCCCTGGATAGCAGACTGTCAGCCTGGCAGGCTTAGTCAGCTGGAGATTGGCAGGCTGCCACTTCTGCCCACCTCCCTGGGAGCCACCAATTTTGACTTTGGGCCAGTTACTTCTCTTCAAACCTGTGCTTTCGTGGAAGGTGCACACAACATGAATGACAAATGCGCTCTCAGAGAATTAGGTGAAAGTGTTCGAGGGTTACACGCGTCTAGGGACACAAGTGGCAGGTGATGTTGCTGCAATTCTTTATATTTTTGTGGGCTCCAACTTAAAGCTCCCCCAACCCCCCCAGCATCTAGGCTTGCATGGGGATTCAGTATCCAGAGGCTCAGACACCTAAAACCCTGGGTTTGAGGCACAAAACCAGACTGCCGGTAGAAGGAGGATCTGATGGGTGTAGGTGTTTTTAGTAGGTGCCCTGAGGCATGCAGAGGTTGCATCTCTTCGGACTTATAGTCGAGGATTGTATTGTACTACAGTGTGTAAATCATGACGCGTAGAATCCCCACGAGGCTCTCTTCACTGTGAGAGCTTGGGCTAGTTTCTTTCCTACTTAGTGCCTCAGTATTCTGTTATTTCCTTGTGGGTTTTTGCTGTGGAATAAATCAAATTCTTTCTCTCACTTTCTCTCTTTCTCTCTCTCTCTCTCCTCTCTTTCTTTTTTTGGGGGGGTGTTTGAGACAGGGTTTCTCTGTTGTAACACTGACTGTCCTGGAACTCACTCTGTAGACCAGGCTTGCTTAAACTCACAGAGATCCACCTGCCTCTGCCTCCCGAGCGCTGGGATTAAAGACATGTGCCACCACCACCAGGTCTGTCTGTCTGTCTCTGTGTCTCTCTGTCTCTGTCTCTCTCTCTCTCTCAACAGGATCTGATGGAGTTCAGAATGGCCTCAAACTCCCTAGTCAAGGACAACTTAGGACTTCCTATCCTTCTGCTCCATGTCCAGAAGGCTGAGATTATATACACATGCCCCCATGCTGGGTTTCTGTGCCGTTAGGGGTGGGGAGCCCAGGTGTCATGCATACTAGGCAAGCACTCAGTAGGCCGAGTTATGTCCTCAGCCCCAATGTATGTATCTTCTAGATAATTTTTTAAATGTCTTTTTTATTGTAGCCAGACATGGCGATACACATTCTTAATTCTCATACTGGGGAGGCAGAGGCAGGTGGATGGATCTCTGTGAGTTTGAAGCTAGCCTGTTTGTCATGGAGAGACCAACCAGGACTGCAGTGAGACCCTGCCTCAGAAGAAAAAATGTTGTCCTCTCTCTCTCTGTGTATATACTGTGTGGATCTCAGAGAAAAACTTGTGGAATCGTCGTCTTCTACATTTACATGGGCCCTGGGAATTGAACTCAGACCATTAATACTTTTTACTGGCTGAATGGTCCCCCGGGCCCATGGTGCACATTTCTTTTTTTAAAGCCTGTCAGCTTGTGCCTGGAGCCCTGTAGTACCTAGTAAGTACGCAGTAAGGTTTCAGTGCCACTGTTGATAACATTGCAATGTCATTGTGGGAAAGGGGTTTACGGACATTGAAAAACAAACAGCGAAGTGGTCAGGTGTATTAAAGGTACCACCACCAGTCTCAGTACATCTTAGAACATATTCAAGTGAGTTGGGGTGTGCTCCAAATTAAGTTCTAGGAGGCTGAGGCTTTGAATATCCTTTGAAACATTTCCAGTACAGATAGCTTCCCTGGCTCATGGTGGTACCTGGTAAATATCTGTTAGATGGATGCTTTCTGAAATGCCTTCTTCCTGCGTAAGGCCTTTGCACGTACAGTTTCTGCTCAAAATCCTCTCCGGACGCTCTGCGTACTAAGTGTTGGCTTGTTCTTTAGAGTCCTTCTGGAAGTTTTTACCTGGCTAGCACCTCTCACCATCATAATCCCCCAGACCGTTTTTCCTTTTTCCTTATGGTGTGTCACATCTCACATGCATTGACGACTGTAAATCCCACGAGGGATGGGGACGAATCTTACCCGGATTCTAAGACCCTACTTGATGCCTGGCCAATAGCGGGCACCGAGTTCATTTTGGCTCGGTGAGTGCCAGAAGGATCTAGAAGAAGGAAACTGGGCTGAGGTCATGGAGTCTGCGCTCATCTTTCAAATTAAGATGATGGTGACATCGCATGCCTACTGACCGGCTTTGTCCAGCCTACGCCTGGACTGTTTGGTCAGGTGTGTCGTAGCCTGAAGTGTTCGGTCCCTACGCGTTCGTTTTCTCCGGAGCCTTGGTTGAGCTCCCGCTCTGCGGGAAGACGTGGGACCTCCGCTCCGTCCCTCACAGGGCTGAGCCCGTCTAGGTTGTCCCTTTCCGCACCCTGTACTTTGCAGGCGACTGCAGCTTGGCATGTGTTTTAGGAAGGGCCGAGCAAATGAAAGCACCTGTAGAGGCTCTAGTGAGTGTGTGGCAGCTAGAGGAGGACAGGGGCTTAGTGGCCCCCCCACTAGACAGCACATAGGGGGGCTTATATCTCAAAGTGGCCAGCCTGAACGCATTGCTGACTTCTTCCCCTTTCCCTATTCATACAAAGTGTCTCCCTTCCAGTACCCTCCCCCAGCCCCAAGCCCCAGAGGCCCCAGAGCATTCTGCTCCCTTTGTGTCCTTCGGTCCCAGAGTTCATTAACAGCACACCCCTGTTTCCCTCTTGGGCTTCGTGGCGGGCAGGTCAGGCTCTCCCAAAGAAAGCTGCCTAATTATCTTACTTGTATGAGGCTCGCCAGATCGTGAGGAGCAAAAAAAAAAAGAAAAGAAAAGAAAAAGACTCAGAAAGAAAGCTGGGCGGGAGTGTGCCCCATTGCCTTTGCCAGTTGAACGCTTCGCAGATCAGATCAGCGGAGTTCACACGCTCGCCCGCTCCCTCTTGGGTGTGTGTTAGGTCGTCTGCCGAGCTGGATGCAAAGATCTCTCTACTGGTGGAAAGACAGGAAGATGAGGAACAAAGGGAGTGGGAACAGGCTAGCGCTGGTGGAAATCCAGTCAGGGCTGGAGGTGGCCGTCCACAAGGGGCAGAGTTGGTGGACCCTTTCCCATCACCTCTCTCTCTTCTCTGCCCGTTCTTCTGCAGCCCTTGGCCTGCTCCTCCTCAGCCCCTTTACTCTTTTCCATTAGTCTTTCCTTGGGGGGGGGGGTGCATAGGGGGAGAGGAAAGGGTGTTGCGACTTTCCCACGACATAAGCAGATGTCTGACATTTTGAAAGTCCCTAAAGTCCCTGTATTGGCGTGGCCTGGGTGGACAAGCTCTAATCCAGCAGGTGTCTGTCCACAGACTGACGCCGAGAAGCACTCACAGGTGGAGAGGAATTCCCTGTGGTCTGGCGACGACATCAAGAAATCAGATGGGGGCTCAGACAGCGGCGTGAGGATGGAGCCCGGCTCCAAGTGGAGGCGGAACCCTTCCGACATGTCGGATGAGTCCGACAAGAGTGCGTCTGGCAAGAAGAACCCTGTCATCTCACAGACAGGCTCGTGGCGGCGAGGCATGACAGCGGAGGTGGGCATCACCATGCCAAGGACGAAGCCATCAGCTCCAGCAGGCACACTGAAGACCCCGGGGACCGGTGAGTGGGAAGCCGAAGCGAGAAGTGAGTGAGATGACTTTAGTAGGGGCTTTACAGTACAGGTAGCAACTTCTTCCAAGTTGCTGTTTTGCTCATAACTATCTTTATGGTTTGTATGTGCGTTTTTTGGTATGTGTACTATGTGTGCACACAATCAAGATGTATATGCCAGGATGTGTATATCCTGTCTCCACCTCCCCAGCACCGGGATTGAAAGTACACACAATCACAACTGCTTTTTTTAAGGTTGTTTCTGGGCTCTTGTGCTTATAAGGCAGACACTTTACCGACCGAGCCGGCTCTGCCAGCCCCCTTTGAGCTTCCTTAAAGGTTTACTTCCCTTGCTCTTTCTGAGGAGACATGTGCGTGTGAGGCTAACAGTGGTTCCACGTGGGTTGTTTTAACTGTGTACCAACTATTCAGTCTCACCACTCACCAGCTAGTTAACACGCTGGGAGCGGTTCTTCGAGGCCATATTGCTGTGTTGCATATTGTACCCCCTGGAGATGTCAGCGTCAGTGTCATGGACATAGGGCAAGAGCGTAATGCCCGGCAGAGTCTCTTGTGCCTGTGGATGTACCAGACAGCTTCCTGGCTCTGCTCCGTTCTGGGTCAGCACAGACCGCTTTTTGCAAAGGCGTCAAATCAGTGACAGCTCCTAAAAGGCCCTCGGTGACAGCAGCAGCAGCAGATGAGATTATCGCTGTGCAAAGCTGTCTCTCCTGACCTCCCCGGGGTGCCGTTCTCCTTCAGGAAGCAGGGTAATCACAGCCCTTTGAGGGAGTCTGCATCCTAAGCATAGTAGCTAGCAAAAGCGGGTTGTTGGTCTGTGGGCGCTGCTGACCTTACTGGTTTCTCTCTTAGGAAAAACAGACGATGCCAAGGTGTCTGAGAAGGGAAGGCTTTCTCCCAAAGCCTCCCAGGTCAAGCGCTCCCCATCAGATGCCGGCAGAAGCAGCGGGGACGAATCCAAAAAAACGCTTCCCGGCAGCTCTAGGACACCAGCCGCCAACGCCAACAGCTTTGGGTTCAAGAAACAGACTGGCTCCACTGCCGGGCTGGCCATGATCACAGCCAGTGGGGCCACCGTCACCAGCAGGTCTGCCACACTGGGTAAAATCCCCAAGTCATCTGCCCTTGTTGGTCGGTCCACGGGCAGGAAGACGAGCATGGATGGAGCCCCAAACCAGGATGATGGGTATCTGTCTCTCAGCTCTCGGACAAACTTACAGTACAGGAGCCTGCCTAGGCCCAGCAAGTCCAGCAGCAGGAACGGGGCAGGGAACAGGTGCAGCACCAGCAGCATCGACTCTAACATGAGCAGCAAGTCAGCGGGCTTGCCGATACCCAAGCTGAGGGAGCCCTCCAAAGCATCTCTGGGCAGCTCGCTACCAGGGCTCATCAACCAGACAGACAAGGAGAAAGGCATCTCTTCAGACAACGAGAGCGTGGCTTCCTGTAACTCTGTGAAAGTGACCCCGGCTACCCAACCGGTGTCCGGCTCAGCTCAGGCCACTCTGCAGCCAGGGACCAAGTACTCAGATGTGGCCTCTCCCACACTCCGAAGGTAAGCAAGCAGAAATTCATGGAGCCAAGGAGGGCGAGAGTACGTGGCCTGGCGCCATGGGCTAATAAACTCCGACCCTGACTTAAAGCAACCTGTAGCATTTCAGTTCTTGGTAAGGCTGCGTTCAAGGCCAGCCTCTGCCCACAGGTAGTCTGTGTGTTATTTTTTTCCCATGTTGGGATGGGAAACAGAAAGTTCTGGAATTATGCTTCCTGGGTTCAAACCCTGGCTTTATTTTAATTAGCTCTTGAGTTGCTTTTCTGAACCCTGACTCAGTTTCCTCATCTATTCTTGGAGCTGATGGTACTTTCCTCTGAATTCCTACTAAAGCTCACTCTTGTGGCTGTGCTTGGCTCTGTAAAGCACCCAGTGAAGCTTAGCAACACTAAGGGTCTTAGCACACTTTTAGACCAGATTTTAGCTCCAGGGAAGACGGTGTATTGTTTTCTTATCTCAGTACCGTCCTGTTCTTATAGCAAATGGGCAATATCTGAAATGTTAGCTTTTTAAAACATTGTTACATGCGTAAGCGTGTGTGGCATATGTGTGTGTATGCGTGTTCACACGCGTGTAGGCAATGTGCACTTGTGTGCACGCACATGGAGGCCTGGAGTCGAAGTCGGGTGTCTTCTTTGATTGCTATCCACTTTAATTACTGAGGAAGAGTCTCTCGCTGAACCCAGAGCTGGACTAATCTGGCTAACCAGCTTGTCCCCGAGTTGCCCCTGAGGTCCCGTACCTCTGTCTTCTGGGTGTTGGAGCCCTGGTCCTCATGCTTGGCTGCAAGGGCTTTATACAGTGAGCCATCTATTTAGCCATGCACTTCCTTTTTAAAAATATTTTATTTTTTAAAAATCTTTGAAATACTTATTTAATTTAAATATGTATTTATTTTATTTATTGCATCGGTGTTTTGCCTGCGTGTATGTCTGTGTGAGGGTGTCGGATCCCCTGGAACAGGAGTTACAGACAGCTGTGAGCTCCCATATGAGTGCTGGGAATTGAACTCTGGTCCTCTGGAATAGCAGCCAGTGCTCTTAACTGCTGAGCCATCTCTCTAGCCCCATACCCCACCTTTTCTTTTCCTTTGATGTAAACCTCTAAAAGCAGAATAACCTCTACCAAAGAGAAAGTGACTTCTTCACACGTTTGAAAGACATGTCTTCCCAGATCTCTTCACTTGGCAGAATTTCTTCATGTGGAAAGGGTGTCCCTTAACAACACTTTTTAAATCATTCACTGGGCCTTTTTGGTTTTGGGGTGTTTTTTTTGAGACAGGATCTGTCTACATAGTCTTGGCTGTCCTGGAACTCACTGTGTAGAATATGCCAGCTTCAAACTCACAGAGATCCACCTGCGTCTACCTTTCAAGTTCTGGGATTAAAGGCATGTGCCACCAAGATCAGCCACTGGCCTGTTTTCGGGTGACAGTTGCATAGCTCTCACACTGCCTTCTGGGCCATGCCAGCCCCCAGGCTGGAATGTCGAGGGGTGTGGAAATAGAAATCAGTCCCGGGACCCATATTTAAGGACAGATAGGGATGTCTGAAGACTCCGGAAGAAGCATTCCACACAGAGGCGGAGGGATCTGTGAGGTGTGTCCTGCCTAGACTTGGTTATTAGAATTCCAGTCATCATTACTTCTTGGGTCCTTTGGGCTGTTCTTTGCCGTGCTAATACACTACCACATAAATGCAAGTTTTCTCTGCCATTTGCCTCACATAGAAGAACAAAACGCAGTCTTAACAGATTTCCCTTGAAGGCTACAGTGGCGTTTCCTGGACCCTCAAGCTAGTGTAGAAGAATCTTCAAAAACGTATGGGCTCTTCATGCACTTCTTGGGTAATCAAGCTTTTCCTAAATGGTCTGGCTGTGCGTTTATTTGTGTGGCAAGGAGAAGCCCTCAGTAGAGTGAGCTGGAGGACCCCATTCCGATGATTTGAAGCATTCATACGGCAGAGCTGGTGACTTTGTATGTACGGTGGGAAGCCAGGCAAAGGTGGTCCCCATTTTGGCTTCCTAACGATCAAAAGCGCTTGGCCATCAAATGAGTTGTTCGTTAACAGAAAGGTCCCACGGCTGAGAGTAAGCAAGCATCCCCACGCCCAGATTCCGCAGGAGGATGATGCATTCCTTGATTCATCCCCTGCCATTAGATATGGTAGTGAGGGTTACACATCTGCTTATGCCTTACAGACACAGAGATCTGAGAGGCCGTTTCTAGGTGATCAAGGTCGAACCCAAATCGCTCCAGGCAGCGGGTGAAAGGCAATCTGGACTTCACAACGTGAAGTGTTCTTTGTTTTGTTTCAGTTTTCAGAGCTACTTATTCCCTTCACTATTTTTGAGAGTGGGATCAGAACTCTGCATTCTAGAGCATGGTCTGCCCACTGGCGTGGAGTTGGTTTCACCAGCGAGAGAGCTTTCTGCCCATGTAAGACAAGTCCTCTGAGCCTCCCCTGTACTGATAACACATCTGCAAGAGCGAGCCAAGAGAAGATAGCATGGCATTTCTGTGCGTCTGTTTCAGAGACACAATCTGTACCCGATGTGTCTGGACCGATGTCTTGTGGACCCAGCATGTTTCTGTGTGTGGTGTCGGCTCATACAAGCTCTCCGGCACCCTGACTTTCTGGTGCTCATATATCTGTCTCCATATTTCTCCTGGGCTCCCTCCAGGTGTAGACTCGTGGCCTTGATTCTTTGTATTATGCTAAGAGACCAAAGAAACCAAGTCCCAAGGCTTTATACATAAGTGTTTCAGAAAGAGGAGACTCTTTTCTTTCTAGAAGACTCCTGGGTTGGGGCAACTTTCTAGCTGTTGTATTTAGAGAAAGAAAAGCGAAGCAAGATCGTGGAGGAGTATGGGTAGGCCCATGGAAAAGCCTTCCTATCACCTGGGCTTAGAGCTGGGTCCTGGCTGCAGCCTAGAGCTAGAAAGAGATCCCCATGAAGCACCGGCATCTGGCCCCACTTAACCACCAGCCTTTCTCTAGGGAGACTCTAGTGTGTCTGCAGGAGAAACCACTGCCCTTTCCAAGAGCCTCCTCATAGGCTCCTCTGGCAAGCCTTCTGCAATAGCTCTGCACATCTTGGTCCCTAGTATTTTGCCACACAACCCTTTGTCTCTTCGCAGACTCTTTGGTGGGAAGCCTACCAAGCAAGTGCCCATCGCCACAGCTGAAACCATGAAAAGCGCAGTGGTCATCTCCAACCCTCACGCCACTATGACCCAGCAAGGTAACCTAGAGTCCCCTTCAGGCAGTGGCATCCTGAGCAGTGGGAGCAGCAGTCCTCTCTACAGTAAGAACGTGGACCTCAACCAGTCTCCTCTAGCCTCCAGCCCCAGCTCAGCCCACTCAGGCCCTTCCAACAGCCTCACCTGGGGTACCAGCTCGTCGGCAGTGAGCAAGGATGCCCTGGGCTTCCAGTCTGTTAGCAGTCTACACACCAGCTGCGAGTCCATTGACATATCCCTCGGCAGCGGCGGGGGCTTGAGTCACAACTCCTCCCCTGGTCCAGTCGCCTCTGCTAAGGAAGACTCCCTGATGCCTTTTGTCCGCACCAGCAGTGTGAAGACCACACTGTCGGAAAGGTTGGTGCTATGCCCTCAGGAAGATGACCCTCCCCAGATGCACACAGGAGCTTAGAGATCCAAAGGCTACTTACTTAGCCTTTGCCTGGAATGTTTTGATCTTTCTTTCTCCCTCCCCACCCTCCCCTTATTTTTTCTGTCTTGGTACTCTCTTTAAACCAGGCTGACCTTGAACTTAGAGATCCACTTGCCTCTACCTCCCAAGTGCTGAGATTAAAGGCATGCACCACCATGCCAGGCTTGGTTTGATCTTTCTAATCAGTGTTCCTTGCTGATGGAAGCCAGGTTAGGATGGAGTTCATCTTGACTGCTTCCTTCTTTTTCTTTTTCCCTCGTGGATGTTCTTGGTGCTTGGAGCTACTAGACCAAGACAGATCTATGCTACTGTCTGTATGGTATTCAGCACTGGCAACCCTTCCATTGCTGGGGGGTTTGTCTAACTGAGCAAGCAGAGTGGGTGACCTGGGAGCAGTTTGTGGGGAAGTTTGGTGTCATGTCAACACCCTCTTGAGTTTCCCCCTGGCCACAGGGATAAGAGATGGAGAGCCTGCGAAAGCCCTCGGGGCCTTGATTCTGCTGTAGTCTAGGGGTGTGTCTGGTTCCTGAACATGGAGAACAAAAGCTTGGGAGTGAGAGAAGTGTTCTGATCATTGTGTATAACAATGCCTCTTCCTTCCATCTAATGTTCCTTCTCTTCTTTTCTACCTGCGTGGACTTCTAGCCCTCTCTCTTCCCCTGCTGCTAGCCCTAAGTTCTGCAGAAGTACTCTGCCCAGGAAACAGGACAGGTAATGACACCGTAGGCTGGGACCCCGGGGGTTCTTCTGCCTGTCTGTTGTCAAGCCAGTTGTTCTGTGCAAGGCTGTTGGCCTGAGGCTCCCTGCTTGTGTCTGTGGCTCTGGTGTACTCTGTGATAGCCAGGCATGCCAGTGAGGGTCTGCTCTACTGTCTGCTAAAGCCCAGGGAAAGGTGGCAAGTGGATGGCCACCCTAAACCCAGCCACTCATCCAGGTCTGCAGGAGCTCTCACTGGCATGACCCATGGTGTCCGTGGCATGTTCCCGCCTCCCGGCTTCTTGCTTTTTTTTCCCCTCCCTACCCCTCTGGATACTGTCTGCCACCCACTGTGCAGCCTGGCCCTCACCTCTGTCTCTCCCCTGCACCTCAACCCCTCCCTGCACAGCTGGCTCTTCTCCCTCGAAGGCTTTTGATGCAGTCTGGCTCATCCTGTTGTTGTTCAGAGTATCGTGTTCTGTGTGTCTGTAGTCTGCAATGATAATGGTACGGAGTTGCCTGCAGGGCTGGAGCTTTACAACGGGAGAAGCCTGGGTCTGCCCCGAGCCGTGGGTGGGCCTCAGAGATGGATGTTGACCCTGAGTTTCTGGAGGAGTGGTGGCTTGGCCAAATATAACAAGCAGATGTTGTTTCATGCTTAGAGGGGGAAAAAAAAAATTCATGGAAACCCCCTTCAACCCCATCCACAGCAAAAACTTTGTTTCTGTCAGGCTTACAAACCAAACCTTTAAACCCCTGCACTTTAGAAATTCAAATGCCTTGACTCTATCGTTCAGCAAGTTCCAGCATGCCCAGGCTCCTGCCCAAGGCTCAGCTCCTGGCTACGCCCTTGCTGAGCAGGAACAAGGAGACATTGAGAGGGACCTGGAATTTACCTCATCACACATGAATTCCAAGTATGCAGACTGCTGCCTCTTGAAACCCTCCAATGGAGTCTCTGCCCCTTCTTGAAAACTTTGCCAGAGGCAGTAGGGTCCCAGGAAGAGGAGCTGATGGGGTACACAGGTGGGACACGGGGCAGCACGGGACATGCTTGTAGATGACACAAACCCCTGCCTTGGCTTTGAACCTGTGGAAGAGGAGGAACAATTGGGGTTCACAACTCAGGCCACCTTGCGTTGTGGGGTAAAGTACACGCTGGTTCCGGGTGCAGACAGGACCAGGTTTCTTTCGTATACTGTGTGGACGTGCTGTTTGCATGGCTGGTGGTGGAAGTCTGTCCCTCAGGGCCCCTCAGGCCCCTCCTCGGCCCTCTCAATTTCTTCTTCCACCCTCTCTCTGTGCTTCTCAGAAGTTCTTGATTTTGTTTTAACTTTCCTACAGTGACCCGCACCTTGATAGGAACACTTTGCCTAAGAAAGGACTCAGGTATCTGTCCCTTCCTTACACCCATGTTGTCTGTGGTGGCCGTGGAGCTTGGCTGCGTCATCCTCTCATAGCTGGTGGGGGCCTGGGCTGGGGGGGGTTCCCTGCTTTGGCCACCGCAGCTGGATTTTGGATTACAGACCCCTCTCGTTCTCATCTTTCCATTTGTGGCTTACTTGCTTGAGCAGGGTCTGTGCTTTGTGATGCTTCATGTGACAGAGCCATCTCATGACCAGCAACCTTGAGCTAGGAGCGGTGGCTGCTCCTGGGAGGCCGGCAGGAGGGTCGCCGAGCACTTCATGACTGTCTGTCTGTACACACAGCTGCTTCCAAAGAAGGATATGACTTACAGCACGCTGCTTTGTTAGCTGGCCCCATTTTAAAACTCTAGCATCTTCTGGACTGGAGACACAGCTCTGTGGTAGAGCATTTGCCTGCCATGCATAAGGTTGTGGGTTCAATCCCCAGTACCACTAAGTTAATAATAATAATAATAATAATAATAATAATAATAATAATAATAATACACAGCTCCATGGCAGAGCATTTGCCTGCCATGTATAAAGTCCCAACACCACCAAATTAATAGTAATAATAATAAATAATAATAATAATTTACTTAAAGAAAAACACCTTTTGTGGCTCTAAAACATCACTGAAGAGTTAATCACGGTGACCTAATCAATGATTGGGTCAGCCATCAATACCCACTAAGACATGGATATGATTGTTTTTTGCTGGAAAGGAAAAAAAAAAAAAATCAGAAAAGAACGTCTTTCCATTCATAGTAAGTTGGGCCTGGGCTGCTTGTTGGTGCTTGATAAAACAGGATGCTCTAAGTCGCTATTCCTCGAGTCATGTCTGTCACGTCCCCGGCCTGAGGTGCTTCAGTTTGCTCACTCTCCTGTGGACTTCTGTCAGTCCTGCTTTCTGAAAACTTTGTCATCCGTAGCACGGCCTTCACCCTGCACTAAGCCTTAGTTCCTTCTCACGAAAAGGAACTCAGAATGAAATGTTTCGTCCGTTGCTGTCCTGTGTGTCTCTAGTTAATAACCCACAGCTCTTAAGACCCCAGAGCATTTTGCACATTTTTAACACAAGGTAGGTATCAATGCTTCCCTTCAGTGGGAGCTCCGACCAAAGCCGATTCTGAGAGGGCAAGAAAAGAAAGCACGTGTCCACGCCTCCCAGCTAAGTCTGGCTTTGTGGCCTTCCATCCTATATGACAGCTGGATATGTAAATGATGGATGCCATCAGCCCTCAGTTTGAGACTGGGTCTCCTTTAGCCCAGACTAGCCTTGACCTCTCTGTGTAGCTGAGGATGACCTTTGAACTTTGACCTTCCTCCTGCTTCTACTTCTCAGGTGCTGGAATTGCAGGCTTGTACCAGCGTATCTGGTTTTTGTTGGTGCTGCGTATTGAACCCAGGGCTTCCTGTGTCCTAAGCAAACACTCCACCAACTGAGATATGTTTGTAACTACTGTTACCCGAAGAGGAAGCTAACTTATAAGTAGTTACATTTTGAAATGCTGTGCACATGTCTGTAGTAGACCTATTACAGTTATGTAGTCCTGGATTTTTAAAATTGATCGTCTATACGTTCAGGACGGGGTCATGTGACAGCTATTTCCAGACACTCGATGTGCACTCGATGTGTCTTAGAACGGTGAATCTCCGTAAGAGTGAGAATTGTTCCCATCCACACTGGTTTTCTATCTGGCCTACTCCCTTGATATACACATATTAGGTAGCAGATTCCTGATGGGCAAACGGTCCCTCTAGTGACCTGATCAGCTACTCCACAGCACCTC
The DNA here is from genome assembly GCA_026225945.1 of Cricetomys ansorgei. Taxonomy (NCBI): domain Eukaryota; kingdom Metazoa; phylum Chordata; class Mammalia; order Rodentia; family Nesomyidae; genus Cricetomys; species Cricetomys ansorgei. The sequence goes on from JAMJFZ010003970.1 coordinate 963,749, forward strand.
AGTCTGAGGGTACCCTGGCCATGTGGGTACCGCAGAAGTTCCAGGTGCTGCCTGTGGGAAGGGTAGAAGGGCATGGATTTTTGGAATCAGACAAGCATGTGTTAGAATCACAGCTCTGTGGCCCCCAGCTTCCCAGACTGTAGACCAGCAGGACTCAGTGTGCCGTAATCTGTGTACATCTAAAGTCTCAGTGAAATGATGCCTGTAAATGTACCTCGCCCATCAGAGACTGTTTCTTCCAGTACTGTTTTGGAATACTCAAGGGAGTGGACCGCGTATCTTCTGGAGACTTCCCCACATTTAACACACCAGTGTGGGGTTCTTCTCATGAAACCTATTAGTGTTACATTGTATCAGTTAAGGAGCTGGAGATAATGGCTGAGATGGTAGAGTGTTTGTGTTTCATGCAGGAAGCCTTGAGTTTAACATCCCCCGCCCCCCTAGTATTTTATAAAGCTTTACGTGATTAGGCATGCCTGTAATACCAGCACTTGGGAGACAGAGACAAGAGGATCAGAAGTTGAAGGTCATCTTCAGCTACATGGCAAGTTCAAGGGCAGCCTGGGCTACAGGAGACCCTGCCTCACAAAGCTGCAGCAGCTACTGTAAACACTAGCGCACCCAGGTCTCTCCAGCTGCCACCCACTAACACCCTGTGATTCATGGCCACTCACAGGCTCTGCAGCGTGCAGAGGTGCCAGCAGTTAGCTCATTAAAACTTCCTCGGGGCCCTAACAACAGCCCCTCTTGCTGTTTCTTCCTGTCAAGGAGGGGGCTTTGAGGCGACCCTGTCAAGAGCCAGCATGTTCCAGTCACACCCAGGGATGGCTCTTTTGAGCATTCTCAGTCTTTCTCCCTTTAGGTGTCCCCACAAGCTGAAAGGAATTATAATTTCCTCCAGATGCAGCCAAGAAGCAAAAAAAAAAAAAAAAAAAAAGTTATGAGAAACTTCATAAGTTTCAGGGTGTGTAGTGATTTTTTTTTTTTTCAAACCCATCTTAAATATAGTTTTTCTTTTTACATAGCCCTCATCAGCTGCGGGGAATGCGTTTTCATAAGTGCTGCTCATTCCAGCCTGGTTTCTGTCTCCAGGTATACACCCACCTCCCAGCTTCGCACGCAGGAAGACGCCAAAGAATGGTTAAGGTCCCACTCCGCTGGGGGCCTGCAGGATACTGCTGCCAACTCCCCCTTCTCCTCTGGCTCCAGTGTCACCTCTCCCTCCGGAACCAGATTCAACTTCTCTCAGCTCGGTGAGTAGCCGCTGCCCTTGTCCCACCCTGCGGGGCAGAAGCTATCTTGTGTTTTGAAACGGGCGTGAGGTTACATCCTTCCCCATATCCGATCAGCCCTTGGCAGTGCGGTCAAAGAAGCAGAGAGAATCTCAAAGTTCTGGGTGCCCTCAGGCACATCCGGCCCCTGGACCACCTCTGTCTTAGGATGGCCACAGATGAGGCCACCGCTTACTTAAAACATGAGATTTGTGTGTGAGAGAGGTCTTTGTAACATACAGTTGGCACTATGTGAAGCATGGGCTCCATGATGGCCTCCTGTCATAAAATCTAAAGGTTAAACACACCCACTTGGTCTTTTTCCTGTGGTTGATATAGGTTAACAGTAAGAGGTTAACAGGGCACACTCTCACTACTCAGGGTGCATTCTGCTTCTTGGACCTGTGAAGACGTCTCTTTTCCAGCCTTCTCCCCATTGCTTTATCAAGCTGGGAATGTGGTTTTCTGTTTGTTTGTTTGTTTGTTTTTTGAGACAGGGTTTCTCTGTTGTAACTCTGGCTGTCCCGGAACTCACTCTGTAGACCCAGGCTGGCCTCGATCTCAGCGAGGGCTAGGACTAAAGGTGTGTGCCACCACCGCGTGGCTTTGGAAGTAAGTTTTAGTAAACGCGTATTCTTGGAAACGTCTGCTGCTGACATAACGCGTGGACTGACACACTGGGAGACGGAAAGAGTTTGTGATAGCCCCTGTCTGGAATGCTGGGGGGGTTCTCTTTTAGAGAAACACGTGGGTACAGACCTGGCAGACAGGGCACGAGAGAACAGTAGCAAATCAGCAAAGGACAGAAAAGAATTGATCTCGAGGGATGTATAGTTACAGGGAGGAGAGCTGGGCACCGGAGTCGGCAGAGGTGATTTGAAGGTGACGGGGTGCGGGCGTGTGCCTCGTCATCGCAGACACGTGACTCCGCTCTTCATTAACCGTGTACCCCTGAGTACACTGTGCGCGGTTAACACAGGCAAGACTTTGGATGAGAAAGCTCAGCTTAGCCGTGGGAAGTGTGCCCCTCCGCATCGTCGCTCTTTGCGTGCTGTTGGGAGATGATCCCATCGGAGGCCGGGAGACCTATGTTTGCGGTGTTCTTTCCCAGCCATAACTCTTTGCAGCAAGAGGCTCTTGTCATGCGCAAACGCTTCCCATCTGATCAAAAGCCTATTTGGACTATTTTTGGCTCTTGGCTTTACATAGAATTGTTTCAGATGAACCCAGGGAGTAATTAGCTCATGCCTGGAAGGTGACACTGGCCTGTCTGAACGTGCCAAGTTGGAACGTGAGGCCCCCACACACACCCCCCCTCCAGCCTTGCTTTGGAACTGACCCGCCTTCCCTCCCCATATTTTTAGCTCTAAGCTTGTAACTCAAACAAACGCTGATGTGACTACCTTTTAGAAATAGACGAGGGGAGTGAAGTTGGCAGGCACACACACTGCCTGCGATAAGCAGCCTCTTCCCCGGTACCCGTCTGGGATTCAAACAGAAGTATGGGTATCCAGCACCTCATTCCACTCCTCTGGTTCTGGTTCCAGCGAGTCCCACCACCGTCACCCAGATGAGCCTGTCCAACCCGACAATGCTGAGGACCCACAGCCTGTCCAATGCGGACGGCCAGTATGACCCTTACACCGACAGCCGCTTCAGGAACAGCTCCATGTCCCTGGATGAGAAGAGCAGAACGATGAGCCGATCGGGCTCCTTCCGGGATGGGTTTGAGGAAGGTAAGGGATGAAGGAACTCCTCGCCTCCAACTCGGTCACTTGACATGGCACGCCTGATGGTGGCTCCTTCGTCTGGTCACTATAACTCTTAGCTAGCCTCTGGGGTGGGGATGAGGGGCCCTCACTGACCCTCAGGTAACCTTGCAGGATGCTTAAGGAGGAGGCCTCTGCAAACATTGCCGACCCTCAGCATCGACTGAGTTCTGCCTGAGGCTCCTTTCTCTTTCCTGGCCCTGGGCCATGACTTCTTGGCACGCGTCTCCATCTTGAAGCCCAGCCGCTGGCTCACTCTGTTGGCAGAGAACTGATCTGAGTTCATCTCCCCGTGCCCCTGCAGCGGGCTTCAGGGGTGGGAAGCCCCATTCCCATCCAGTATTTATTTCCTAGCTTGCCTCAAGATCCAGATCCTCAGTTTTTTTAGCCTTGTCTTTCTTGGGCTGACAACCATGGACATTTATAGCTTTGTTCGTTTAAATCAGAATTATGGAAGGAAAAGTTCTGTGGGTTTCTTTGTCAGCTACCTTCATAACTCACTTCATTTCACTCACCCTCTGCTTCTTCACTCAAGAGACATTGTGTGTTAGAGGAGCCCCCGTTCCCCAAACACCGGGCCCGTGGGAGGCTCGATGCAGTTCAGCAAGCGGTAGTGAAGAGAGGGCAGTCGGGCTGGCCACGGATGATCCCCAGCTCTCCTCCGTGGGTGCGAGAACTTAGGCGAGATGCTTCACCCTTTTGTCCCTTCCCACTGATAAAGTCAAAGTAATAGTAGCCTTCAGCTCGTGGAACTAAAAGAATTAAGAGACAGATACGTGCCCGTGGTTAGCACACTGACGTTACCGTGCACTGTAGCCTGTGGGCACAACATCCATGTTGGTTTCCCGACGGCTCCAAGCTGAGGATGTGGGTTCAGGCACAAGTGGAGCCCCGTGGGGCTCTGTCTCTACTGGAACCTTTTTGCTAATAGCAGGACAGAATATATATATAGAGAGAGGGAGAGGGAGAGAGTTAGAGTTGCAGATGATCCCCTCGGTTCCTAGTGCCTGTAAAAAGTGGGGAACAGCCTCGGTGTACTCTCAATAGGAAACCTCAAATCATAAAGAAGGAAGTACAGGATACAGCCTTCCTCGTCTCAGTTTTCTTTCTAAGAACGGCTTAAAGGGCTTTAGTGACAGAGCAGTTGCCTCCTGGCTAATCTTGGAGACTTAGGGCTCTCCCCAGATTTATGTCCCCCATAACCCTGAGCAGACCAAGCTTGTAACCCTTATATGGAAACCTCTGGGCTGGAGGATTAAGGAGGAGAGGAGCCTGGGTGACTATTTCCTTAGATTTAAGGGCTGGAAATTGGTGCTGTAATGGCCTTGAGCAACACAGCCGAGGGTCACATACCAGCCCTAAGGCAACGGAGGTGGAAAGTTTGCCTTAGGCTATCTTCCTAGTCCACAGTTGGTCAAGAATAGCCATAGTGTGTCTCCCTTTGTCCCCGAGGACAGCTCCCATGTGGAGTGTGTGGTGTGCCGCTGTCCTCATCCTCTGTCACGTGTGTGCCTGAAGGAATCAGGAAACAGTACCAAAACTTGTCCTGACAAGCACGCATGGCCCCACAAAGGCCAGGGACCATTGCGGACAGACTCATCCTGGCTAGCCGATAGGAGGTCCCTCTGGAATCAGATAGCCCCGTTGCAGGCCATGGGGGATATCAAACGCCAAGTAGACCTGAGATGCCCACAAGCATCACCTCGACTTTCATGACCGAGTGATTCATGACAGCAAGGAACTGAACTGCAAGGGTTAGGGTTAGAACTTCGGGGCAGGAGGCTGTGTTACCGTGCCACACAGACGTGGCCCTTTCGCCTTCGCTGTCAGATTGTTTGGATTCCTTGCAAGGCAAGGAAGGATATGACAGAAACAGAATAGGGCTTGAATGATGAGACGTTTTTAATTTCTTTGAGTGTAGAGATTTCCCCCCCTTTTGAATCGAAAAATTACCAGTGTTGTAGGAGAAAGTAGAGGCAGTCAGATTTCATGCCCGGCCAGGTAGAGCCTCCTGGAATTGTTTATTCTGTGCTGTGAAGCAAGATCGAAGCTTAGAAGAAAAATTAGCACAGGTGTTTATGAGACTGTACAGTTTAAGGAACACTTTCCACATTTAAGGCGATGGGAATCATAGCCACGTAGATGGGGCACACATAGCCCAGGTGCAGCCTTTTGCAGTGTTTCGGGGTAAGCTCATTACCATAGGGATGATGTAATCTCAGAGTCAGCTTTGGTACTGGTACACTTAAGAGATGCTGGAGGCGTCTTTAAAATGGATGTTGGGGCTGGAGAGATGGTTCAGAGGTTAAGAGCAGTTGAAAGCATGTGCTATACTTGCAGGGAGGTTGGAGCCCAATTCTTAGTACCCACAAGTGGTGGCTCACAAGCCCTGGCTTTATGGAACGTTACATAAAGGGCTTAGAAAAGCATTACAAAGCACACCAAAAGTTCTTTTAAATATTTTAATTTTAAAATACACTTTTTAAAAATTGTGTGTGTGTATGTATGTGTGTTTGTGTGTGTGTGAGTGGAGTGTGTGTGTGTGAGTGTGTGTGTGTGTGTGTGTGTGATGCTCTCTGCACATAGAGGTCAAATGGACAATTTTTAGGAGTTGGTTCTCCCCTCCCACCATGTGGATGCTGGGGAGAGAACTCAGTTTGGCAGGCTTGGTAGCAAACATCCTCACCCACTAAGCCATCTCGCCAGCCCACCAAAAGGATTTTTTTTTTTAAAGTAAAAGGCAGAATCCAGCAAAGCAGGTCCCTGGATCGCTGGAGAGCAGTGTCGTGTCCAGACTTCCAGTCAGCAGATCCTGTGCTTGACTTGCTGCGTAGCCTTAAGAAGTCATGTCGCTTGAGTTTCCCCGTTAGACGTTCTCTATCCAGCTGTAGAATTCTGGAGCTACGGTGAGAAGCACCTTCATCCTTTCATGGTTTCGGAGCCTCAACTCTTCCGGTCAGGGAGAGCCCATCCCCCAAGGCTCTGATTCTGGTCTTAAAGCTTGGCCAACCACAGTTCAGGCAAGTCACATTCAGGTTTGTGTGGGCTCGGAAAGTCAAGGAGGCTGTTCCTTTGGATCCCAGCCTTGCCAACACCGATTTCCAAGTGAGAGGCGTTAATTACAGAGAAAAGTAATGACCTCCACCTGAAGCCTGCCAGATGTGCCTCCTCTTCCTGAGTCCCTAAGCTGGTCCTGGCTGCCAGGAAACTGATGATGGAAAAATTGGAGACAAAACAGCAGCCTTTATTTGTGTTCTGCCCTGCTCAGGCCTCTGAGCCAGCCTTGCGAGTGTAGCTGCAGGTGCCTACTTAACCCATGTCTCTTCCACTAACAGGCCTGCCGGGTGCTCTGTCCACTGCAGTCTTTGTCATGCAGAAGTGCCTTGGGCTTTAGAAGCCTCCGAACCTGTGGACATGTTAGAGCAGAGAGCCATTACTGCCCATTAACACCTTAAACTGCTCTTTATGGGGTGTGAGTCAGATTCTTCACGTTTGACAGAAAAACAGGGAGCAGATCTAGAACCTGGCATTACCTGGGAAGGTGAGTGTGAATGCTGGTGGAGCCCCAGCCTCAGAGGCATAGGCAGGTACCAGCTGGTGAGAGAATGGGATAAAGAACAGAGAAAGAGGCTGGAGAGATGGCTCAGCGGTTAAGAGCACTGGTTGCTTTTCCAGAGGAGCAGGGTTCAATTCCCAGCAACCACATGGTGGCTCACAACCATCTGTAATGGGATCTGATGTCCTCTTCTGGCATGCAGGTATACATGCAGATAGCGTGCTCATACACATAAATAAATGCATCTTAAAAAGCGTGGAGAAAGAGCTCTGTACTGTGCTGGGTTGGGCAGGTAGGAGAAGCACACCTAGAGCCATACTAGAATTCACATGGGAAAGAAGTCCAGGATTGACGTGTGTGAGAGGAACACATAAAGGAAGTGTGGGAGGTCAGAGAAGGTTTATTACCAATGCACGGGCAGGTTCCCAAGTGCCAGGCAGAACCGTTTGTTAGATACCTTTCTGGAGGGCAGCTCCTACTAGTGTCTAAGTGGGTCTGAGCGATCGGCTGGAGTGGCAGGTGGACTGAGCAGTGCGTGAGGAGAGACGTTCCCTAGCCAATGAGTGGGCATGCCCACCCTGGCGGGACGTGGGGACATAAGACCACCAATGGTCAGGAAAGCCGTGCCCACTTAAAACACCTGTCAAGTGTCCACACAGGGCGGCTCTGACTTCTAGACGCATTGTGGGGAGGTTGTTGAGAAAATAAGAATCAGGTTTCCTGAAAGAGAAGGTAGTTTGAGTACCCACCCAGTCCTGGAAAAAAAGCAGGCTACAAAGTGATTGCAGATAACGAAACAGCTCCTCTAGCTGGAGATGGGATGCAGAGCACCTGGGTGTGGCTATGTCCGAACCTATGCTTACCACTCATAGACAGTGTACAAAGGCAAGATAAGATACTTCAGCGGAAATGTGGCTGTAACTAATACTCTACTGCAAGGCTGCTTTTTATGATCAAAGATTATCAGATTCAAAATAGTCATCTATAACCACCCAGTGGGATGTTAAGCTTTGCCTCACAGTCTCAACACTATGAGCGGGTGCTATCGGAAGCAGGCACCGGCTGCCTCTGAAGAGTGCCGTTAGAATCTCCCCATTGCCCTGCGTTTGAACCTTCGGTGGGAAGAACATTTGGTTACGTGAACATATGATCCCAGAATCGTACGTTCACTTTGCCGGTTAAGAGACATGTGGTACTACAAAAAATGACGTCCTTAATGGATTACTTCAGATTTGGCTCTGACTTGTGCCCAACCCAGAAAGTATTAAGCCAAGGTGACAGTCACAGCCAGGCTGAGCCAGTGGTATCCTGAAATGATGGCCTGCTCCCCCTCCTCCTCCCCCTCCTCCTTCTCCCCTTCCCCTCCCTCTCCCACTCCTCCTCCTCTTCCCCCTCCTCCTCCTCTCCCTCCACTCCTCTTCCTCCTCTTCCCCCTCCTCCCCGTTCCCCTCCTCCTCTTTCTCCCCTTCCCCTCCTCCTCCTCTCCCTCCACTCCTCCTCCTCTTCCCCCTCCTCCCCATCCCCCTCTTCCTCTTTCTCCCCTTCCCCTCCCTCTCCCACTCTTCCTCCTTCTCACCTTCTCCTCCTCCCCTCTCCCTCCCTCCCACCTCCTCTCTTCTCTTACATGGCAGCCAGCCGCACCTTTGACCCTGTTTATTTACTTCCAACAGTTCACGGATCCTCCCTGTCCTTGGTCTCCAGCACGTCCTCCATCTACTCCACAGTGAGTCTGAACAACACTGAGTGGTTGTGTTTGTGTGCTCTGTTGTCAAGGTTGTCCAGAGTAATTATAAGCTCCTGGTGCAGAGAGTATTCTCATTATAAAAGGCTCAGCTCCTGGGAGACAAGGATTTGAGATTCACACACAGCTGTTATCATAACCACCTTGGGGGCTGGGGAGAGGGCTCAGTGGGTGAAGGGTTTGTTACACAAGCACGAGGACCCGAGTTCTGATCCTCGGCCCCCATGTAAAAGCTGAGTGCACACATATGTGACCCCACCTTACATTCTTGACTTCATAGGAAGGCCAGTGGCTCCCCTTCACCAAAACAGTTACAACATACATCACATTCTTCCTATTTCTTTAGAATACTATGCTCTTATATTTGGCCTTTCTCATGGTAGATTTAATGGTCCCAGTTTATAGAATTATACCAGAAAAGAAGCCAGTCAAAATTCTAGACTTCTGGGGGCTGGAGAGATGGCTCATCAGTTAAGAGCACTTGCTGCTCTTCCAGAGGATCAGAGTTCAATTCCCAGGTGGTGACTCACAACCACCTGTACTCTAGTTCAGGAAATTCAGGCTCTTCATGGTGCTCCATGGGCACCAGTCAAACATACATACATCCATACATTCGGGCAAATACTCATACACATAAAGTAATGCTTTCAAAAAAATTGTAGAATTTCCTGAGTTTGCAAATCCAGCAAACTTCGAAGCCCAGCTGGGCTTCATTGCTCTTCTTCCTTCGCTGTTCTAATTTCCTTTATGATTCACTTACAGCCAGAAGAAAAATGCCAGTCAGAGGTAAGGAACAGTTTATGGTTGAAGTCTCTTTCACTGTAAGTGTTGGTTTCATCCAGCTCGGTCTGGAAATGATCTCCCCAAGCAAGTAACCCTGTGCCTGTTTCTATAGATTCGAAAGCTGCGAAGGGAGCTGGATGCCTCTCAGGAAAAGGTGTCTGCTCTGACAACCCAGCTGACCGCAAATGTGAGTGCACATTTACACGCGCACACACACGCATTCACATGTGGTAGGAGCCAGGATGGGTGCAGGAGACAGGACTGGTAGGAGCCAGGGGCAGGATGGGAGCTGAGTACAGCACCAAGTGGAAGCCAAGGACTGTACTGGACAGGGAGAGAGCCAAGGGCATGACAGGGTAGGAGCTGGAGGCAGGATAAAACAAAGCGAGAGCCAAGGACGGGACAGAGTCGAAGGTGGAGGAAGGACAGGAAATGTTGTGTGCCTTCTGAACGTAGCCTGAGGTCCTTGGTCTTTGCACACTCAAGAAATAACTCCGTGGGCGCTAAAGGGCATAGGGTTTAGCCCCACGGGCATGGATGCCAGGTCAGGTGGCTAGCAGTATGGCTTGGGCAGAGCTCTTTAACATCTGAGTCTGGCTTTGCTGACCTGTAAGGTGGGATGATCACCATCTCCCTGTGTTGTGAGGTGACCAAGACTTACAATTGTTTTAAGTGTTAACTTGTTTTCGTCCTCTTTCTGAAGATTGTGGTGTTTTTGGTTGGTTGGTTTGGTTGGTTTTTTGAGACAGGGTTTCTCTGTTGTAACCCTGGCTGTCCTGGAACTCACTCTGTAGACCAGGCTGGCCTCGAACTCACAGCAATCCACCTGCCTCTGTCTCCCGAGTGCTAGGATTAAGGATGTACGCCACCAGCACCCAATTGAAGATTGTGGTCTTAAGGGAAGTGGGAATGCAAAGGAACTCAGGGGAAGAAAGTCACCTATGACTCCATGATGAACAGCTAGTGCTCCGTAACTACAGCATGCACAGTGCTCAGCACTGCCAGCTTTCATTCTGTCTTCCTAGTGCCAGCCACACTAGGCTGTGGGTCCAATCAGAATCACTGTCACCTTCCCAAGCCAGCTCTGGACCAGAAGGGAGGCAAACTGAACAGTCTTCCTGGGACGTGATAACACGTGCCGTAATTACGAGGAAAATCCAGGAGTGCCGAGCTACATCTTAGTAGCAGGTGGGAGGGAGTCAGGAAGGACTTCCCAGAGGACTATCATTATCAGATGGATGTCCTGTAGAAGGGTGCGGCATCCTAACCAAAGCAGACAGTCAATGCCAAGTCCAAGGTAGACTGTGAGTGGCTTATCCAGTCAGTCCTTGTTGCTAGGAGGGAGTAGGGAAGCATGGAAGGAGTCAGTATAGAGGAGAGTCTAGGGACAGTTGAGTGTAGATGGGGCTTTGGGACCTTCAGGAGAACCTTGTCAATGTGGAGGCTGAGCTTGCTATTTGGACCAAATGGAGTAGAAGGAGAGGCAAGGATCTCCCGCCCTATCTGGGAAACTCGCAGAGAAGCCACTGCTGGGCTATGACCCAGAGAAGGCTGAGGCTCAGAAGCAGAGCCTGAGGTTTTGGAAGGTGTTGGATGACTCCAGGACCAAGCTTCCCGCCCAAGAGCTCACAGCCCAGCCTCAGAGCGACACGGAGCAGGGTACCAGAGCCTGTCAGTGGGGCGCATACAGCATGACCCCACTACACACTAACAATGGAAGCCACTTCAAAGGCTCTTCTCCTTTGACCAGGAGAGTGAGTCATAGCTCCAGAGTAGTCATTTACCTCAAGCTCCTGCTCGAGCCTGACTGACTCCAGGAAGTGTGGCTCTTTTAAATCTGCACGTGAAGCACGAAGCGCCCTTAATTACAAGCCCAGGGAGCATAGCCAGCTTCATCATTACTTAGCCTTCCAAGCTCTTGTACGCTGCTGGAAACCTCTGACTGTTGTCCCCAGTTTCCTGGACACAGCGGGCCACTGTGTGCTTTGCAGTCCTTTCTTTTCCTCAACCTCCCTCCGTCAGTATCGCTATCAAAAGATCAGTAGAGGGCTGAGGGGTATGGCTTAGCAGTTAACAGCATTTACCGTTCTTCCAGAGGACCCGCAGTGAGGTTCCCAGCTCCTGTGTCAAATGGCTCACAGCCACCTGTCACTCCAGCCCCAGGGGATCTGACGCCCTCTTCTGGCCTCTTTAGGCACACACACACACACACACATCAAAGAAATCATTAGAAACAATCTCAGAACTGAATTCAAAAAGTCACGATGCTTTCCTGAATAGGTCTTCTCATTGAATAACTGAATGTCATGTGCTTGAGTCCAGAACCGGATACAGACCCAGGGAGCTAGACAGTAACTCCCTGCCCCCAGGAAATGTCTCATGATTCATGGCAGTCATCAGTTGCTGCCCTGGACTCATTAGGAAGTACAAGCCATTTTGCTTATCAGTGACCTTGAGTTAATCCCTCCACTGACCTGATCTGCCACCAGGACCCCCATGTTGGCCTGCGGTGCGCTACCCTCCGTGCCAGAAGGGTTGTAGTAAGGCCCCTCGTATCATACCAAAAGCGTGTTGCACCTCACAAAAGCTGCTGAGTCCGGTATCGTTCTAAAGTAAATATTTAGCCTACCACACTCCACCTCAGCCGCTGGTGTTTTATTATCTGCCATCTTTCTCAGAGACCAAACTGTGTTTGTTTTCCTGGGATAAGCTCCTCGGAGCTGCCCTGACGGGTGTTTTCATAGTTCTCCATTTGTTTTCCCTGGGTATGTGAGGATGGCACTTGGCGGGAAGGCTGCTGTGTGTGCTGTGCAGTCCCGCTAGGCCCGGCCTCCCCCGTGTTTTCATAGCTGTGCTCAGGACACAAAAGCAGCCGCTTCACTTGCCAGCAGAACTGGATCTCTGACCCTTCAGAGCTAAGCGGTTACCTTCTGGGCTTGCAAGCACACTCTCACAGTTTGAGTGTTCGAGGGGTCACAGAACCGAAGAGCGATCACACTGGGGTCGCCGGTGAGGTCGGAAGCAGAATGACAATGGATGCAAGTTTCCACCTTCACTAGGTGGGGACAGCACACTGCCCTGACCCATTTCCTCTATCCACTGTGCCATCTTGAGCTGATTGTCTTTACTGGGTTCAGTGACCCATGTCTATAATCCCAACACTAGGGACACTGAAGCAGGAGGATTGCCACCAGCTCATTGCCAGCTGAGGCTACATAGTGATTGGTTTAGACTGTACCCCATGTTTAAGGTAAACTAAAGCACAGAGGCGCCTCTCCATTTCAGATCTATACAGAGTGTAATCAAAAGGAAAACCATCCACCACACGTGCAGTCTTGCTGTGAAAGTGGCTCTGTTCCGTGGGAGCATATATGGTCCCAGCCTCATCTATCTTAGCCCCCATCAGTCTATCTTGATGAAGTCCAGTGAACCAAGGCTGAGTCACTGCGCAGTCTCTGCCTTAGGGTGGAATCCAGGCCCACAGCGCGGCCCTGCCCGCCTGGCTATTGTGTAGTTTTTAAAATAGATTTATCTTATGTTTTATTTGTATGTATGTGTGTGTTTGCGCACGTGCGTTCAGGGGCCCACTGAGGCCGGAAGAGATACTGGAGCCGGGGTTACAGGTGGTTTTGAGCCGCCTGACACAGGTGCTGTAGTCCTCTGCTCCTGTAGAGGACCTGAGCTCAGTTTCCAGAACCTATATGGTTCTTTTAACCAACCACCTGTAACTTCAGCTCCAGGGGATCTGAGATTCCCCCTCTGGCTTCCTCAGACACCGGTAGGCATATAGTATACTTACATACGTGCAGACAAAACATTCATACACATAAAACAAAAGTTTTTTTTTTTTTAAAAAAAAATCTTTAAAAAGAAAACATGCCTTTAATCCCAGTACTTGGGAGGCAGAAGCATATAGATCTGGTCTATAGAGTGACCAGGACAGCCAGAGTTACAATAGAGAAACCCTGTCTTGAAAAACAAAGAAAGAAAGGAAGGAAGGAAGGAAGGAAGGAAGGAAGGGGAAAGAAAGGAAGAAAGAAAGAGAGAGAGAGAAAGGAAAGAAAGAAGAAAAAAAAGAAAGAAAAGAAACGAAGATATGAACCAAGAATGAAAAGATAAACTGTTGTAGGACAGAAAGGTAGTTAGGAAGTAATAAAGGCAGGCAGGCAGGCTTGCTTTGTCTGATCTCAGAACCCACATGTGGTGGAAGGAGAGAGCTCTTAACAGCTGGGCTATGCATTCAGGCCAACATAGTTTAATATTGTTACATTGTAGCATCTGAAGATTGGATGAATATTCTAATTATAACTGGCAGCTTTTGAAACTTCTTCCGAGCCTCGCGTAAGATGTTGCATCTGGTGTCTTGTCCTAACAAGAGTTTACCAAAGTATGCAGGAGCCTGGGGGAAAAGTATCTCCCTTGGGGAGCCGGGAAAGGTTTCTTCACCGAGGGAGCAGATGGGCCTTTCAGTGGCTTTTTATTAATGAGGATTATAACAAGGAAAATAAGCCAGCCGCTTTGTCTGTTCGTTCTGTGACCCTGCTTCCCACTAGCTGTGCTTGGGCTTGGCGATAGGCGAACAGCAGACCCTACTGAAGTGTGCTGTGGAATCAGCTATAAACTGGCAGTCACAGACCCAGTGCGTTTCATACGACAACCTCAAAGTGTGAATACAGCGGGCTTGTGAGCACAAGTGTGAGGGAACAGACCCAGACTGGAGGTGTCACAGTCACAGACTGGTAAAAACTAGCCGGGCAAGGAGCGGGCAGGGAACAGGTGCCGGGTAGCAGGGAAGAATGCTTGAGGAAGAAGTGTTTGCACAAGGGCAAGCTAGAATAAACGGTCCCAGAGAGGTAAGAGGAGGCTGAGCCTATACAGGCTGCATGAAGAGGCTCGAACCAGTTTCGATCCTAAGAACCCAGCCTCCCTTGGGTACGCCGGCCTTGCAAGATGACGTCACTGAGGCCTCATCTTCCCCTCCAGGCTCACCTCGTGGCAGCCTTTGAGCAGAGCCTGGGAAACATGACCATCAGGCTGCAGAGTTTAACTATGACCGCAGAGCAGAAGGTAAGGCTGGGCGACGCCATTTACTCTCTCCCATTTCAGATAAGGACGCGGATTTTACCATACCGCTTGGACCAGTAGAATCTGAATGTCAAGAGTAGATCTGCTGGGTAAAATATACCCTAGATCAGCCGAGTGATGGTCCCGTTGTCTCCTATGATTCTAGTAGTCTTGGCCACCCCTTTCGTGAACGCCCTAGTGTCCCAACACTGAGTTTAGATCCATTCCATGTATCCGCAGTGCTCCTTTGCCACTGCCCTCCTCTGTCTGAGCCAAGTTGTTCTTTACGGAGCAGATTAGGGACTTACCTGTTCCGTCTTTCTCGCCTTCAGGACTCGGAACTGAATGAGTTAAGAAAAACCATCGAACTACTAAAGAAGCAGAACGCCGCTGCCCAGGCTGCCATTAACGGAGTGATCAACACACCAGAGCTCAACTGCAAAGGTAACGTGACGTGCAGTAGACAGACAGCCTAACGCCCTCATGGCTTCTGTCTCTCGCAGAACAGGTTGCAGCCCCTCCTGCTAGGAGACGAGAGACCGTGATTCAACCTGAACGTCCACAGGGCAGGTCCCAGGTTACTTCTGCCCACTATAAAGATGGCTAACATAGTGCGTCCTTTTCTCTGATACATCTTTTTTTTTTAAAAAAAAAAAATTATTTAGCTTTATTTTTATGTGCATTGATGTGAGGGTGTCAGGTCCCTTGGAACTGGAGTTACAGACAATTGTGAGCTGCCATATGGGTGCTGGGAATTGAACCTAGGTCCTCTGGAAGAACAGCCAGTGCTCTTATCCATTGAGCCATCTCTCCAGCCTCTTCTCTGATAAATCTTAAAGACTAAAGAAATAGGTTTCCTATGGATAAGCATCATAGTGTTTTATGACTTCTCTCATGCTTCCACGACTAGTTATCTGCATACTGGAGAGAACGTAGAATGGGTTCATCTCTTAGTTGCCCTGGGAAACTGCCCTAAATAAATTGTTGGGCTTTGTGTGTCTTTAATTAGCGGACATGCAACTGAATTTACTCCAGCGATACCCATTTTAACAGCACCTCTGCTTGGTGCAGAATGGGTACCTAGGGCTTACAGAGGGTTTCTCTGTGTTTCCAGCCCATGCCAAAGTGCTCTCCTTTTAAAACTTGCTCGTCTTTTCTTTCCACAACTCTATCATGAAGATCCTACTGACCCTTCGCTCACTGTGCTGATTGTCACCCTGGGCTTCAGAGGTGATGGTGGATTTCCAAGGTCAAAGGGCACTTAGAAGTGGGCCTGGACCCTCGGGCCTTCTGGCTCTACAGCATGCTCTCTTCAGGATTAGAGACAGTTCTATCCATATGATTTCAGCCATCTCTTGCTATTTCTAGCATTGCTGTTCTTCAGATATTGGGCCTCTGAAACAGCAGCGATCAAGTTATGGCAGGAAGGCTTAGGAAGAGTCAGTCATACTCAGAGCAGAGGGAAAGAGCGCTGGAGGCAGAGGGAAGAGAAGACAGAACCGAGGGCCTGAGATGACATGCGCTTCCGAAGGGCTGAAGAGAGGCAAGTGGGGCAGAAATGTAGACTCGGAGAAGCAGACCGAGCTGTACGGTTCAGGAGAGAGCACCGGAGCCCAGTGGCGAGGCCGGGGTGCTATCGCTAGCGTGGCTGAAGAAAAGAGAAGAGATTGTAGGAGCACATACCAGTGAATACCGCTGTGTTAAGAAGCATATCTCCCTCCCTGACAAAACTTAAGAGAGCTGGCGTTGAGAGTTTGCCTTAGGCTTCCTAACTTCCACTTTGTAATGTACTCAGCCATGTGATTGACCAAATTGGGCATAGTCATTACCGACTCAAGGCTCTCAAAATCAACAGCAGGGCACAGAGGTGATGCCTCAGTACAAATGCCCTGGAGTCAGAGGAGGCCATTCTTGGGGACACAAGATTGGATTCTAGGCATCAAGGGCCAACACGCCTCGCCTTGCTCTCCAGGAAATGGCAGCACCCAGGCCACAGACCTGCGCATCCGCAGACAGCACTCCTCTGACAGCGTCTCCAGCATCAACAGCGCCACCAGCCACTCGAGCGTGGGCAGCAACATAGAGAGCGACTCAAAGAAAAAGAAGAGGAAAAACTGGGTGAGTGCACATCCCCAGACATCTCCCAGGGACTGGCTCACGGTCTCTCCCAGAATAGGTGTCCCCAGAGAAAGCCCAGGCTGCCCCCCCCCCCCCCCCGGATATCAGAACCACAGACCTCGGAGCCTAGATCCAAGGAGATGTCTTGGGGTCGGCCTTTTACCAAAACCGTGGTCTTGCTCAGCAAAACAGTGGCACTGATCAAGTCCAGCCCTGTGGTTTTTCTCTTCATGAGACTGTGTGATGCGCCCATCTCTCATTTCGTGTCTGTGTCATTTCTTTCTCATCTTACGTTGGCCACAGAGTCTAGAGCTAAGCGAATCTTTGATTCATATTTTTGTCCTTCGTCACGGAGTCGAAACTCAGGGCAGCTATACCCCGTCCCGCAGCCTTCAGTGAGATGACTGATAAGTAGTTTCTTCCTTAGTTTCAAAGTAGTTTTTGGAGCATGTATCAATAGTTATCTCCTCCTTAACCGTAATCATTACTTGTTTATGCATATGATTTTTTATGCGAGGTCTCACTCACCATGTAGATCTAGTTGGCATCAGACTCACTATATAGACCAGGCTAGCCCCAACTCGCAACAGTCCTGCCGCTGCCTCTCTGTTGCTGGGATTACAGGGGTGTATCCACCAGGGGGCTGTTAACTGTTTATGTAACTGCCTTGGGAGCTATCAAACCAACCTTCTTACTGAGTATTCTGTAGCTATATCCTATGATTATGTTTTATAGTGTCAGTGTTGGGGGTCAGGAGCCCCGAGCCTAGGCTTGTCCCTCAGAATGTTGAGTCTAACATCCTATCGCTGTCCACGATCCTCAAGTGCTCCCCGGTCCCCTGCCTGGAGCGCTGAAGGCTGCTTTCTTTGCTCCAAGAAAGTCCCAAGCACTTTGCCCAGTTTCATTACTGCGGTCACAGCGCCAGGGCGATGACGAGGGAGACGTGTGATTCACCAGGACCACCCAGGTAGACCCGAAGTGGCCAGGCTCATCCAGTCCAGCTGTCCGCACTGTCGCGTTTCCATGGTGACGTCATGTCCTTCGTGTCGTACACGTCTCGCTCATCTTGTATCGCCTTGGATGGGTGGCGAGGTCTAGTGAGTGACAGAGCTGGGTTTTTCACGATGCTGGCCGTGGGTCGGTCACCTTAGAGGTGAGTCGCCCGGCCACCTTTGTGCGATGCTCTTACTGTTCTGGTTAGCTTTTTTATTTTTTCTTTACGTAACTAACAGTTTTTAGCAACTAGTTTGCTTGCAGCGAGAGAAACTCACGTTGCCATCTCTGGTACGCAGCTGATACATGTAGTCGGATCAGATTCTCAAAACGGTGAGGGGGAATTATCAGCGAAAAATATGGGACTAGCGAGATGGCTCAGCAGGTAAAGGCACTTGCCACGTAAGCCAGATGGCCTGGGTTTGATCCCTGGAACCCACGTAAAGATAAGAGTTGTCCTCCACCGTGCACATGTGCATGGTGGCACACTCATACCCCTGCACTCACAAATGATGATGATGATGATGATGATGAATAATAAATTTAAGAAAATCCTGGCTGTTTTCTTCTAGCCAAGAAATGAAACTTGTGCTCCTTGCTTTTAGACAATTCTCACTTAACCGTGAAGCCAGGAAGGACGCATCGTAGACATTCTCAGCTTCCCCCGAAGCATAATTCTGTCTAAATTTTGTAACCCAACCCTTTACTAGAGAGTTGAGCTCTCTGGCTTATATGGCAAAGCCTGGTTCTAGGACTACTGCCTGCGAACAGGACCATGAGCAGACAGCGAGAGAGCAGCGGGCTGGGGTTGCCCACAAGCTGGACAAGCGGTTTGTCAGATACAAACACACCCACTGGGAAAGGCCTCGTGACTCACAAGCGAGGAAATCCCTAGAATATATTTTCAGAAGGAAAAAAAAGGCCCGAGGAAAAGGAAATGACTCCTAAGATACCTATTTTGGAGACAAAATATGATTATTTTTGTGTGGAGCCTAGGAAAATACACGCTGATCACGGCCCACGGAGAATTTTCTTTCTCATGTTCTCATCAGAATTCCCATGTCCGCCTCGGGGTTGGAGAATTCTGGCCTTACCCCTTTTTATTTATTTATTTATTTATTTATTTTTCCAATGTAGTTAATGAGTTTCTTAGACAGCTTTGGGATTCCTGAGTAACAGGTGAGACAGACGGCAGGATTCTGTGCTTGTTGGATTATATTCCTCGTGGCGAGAGAACAGGATCCCCTAAGCAGGCGCAGCAGAGAGCTGTGCAGACGCTGGGGCCAGCGCAGATGTCAGTCATCTGTTGCTGAGTAAGTAAGACGTGCATTCCCGCCACTGCTCAGACAGAAGAGATGGTCGAGAAGAGGCAGGGAGATGACAGACATGCAGGAAAGCAGGGGAAGCCATTGCAAGCGGAGAGAAGCTGGAAGAGCCCTCGGGAAACCTTACAGGGAACCCCTCAGCTTGCCCTTCCCTTCCCTTCACGATGAAGGAAGATGCTCTCCCAAGCCCGTGCTGTCCCAGGATCCCACTCCCACCAGAAGCCTCTGTGTGGTGTTTATTAGGAGCCACGTTGCATCTGAGAAGTCCTAAGCTTTCCCTGTCACTGGCTTTCTCTGTTAAAAATTGTCTTTTTTTTCCTTCCCCTTCCCTGTTTTTTGCTTGCGTTTTCTCTGGCAGGTCAATGAGGTAAGCGAGACCCAAGTTTAATATCAGATACCGAGCTAACCCATCCATTGACATGACTAACCTCATCCGCATCTGTCCCCACATCTGGGCATCCTGCTTTGTTGCTGTGTAACCTCATCTTCCCACACGTACCCGCTGAGCCAGGCTCTGTCTTGCTGTTGGCATCTGTTCTGGAACGAAGCGTAGGCATGGAATGCCCCACCTCCCACCCCACCCCCACAGGCCCATCCTGAGCTGTCAACACCAGATAACTTCCCTTACCCGAATGCACTGATTTCCACAGAGCTGTTGGGTACCTTTGCCATTGATGGGGGAAACGTAGTCGTTAATCGCTCTTTTGTAAGCATGCCTCTACCCGGGCCTCACCTCCACCCGGCTGACCATCATGTGTGTTCAGTTGCGCAGCTCCTTCAAGCAAGCTTTTGGGAAAAAGAAGTCCCCCAAGTCAGCGTCCTCTCACTCCGACATCGAGGAGATGACGGATTCTTCGTTGCCTTCCTCACCAAAGCTGCCGCACAACGGGTCCACGGGCCCTGCATCCCTGCTGAGGAATGCCCACTCCAACTCTCTGTGAGTCTGTCCAACAGACCTTTGACTCCTAAGAGCCCTGTCTCCTAGCTGGGAGTCCTGTCGAGCGGGACCCGCTCCCAGATGCTTCCCCCCCAGGCTTTCCTTTAAGAGACTTTGTATGTTCATCTTAATGTTTTCAGACTGGGGAGACTGAGAGAGATGGTGAAACCTGAGGTTTCATCAGGAATGTGCTATAGTTCATAATTACCAGCTGCCCATCAGCAGGGTGTTTAAGTTCTCTTTGTACATCTACTGGTGTAATGGCTGTCTTTGTCACATCCCATGCCGAGAGTTGAAGCCAGCTCTGCAGCTGCAATGGGGCTGACACCGTTTGATACCAAGGGAGACGGGTGTGCGAGCATTGGCAGTTCTTACTGAAATTCTGGCTTCTCTGGCATACGGTACTTAGCTCGTACGTCTCCTCTTTGTTTAAAATTTGGTGTTCGTTGTTTTCTCTGAGGGTAGAAACTCGAAAACTGAGAGGATTCTGATTCTCATAAAGTAATTCATCCCAAGAGTCGCCCCTTGAGGAGTTCAAGACGGGTGTCGCTTAGTGCCTCTCTCTTTGGAGGCACAGCTGGTGTGTTGAGGCACGGAGGTACCCTTAGTTACATAGTGAAGATCTGTCCCCTGGCCCTGCCCCCAGCCTCCCTGGTGATACTTTGTGTCAGTCCTTCATCCCTCCAGTTGGACGTAGGGAGGCAGCCTTGTGCCTCACCTAAGAATACAAGGCTGTAGATCCTAGAACAGAAATAGCCTGGGGTGGGCCAAGAGAGTATCAGCAAGACGCAACAGCGTGTAAGAGAGGACTCGTGGTTGTGGCGGGAAAAGCCACAATCTAAGAGAAGATCAGAGGAAGGACGAGACGTGTCGTGTACAGCTCGGCTTCTCTGTTGGTTACAGTGCAGGTCTGCATATCTCCTCCACTGGGTTCTGGAGGGAGACAATTAGACCCCATTCATTGAAGGGCCTCTGCCTTCCATCCTTC
Organism: Cricetomys ansorgei; assembly: GCA_026225945.1. Lineage (NCBI taxonomy): Eukaryota > Metazoa > Chordata > Mammalia > Rodentia > Nesomyidae > Cricetomys > Cricetomys ansorgei. The sequence continues at coordinate 984,294 of JAMJFZ010003970.1, forward strand.
ATTCCCAGGCGGCCGCATCGATGGAGGTGATCCTAAGTCTGCTCAGCCCAGCAGCCTCCTGCGGGCTGTGGTCTGCACAGGATCCCTAGCCCTGCCCGGGTGCTTAAGCACTGGCTGCAGGAAACACACAGGGTAGCACACTGACTGTGTTGCAGTCAGGATATAGAACACAGCACATAAACCAGTCTGCATCTTTGAATACCCCTTAGTGAAACAAGGCCAGGGTCGCCATGGTGATCTCTTCCTCCTGTTTTGGGAGGAACCCAGTGCCAAAGATCTGAGTCAGGAAAGAGGCAGCACTGAGAGCTGGCCTGCTGTGTGTCCCTGTCTCTTGAATGGAAGAGGAGATGAACCTGAGAGCATGAGTCTCTTTCTCACAACCCATGGGATTCCCAAGATGTAAAGGCAGGGCAGGTCTCCATAGTCCAACCCAGAGCATCTTGACTTAGCAGTTGGCTGACATGGGAGGAAGGAGCCCACTGCCTGCTCTTGATTGCCAGGTATGAACTTGGTGTACAGTGGTCTGTAAGAACAGACCATTGCGTCTGATGTTCCTTTAGGGCCTCAGTTGCCTGATTCGTATCACGGGGAGACCATGGTCTGTGACATATATCCCTAAGTGAAACAATCCAATTTTATTCCACTCTCAAGCACCACATGCATGTGCGCACGCGCACGCACACACACACACACACACACACACACACAGAGCTATTCCTGGTTCTGTTGTAACAGTGTCCCAGGTTTTTATAGTTCCTTCCTGGATTGATCCTATCTATTGTGAGATGAGCAGACACTAAGCAGAGAATTCTGAAACCAGAGAAGCCTAGGAAATCCAGGCAGCTCGTTCCACGGGTCAGTTTCGAGTACGAATGTGGGATACAGCCACTTTAGATGGGAGTTGTTCAGGGGAGGGCCCCTCTGAATGTCAGCCGAGAGCTTTGTAACAGAAGGAGCCTCCGGTTAGTTCTGGTCAGAAACGCTGGCAGCTGGAACAAACCTGATCCCGAAGCTCAGTAGCCCCATTTAGCTCTCTCTTCCTGCCTCTCCCCAAACCTGGGTCAGAACAGCAGCAGCAGCAGCAGGAGGCCTGCCCTGACCAAGAAAGAACCTCTGCTCAGCAGCTGTGTCCCACCTGGTCAGGAGCAGGGCATGTGTGCAAGGTCCTGTGGGAGGGTTTCGTGGGCCAGACCTGCAGCAGGCACCTGTCCCCTCCTGACAAAGTCCTCTGTCTGGAAGCCAGGGCCACAGTGCCTTGTTAGGAAACAAGCAGTGAAGGAAATGGGCTCAGGTGAGCACAGATCAGCCCCACACTGAGGAAGGTTGCCTTCCCAATAAATTAGCACTACGGGAAGCCCGGTGTGGAGATGGGCTGGGCAGTCAGGGGTGGGGGAAGGGATAGCCCACTTGCCACTTTATTGTGGTCAAGAGAGGCAGCATGGTGGGCTGAGTCTGGTGAGATAGGCATGTAGACTTCTGACATCAGAGCATCTCCACAGCTGACCTCACACGTGACGGCAAGGTGAGGAGGAATTTCAGGCAGAAAGGTGGGTTAAACTGAATCAGAGTTCTACAGAAAGCGATGTTGGAGGGAGATCACAGAGGCAGTAGTAGCAAATTTCATGCTTCACCTGCTCTGCCCTTTGAACCCTTCCATCACTCTCCTCCCCCCAAAGCCTTTGCCCTGCCGTGCCCCCTGCCCAGTGTGCCCTTCTCCTGGGTATTCACTCCTCAGGTTTCTGCTCAAGGTGACCTCATCCATAGGGCCTGGCCTATCTGTCCTGTGTAAAGTAACCCCCACCAGCAGCCACCCCCTTCCTCTGCTTTGTGATTTACCATTGGGCGTATCCATCTGACATAATGATTTTTTTTCCCTTGGGTTTTAGCTCTTGTCCCTCATCCTACCCGAGCTCTATAGAGGGGGCATGGTACTCTGTTGGCTTAGAGCAGCGGTTATCAACCTGCAGATTATGTGACCCCTTTGTGGGTTATGTGACCCCTTTCACAGGGGTTTCCTACATCTATCTGCATATCAGATACTTACATTTTGATTCACAGCAGTAGCAAAATTACAGATTATATAAAGTATCAAAGAAAACAATTTTATGGATGGGGGTCACCACAACATAAGGAACTGTATTAAAGGGTCACAACATTAGGAAGGTTGGGAACCACTGGCTTAAGGAACCACTGGTGTTCGTTGCAATGGCTGCATGTCTGATGGGAGACCCAGGTGAGGTGGGGTAGCGTAGCCATTACTTTTCTTACTGCTGTGACCGGATACCTGACAAGAAACTTAAGGGCAGAAGGGTTTCTTTTGGTTTGTAGTTTTAAGAGGATACAGTTCACCACAGTGGGGAATTCGTGACAGTGGGAGCATGAGGGTGGCTGATCATATCAAATCCACAGTCAGGGAGCAAAGAGTTCACAGGAAGTAGGGGCTGAGCCATAAAGCATCAAGGCCCACCCCCAGTGATCCACATCCTCCGATGAAGCTCTAACTCCTAAAGGTTTCACAACCTCCTCAAACAGCAACCCCAGGTAGAAACCCTCCAGGGTTCAAGCAGAAGAGCCCATGGGAGACATTTCACACCACAACCAGCGGTGATCCGGAGCTCCGCTTGAGCCAAGCGATGTGGGAGACGCCCCGGAGATGTTCATATGGAGGTGTCTGCCAGCTGGAGCTCCTGTGTGTGTACATCTGGGGAAATGGGAGCTCTCTCTGGGGTGGAGATGAAGAGCAGAGGCCAAGAGCCAGCTCTGATGTGCTGACATTCAGCATTCAGCAGAGTAGCCAGTACCATGGGAGGGAACCCAGGAGCAGAGGGAACAGAGCCCCGGCCACATGCCACTGGAGGCCTGTCAGAGAGGCAGCAAAGCTACAGCATCAAATGAGAGAGGAACAAGACAGCGCCTTCCAAACCGCCATCCCCACAGGATGGGGCAGGGCCAGCCAGCTCTTGGCTCCACGGCCTCCATGGACGCTGGAGATAATTTGTTTTGAGTTTAGTTTTCCAAAAGGGCAGGCTGAGGGCAAATACTTATTTCCAACCTTGAAAGGTTTGTAAAAAATGTGCAAATGTAGATCTGAGAGGGAGTTCAAAGATGAAGTCAAAGGCAGAGGGTTAGGCTTGGAGAATTCCTTCCTGGCAGCTGTGGGGAGACCACATTTCCCACACTCCGGGCATTTAAAATTGGGTATGCCAACAGCCCACTTCTGAACAGGACAGGGGAAGACAATAGAATAATGTACTAGGGGACCCTCCCCCCAAACACACCACCCACCCACACACACACACACACACATACACACACATACACACACACACACACACACACACATACACACACACACACACACACACACACCAGGTCATTTTAGTTCATGGCCTCTGAAGTAAAAAAGTCTACTTTGATTGCCCACTGGATACAGTCCAGGGGCCTAGAGTTAAGCGACCCCACCTCTCCTCCAGATTTTATCCCAAATTGTCATGAGCAAATAATGTGACCTTGGGCACAATGATTGCTCTGCGACTCGTTTTCCCCATTTTAAAATTGGAAAGAGTCATGATGGTGTATAAGGTCATTGATTGCTATGCTTCGGATACGTCCAGAAAACACTGCTGCATACCTACTGTGGGTTGGTGGGTGTCACCAGACACTCGGAATGATTCAGTCCGGTCCTGAAGGAACTGGAGCCGAGCAGAACCAGTCTTGTCAGGGAAGGAACCAGAGGGAAAGAAGCACAGTGCTCTTCCTTTCCATTTTCTGCGGCTGCGGCTGCGGCTGCACAGGATAGATCAGATGCCTTACAGACTACACACTCACTCAGCCCACAGGTGGGGTGCTTACGACAGCCCCAGCTTGGCACCTTTGGATGGCCTTCTCGCTGGGCCGTGGCGCAGTGGGGGAGGGGGTGCTTCACATCTCAGGCTAGAGTAAAACCTGTTTGTTTCAGTCCATCTTTGTCCTCGTAAAGCCACTCATTCAGTCACGGGGGGCCCCCCCACTCGTGACCTCTTCTGACGCTAGTTGACTCCCCAAAGTCCTGCCTCTGGGCATCACCAAAGCAGAGCTTTGGGATTAAGTCTCGGGGTGAGTTTGGGAGTAGATGGACAGAACATCCTGCCCCTTTTGTGGAGGCCCTAACCGGCCAGGCTTTGCAAGGCACCCCGAGTTGTGTAGTCACAAAGTGGGTACCGAGAGAGCTTTCTAGAAAAGCGGGACAGGCCACGTGACCATGCCTGAAACAAGAGTTCTGAGCAGAACGAGAGAGCAGGCTGGAGGAGACCCCACATTCTCAGGGAGACCCCACATTCTCAGAGAGACCCCACATTCTCAGGGAGACCTGGGCTAGAGCAATCCCTCTTACACTACAAGCACGGCTCTGTAATTCAGCCTACAAACTGCAGGTCACTGGGAGCACAGGGAGCTGGGGGAAGGGGCTTTTGATTCTGAGTTCCACAGACCTTGGGCTTCTCTCACAGATTCAGAGGAGGGATAATAACATTTTTGGGGAGCCCTTGTGTTTGTTTGTTTGTTCAGTTCAAGAAGATTCTGAAGTTAAGATGCTTCCTCAGTTGTTAGTAATTAAAAAAAGAAAGAACAGGGCCTTACTCTGTATCCAAACAAGCCATGAGCCTGTGATCCTCCTGCCTCAGCAACCTGGGATTTCAGGCATGCACCTCCCGCCCAGCTTGCTAGCTGGTAACTTTTAGAAAGTGGGAAGTGGCTTTGTCACTTAGAAACAGTTCACATCCGGGTCAGTTAAACAGCACTGGAAAGATGAGACAGTTGGTTAGACTTCTTTCCTTTGCGTCTCTTTGAACAGTTCTCTGGATGTCTTCCCTGACAGCCAAGCTTGGGCCTCCAACCTGTTTCACCTGTAGGTTTTGTTCGGCCTCTAAGCCACGCCTGAGTCCCAGGGAGTGGCTGGCGGGGCTACCACTTCCCAAGCCAAGTGCTCGCTCCCAGGCAGTCAGTTCTGGCTCTGAGATGTGGGAGCTTCCGGTGGTTTTGGAGTTCGGTTTTCTGAGTATTTTCTTTCTCTCCCATCTTCAACCCAAATCATTCCCCATCACCCAATATCCTTCAGAAATCACAGTACTGTATGGTAGTAGAACTATTTCAATGGCTACAACTTACCATAGCTTTTGAGGTCTTCTACCTCATACTGACCTGCATGAGTTCTTTAAAAAAACAAAAACAAACAAAAACTCTAGTAAGTGAACAAGGAGCCCTGCCTTGCTTTTCCTCAAATAGAGGAGCCACACTTTGATCTGATGTGTGGCTAGGCCGATCTGATGCGTGACAGCTGGCCACACAGTGTCATGGCTCTCAGAGGCAGCCCCGGCTTCGGTGTCACCTCAAGCTCTTCGACCTTGCTTTCCAAATCTGCTCTTTGTTACTGTAAGAGTGAGCGTAACAAGTCAGGCGGTGGTGGTGCACCCAGCACTTGGAGGGCAGAGGCAGGCGGATCTCTGTGAGTTCGAGGCCAGCCTGGTCTACAGAGTGAGTTCCAGGACAGCCAGAGTTACAACAGGGAAGCCCTGTCTCTAATAAAAATCAAACAAATGAGAATGAGCATAAGAAGCAGTCAAGGCATAAGGGACTAACTGCAGATCTCTCTAGAAACAAGTAAAATCCTTCGCTCTTGACTGTTAACTCACTTCTGAGAGTCATGAGGCTGGCTGTGTCTGCCCTGAGACCAGTCCCCACTTAACGTCTGATAGTGCAATGTTGGGAAAACATTGCAGAGCCTTTCTGGCGACCACTGCTCTGCTTAGGTAGAGTAACAAAATCTGTGTCTTTGGGATACTTGGGCATGGTCCTTTTGAGGAAGCAGAAGGGGCAGGAGGAGGAGCTGGTTATTATGCTAGTTCTGAGCACCAAGAAATGGCTGACCTGGGGCACTCTTGAGGGTGCTGCAATAAACATCTCACCCACGAGGGTGTGTTCCCAGGGCGTGGTGGAGCGGCCATAGCCGCCCACAGCGGGCCATCCCCAGGCAGAAAGCCTTGTGGAAACATGACGTGGATGGATGAGGTTCTTATTATGTTCCCATCCTGTCTCTGGTTGGAGCTCGGTGAGCCACACCAGTACACAGGAACTCGGGAGAAGCGCGTCATAGGGCGAACTTGTTTAATGCAGGTTTTAGGGTGCCTTTTATAGGGTGCAGTCAGAGGAGGGGTCGTTGACCCCAAGAATGGGACCCACTGGTTGAGACGGGGGTACTGGCTTGCCTCATCTGCATGTGGGGACTCTGTGCTTCCAGCTACAGCGCAGACAAAGCATTACCCAAGCCACTTTTTTTTGCTCCTGTGAAGCCGGCCAGGCTAAAGCAAGGAGCAGCCAAACTTCCGCTCTCCAGATGAGACAGGTTCCAAACCAGCTTCAACTCACTCTTAGCTCTCGGACAGTCCCGCAAGAGGGGGTGCTAAGCGACTGAGCCCAGAGCCTTGTTTGTCATTAGCATCCCCTCTCCCTAGAATCTCCGAGTGTATAGACAGCGAGGCCGAGACGGTCATGCAGCTGCGAAACGAGCTGAGAGACAAGGAGATGAAACTGACAGACATCCGCCTGGAAGCACTCAGCTCCGCCCACCAGTTGGACCAGCTCCGAGAAGCCATGAACAGGATGCAGGTGAGCGATTGGTGAACAGAACCCCCCCGGAGAAGCTGCAGATTGGGCAGCCCGGGATGAGGGGGTGTGTGCGCCCGGCCGTATACCGGCCATCGACACTTCCCCCGCCTCTGTTCTAGAGAATGAGTCTTCCATCAGACCTGTGTGACTCCGCACAAGGCGGTCCCCCACACCTGGCCTTCTACCTGCCTTTCTACCCTTAGCCTATTCCGTCTTCCCTAGCTCCACTGTCCACACACCACTCACCTTGAGCTGCGTTGACTGGCTTTGTGTCCCTGGAGTCTGTTTCCTGCTCCTCTTTCCTCCTCTGAGCATCCTCTGTCTGTCCAAGCTGGACCCTTCCTCCAAGGCTTAGCCTGGGTCTCATTCCAGACCTTTCCATGTCCTGAGCTAGAAGAGTCAGTGGCTTCCTTTGAAGGTGGCTACAGCCTGGTTCTGCAAGCCCCAGCTTCTGCTGTGGAGCGAAGGCATTCCAGTCTCGTGGACTGCGTTTTGCCCCAAGCCTTTGGATGTGCTAGGTTCTTTATGGACAACTGTAGAATGAAAGACTCCTACGAAGTGTGCTGATTGGGACCTCACGGGCGAGCAGCATCCCAAAGAAGATTCCCTGGAACGCCCGTCTGTGAGAGGCTCCCGGAAAGGAAACTCCCTCATCACTGTTCAGGAAACATACCATGCCCCTTTCTCAGAGTCACAAAACGGACAGCTCCTTGAAGCTCTGAGAAGTCCTGGAATTGAGAAATTTGTCACACCCCGAGTTCTCAAACCTCTTCGATTGTAAGACTATTTTACACTGGCCACTCAGACAGCAGACCCTGGGAAAGGCAATTTCTGAATACCCCCTTAAGTATTCCCTTCTCCGTAAAGTGGGGACCAGCCCTGCCAGAGTCTTAAATGGCAGGGAAGGTGGGGCATGTTGTGGAGTCTCCCCAAGGATGTGCCTGACTTTGGCTGGTCTAGCTACCTGTTTCTGCTGGAACGTCCAGATTCTTGCTCCAGAAAAGGCATGCTCCATCCATTACACCCGTCTATTAAGTCAATTCCTCCCCTGTTCTTTGCAGAGTGAGATTGAGAAGCTGAAGGCCGAGAACGACCGCCTGAAGTCCGAGTCTCAAGGCAGTGGCTGTAGCCGGGCTCCCTCCCAGGCATCCATTTCCGCTTCCCCAAGGCAGTCTCTGGGCCTCTCACAGCACAGCCTGAACCTCACAGAGTCCACCAGTCTAGGTGAGTGGCTGAGAGACTGGGGGCAAGTCAAGTCTACTAGCCTGGCTAAATTGCTTGCAGGCCAGGGGCAGGCCATGCACACCAGCCTGGCTAAGTGGCTTGTGGAACCGGGAGCAGGCCTCGTACACCAGCCTGCTTGAGTAGCCCAGAGGCTGCAGAACAAGCAGAGTCTATCACTCTGGGTGAGTGGATTGTGGGGCTCTGGGCAGGCCTCATCCACCGGCCTGGGTGAGTGACTCATGGGACTGGGATAAACGGAGACTGGAGGCCCTCCAGTCTCCAGGATGAGCAGGTCCGCAGATCTGATGGTGAGGTAGCAGGCGTGCGTGCGCTTGGGGTGTGTGCGTGTCTGGGCGTGTGCATCTGCTACCAACATGAGCCCAGTCATTAGAGTACTCCATGCTTTGCTCCAGCACCCCAAATTCTCCAGACCATGAGCTTGGGTTTCTTCCTTGCCCACCATGCTGAGTTCTGCACAATTCATTCTAAGAAGCTGATCCGCAGGCTCAATGCTAGTGTACCCCTCAGTAGCAGGTCCTACAGAGGCCCCGTCTTGGCCTTCAGCTTTCTGGCTGTTGGGGTAGACTCCAGGCTGGCACATCATCCCAGAATGCACCTTGAGTTTTCTTTGTGAGCATTTCAAGGCCGACGCTTTTCTTTTTTACCCATGATGCTGCTGTTGCTGTTGTTCGGTTGAGTCTCCCTCGCACTTCCATCCGGCAAGACGCATCATCGTCAGTCAGCCCGCTGGCTCCCGGTCCTCCCACCCTTGGTTTCTGTGACTGCATTCTCCATCCTACCCTCTCCCATGCCCACCTCCCCTGCACCCTGACACCTGGTTTGTTCTGCTGCCGTGCCCACAGGCAGCAGGGGTGTCGGGAAGCAGCATCGCCGTCCCCACGTGCCTAAGGCTGTTGATGTTTTCCATTCGCAGACATGTTGCTGGATGACACTGGTGAATGCTCGGCTCGGAAGGAAGGAGGCAGGCATGTTAAGATAGTTGTCAGCTTTCAGGAGGCAATGAAATGGAAGGAGGTTAGTCGGATCCCTCTCCCCGCTCGCCTGTCCTTCGCCCAGGTAGAAGTGGCCTAGCCTAGCGACTTAACCGGAAACCTGAGGCGATGGGAAAGTACTAACACCTTTCTTGATATTGTAGTCTCCCTTACTCGCAGGGGACCGCATTCCAAGACCCAGGGGCTGCTGAAGTGGTAGAGTATTCTGGACCCGAGACATGCTGTGTTATACTACACATGTGTGTGCGTGATAGATTTTAATGTGTAAACTAGATACTGCAAGAGATTGATGAGGGAAGTGGGGGTGTAACTCAGTGGCCCAGTGTACAAGGCCCTGGGTTCCATACCTAGCACCACAGTAAAAAAAAAAAAAAAAAAAAAAAAAAAAAGAGAGAGAGAGAGAGAGAGAAACAGAAAAATTGTAAAGATAAAGTAGAATATTTATGACAATGTTCTGAAAACAGAAAGTAAGGCCTCCGCTGAGTGGTGATTCCTGTACCCACAATCCTCAGCAGTCCTTATACCCACAGTCCTTGGCAGTCCTTTGATATAAAACAAGCAAAGAGCACTTTGTTTCTCTGTTCTAAAAGATTGATAAAGCTTGCTAAAAATAGCTTCACGTACTTTCCTCTACTTTCAACACTAGTAAACACTAATGCTCTTGGAAATGGCTTTTCTGGATTTCCTGATTTCCTGAAGCATGTCCCAGGCAGCTTTGCACATTTTATTGGTAAGGCAGAGGAGGAAACTGACTGGACTTAGCCAGCCTAGGGTCCATTTCTGTCTCATCAGAGGCTACAGACATAGCATGGGAGGTTGGAGGCCGATCGGCTGAGTCTAGGGCAGACAAGAGGCTCGGAGTGGGCTGGGCAGGGGCATCCTGAGTCACTGAGGCCTCCAGCATGATCTCGGTTCCAATGTGTACCCTGCCAGAGACTATTTGGAAGTAGAGGTGTAAGGTGAGCTGTATTTTAGTGGGTGAGTCCTATTTGGTGCTCTGGATGACCTTGGCCATGAAAAGTGGAGAAAGGCTTCATGAGCCTCCACATCAAGTCCCCTTGAAGTTTCCAAGTTGCATTTCCTAGCGTTTCTAACCAGACAATTGGGGAAACCTAATTGCCCATCAAAACAAAGTATCTGCGGCCACTTTTCTCTGCCAGCTTTGCCACTTGTGTAGCTCACTTATTTGCCTCCTCCAAAGTGGCTAAACCCAGAAATGGGACATCCCCAGGAGTTTTAGAGCTAACTAGCCGAGAAGGAACCTCAAGAACCCGGCTAGCAGAGGCATGGCCTGTCAGGTCGAAATACACCCTCCCAGCATTCTTAGAGCGCAGGCAGGTGACACCCCTACACATTGCTAATTCCCCTTGCCGTGATTCTCAAGGTCGCAGCTGACATTCTCCCAGGATTGTAAGCCATTTCCCCTAATGCCGCTGTTCCACGCCACTGTAGCACACCCAGGAGGCTCACTGACCTCGGTTGTTATCCCAGTTGCGCAGCTAAGAAAGCCAAGGCCACAAGGCCCAGGGTGGAGTCACCACCGGACTGCTGCTCTTCCTTCTGCTGACTTTTAACTGTCATGTACCTGCACCACCCAGCCCCACCCGTACCCTAACTGCATCCTCACAAGCATGTGAGATATTAAAAAGCCCAGTAGAACGGAATGCTCTGGTGTCCTTTCCATCAATTCGATCAGTTAGCCCCAGTGGGCGTAGAAGAACAAGAAGTGTGGGGGGAAGGGTACTTGTTGGCAATCTTCTCAGAGTATCACTAGTTTTATGAATTGAGCTTGTTTTAAGTTTTAACGGAAGGAAGATAGCAAATGTTATTTTTAAATAGATCTTTAATCTCATGCCTTTAATCCCAACACTTGGGAGGCAGAGGCAGAATGTTCTCAAAAAGGAAGGTAGGAAGAAAGGAAGGAAGGGTGGGAAAAATATGGAAACATTCTCTCTGAAGCTTACCATGACAAACTTTATTAAATAAACCATGAAACAGTTGAACCTAGATATATGTAAGTTGAGAAGGTATCATTGTCTGAGTCTGTCCAATGTAGCCTCTAAGCCAGACAGTTGAACCATGGGAGCTTCCTGGAAAAGGTGAGTAGCTCTTTAGCAAGATTTGAAAACCGAGCACTGGCAGACAGGAGCTGGGGGAGGACGCAGTCAAGATGTGGGATCTGCACCCTGTGCGAGGCGTGCACCTAGCTGATGGTTCCAGGTACCAGAGAGGTGCCATCTTAGTCTCCCCGACCCTTTGCAGTTTTACCAGAGCAGAGAGAGACAGGGCTTAAGGCTGTTGCATGCCTGCTACGTTATGCCTGGCACGGAAAGGAATGGGGGTTTGTCCTCCTTTGGAAGCATTGGAATGCTTAGGCCTCTGCTCAACCAGGCCAGGAGACAGCCAGCTGTTTCTCACCTGCCTATGTTTCTTCGCCCCTAGGACTCCAGACCACACCTCTTCCTTATTGGCTGCATTGGAGTTAGTGGCAAGACGAAGTGGGACGTGCTGGACGGGGTGGTTAGACGGCTGTTCAAAGTAAGTGTCTTGAGAAGAAAGCCACGGCGATGGGCTTGGGCAGAGAGGAGAGCTTTGTTTCCAGCACCTGGCTGTTCCCCCAGCCTACTCATCCCTCTTTATCCTGACGTTGCTGAGACTTGTCCCCTGGTCCTCCCGGGGCGCGGAAGGATGATGGTATGTTCAGACTGGTAACTGGCCATTCTTCTACCATCTGCCCTCGGCAATGGCTTGCCAGCTAGTAAACTTCATTTCACAATGGTGTCCTTAAGAGTTGTGTTCTGTTTGATATAATTAGAGCCTCTGACCTGGGGCTGAAGCCCAGGCAGCACATTTTTGCCCCTTGCCTGCACATGCGCGCCCAGCACCCATACCAATCCTGCAGTCTGTGACGGTAACATCCCATCAGAGGCCAGTGTCAAGGATATCAGCAGTATAATCACACTGCCAGATCGGGTATTTTTGCCATATCAGAAATGACTAGGGAATACCCAAGTGAATCTTGGGGCTCAAAGTGATTTCAAAGAAGTATGTGAGCTTTTTAATTCTATCCCAACGTGAATCAACAGGACTAAATATTAATCATATCTCCTGAGTAGTTGACAATAGCCTTCGTGTCTTTTGCCAGAGACCACGCTAAACCCTTTATTGTTCTGTTTAAAGACCAGGAAAGCAGGACTCAGGCTAGGGCAGCAGCCTGATGCCACAGACCTAGAAGTAGGCCAGAGGTCTGGCTCTGTCATCTTACCAAACGTGACTTAGCTGGCACATTGCCGATTCTTCTAGCATGTGGGTCAAATAGCTTCGTACAAGGAAAATTCCATTTGTTTTTGTTGTTGTTGTTTTTAAAGACTGCTTTATTTTATGTGTCTGGGTGTTTTGCCTACATCTGCGTCTGGTGCCTAGTGCCCTCAGAGGCCAGAAGAAGGCATTGGATCTCCTGGAACTAGAGTCACAGATGGTTGTAAGCTGCCACATGGGTGTCCTGGAAACCCCGGAAGAGCACCAGTGCTCAGTCCTCAGCACCACTGAGCCATCTCTTTACCCTCAAAACGAACTTTATTTTTGAGACAAGGTCTTACGTGTAGCCTGCCCATTTTCTAGATTAGACTGGTCTGAGACTTACAGAGATCTGCCTGCCTCTGCCTCCCAAGTGCTGGGATTAGAGGTACATTCTCACACCTGGTCTGGATTTAGTTGTTTTGACGAAATATAACATCCCAGTCATGGAAACCAGACAGGAAGGGCTGGGATAGACCAGTTCTGCCTCCTCGGCCAACGCTCAGCTTCTGCTTTAGATGAGGCGTGCTCGGATGAGGAAGGCAGCAGTGTAGGCTCCTGGGGTCACAGTAATCAGGGAGCCCAATGGGGGCCTGTTGCAAAAACTGACATCAGCTGTTCTGTGGTACCATACGGCCCAGAACCTACCATCACTGACCTTCTGGCTGCTGAATTACTCATTTTTCTTTCTTGCTGTTATACCTGACAGAAGCAACAACCAGGGCCAAGGAGATGAATGGGTCCGGAAAGGTCCCCGTTTGTAAGCACAAGGGCCTGAGTTTCATCCCTGGAACCCATGTGGGAAAGCTGGGTACAGTGGTGCATGCGAGCTTGTAACCCCAGCCCTGGGGAGGCAGAGAAAGGTAGTGGGGCAGAGCACCGTGCATACATGTGCATATGCACACATTCAACTTAAGGAAAGAAGGGTTTCTTTTTGGCTCGCTGCTTAAGACGAGATGCAGTCTGTCGTGGCAGGGAAGGCATGATATCAGGAACTGGAGGTCATGTTGCATCCATAGTCAGAAGCAGAGATAAGTGACGGTACTCAGCTCCCTTTGTCTTTTTCATCCAGTCCAGGGCCCCAACCCGTGGAACAGTCCTGCCCGCCTTTAGAGCAGGTCCTATCATATCAATTAACCTAATCCAGAGACGCCTGCGGACATGCCACGTGGTTTGTCACCAGGTGACTAGCCACCACAGTCACAACCAGAAGGCTACTGTGCAAGTGAGACTCAACGTTTTCCTTTCGAAGTGGCACAGCTGCTCTTCTCCAGCAGCAGCAGGCTTTGCTCTCTCTGTCTTTGCTCTCGGCCAACATGGGGGATGGGAAGAAATTTCCTGTCGGTTACTTTTTTATGAATGGCTTAGCACCATTCACAGACCCCGAGGCCTTCAAGATTCCAGCCGAACTTAGGAAAAGCTCCCCAGCTTCCCATGCTTGGTTCACCCAGACTAAACGCTCTTGGTTTTGTTAGGGGTTTGTTTTTCCCGACCCCTAAGCAGATAAATCTGTATCTTGAGAGGCCTGGGATTTGAGGATGTTATCATCAGAGTGTATACAACAGCTTAGTTTCAGTTTTCAGTGTCTTCTAAGACTGAGAGGGCACCTGTCAGTCACCCAGTGAGAGTCCCGAGCAGGTTTTAGCCAGCTCTCTGATGAGGTCCATGTTTTATTTTCTCCAGGAATACATCATTCACGTGGACCCAGTGAGTCAGCTGGGGCTGAATTCAGACAGCGTTCTTGGCTACAGCATCGGTGAGATCAAGCGCAGCAACACCTCGGAGACCCCTGAGCTCCTCCCTTGCGGCTATCTGGTGGGAGAGAACACCACCATCTTGGTGACTGTCAAAGGTAAGTGGCTCTTAGCCAAGCAGCGGTGATGCCTGCCTTTAATCCCGGAACTCAGGAGGCAGAGAGAAGTAGATCTCTAAGTTCAAAGCCAGCCTGGTTTACAGAGCAAGTTCCAGGAGACAGCCAGGGCCACACAGAGAAGCTCTGTTTCAAAAAAAAAAAGTTAAGTGGCTGCTTGCAGAAGCTGAGGCTTTCAGTGGCCAAACAGGTCTGTTTGCACTGAGTGTGTGGTGGGCTTTTTTTTTTTTTTCTTCCTCTTTGACCTCAACCACTCCTACTTAAGCAAGTTGCACCATCAAGAAACAAATCACTTCAGTTTTATTATTAAAATGAGACATCAAAAGGTCCCATTAGCCTTATGGCTGAGATGATGGGAGGCTAATAACTCCTTAATTATCCTGTTGAAATGGCACTTTACCAAAGCAATGAAGAGTGTTTGCCAGCCAGCCTTAGGCCTGAGCCCATTCTACAGATGGAGAAACTTATGATGTACTGGCAGCCGCAGGAAAGTTGCTGCAAGCATCCTGTTCGCCATCACCCTTGCCCACTGTCCTAGTTAGGTTCTCTATTGCTGTGATGAAACAACGTGACCAAAGATACTTGGGAGGAAAGGGTTTATTCAGCTTACACTTCCACATCACCGTTCATCACTGAAGGAAGTCAGGACGGGAACTCAAACAGGGCAGGAACCTGGAGGCAGGAGCTGATGCAGAGGCCGTGGAGGGGTGCTGCTTACTGACTTGCTCCTCATGGCTTGCTCAGCCTGCTTTCTTATAGAACCCTGGACCACCAGCCCAGGGATGGCTCTACCCACAATGGGCTGGGCCCTCCCCCATCAGTCGCTGATTAAGAAAATGCCTTACAGCTGGATCTTTTGGAGGCATTTTTCTCAATAGAGGTTCCCTCCTTTCAGATGACTCTAGCTTGTGTCAAGTTGACATAAGACTAGCCAGCACACCCACGCACCCAGATCCTGGAGCTCCAGAAGCCTTGGCTCCTGGAAGTGTTGAGCCCCAGATCACTGTGTGTTATATATCCTTCCACTCCTTGTCCCCACAGACTAATGGTCATATATGATGCAAAATGCTTCCGGTGTGATTTCAAAACCCCCCGTCATTTTTACTGGTTCTGAGACTGTTCACAAATCCAAAGTCTCATCCGAATCTCAACTGAGATCCAAGGCAAACTGTGAGCTACTATAAAAAGTGAAAACAAGTTATATACGTCAAATATGCAACAGCATGGAATTAGCTTCCCCACTCTGGAGTGGAACGTGCAGTTATAAATGTTTGGACCAAAGAAAGACTGAAGCCGGTGGGATTGGCGAGTTAAAATGCTAATCCTGCTGGGCGGTGATGGTGCATGCCTTTAATCCCAGCACTCAGGAGGCTGAGGGAAGAGGATCTCTGTGAGTTCAAGGCCAGCCCGGTCTACAGAGTGAGTCCCAGGGCAGTCAGAGTTACAACAGGGAAACCCTGTCTCAAAAAAAAAACAAACAACAGCAACAACAAAAGCTAATCCTGCAGCTGCATAGCAAGTATCTTGGGCTTGTGACAGAATCATCTGGGCTTCAGAGGGCTTGGGTAGCCCTGCCCCTCCAGCTTTCCTGCCTTAGCACCCACAGAGTCTCTCTCGAATCACCTCCACTCCCTGCCTGAAGTTTTCCTTGGTGGATATCTTATGATCTCTGTCTCTCCAACATCATGGGGTTCTCCACGGCAGCTTAAGCTTTCCCTTCATAGCTTCATGAGTAGCTTCCCAGGGATTCTTCTTGCAGAGATTCTGACCCCGCCCGCCACACGCCGCCGAGCCTCAGCAGCTCTAGAGCCACTAGCAAAACTCCATGACCCTCTTCGATCTAACATCCTGCAGGCCTCAAGATAGTACAAAGTGGACAGTGTTGCCAAGTTCTGCTGCCAGCTTGGGATGGACCCTTGCCCTTTGAACTGCAGTTGTAGCGGCTTCCTGGTATCTGCGTGTGCAGAGTGGCTTTCCCAGGCAGCTGTTTGTGAGCAAGGAAGCCCTTCCGTAGTTCTGTCCCTATTGTGTTATTGCAGAGCAGGCTTCTCGAACACTTCCAGTACCCTTTTCAGTATGAACCTTGGCTTCATCTTTCAACATACCCAAGCTCTTCCACACACACCCCCCCCCCAACAAACTGCATTTTCGTAACTTCCTGTACCGCCTGTTCCTTCCCACGGTATAATTGCGTAAGAGTGGTGAGCAGTAACCATGCCACAGCCTGAGTGCTCTCCTGCCTTGAAATTTCCTCTAACAAACACGTTAGTCCATCTCTTTTTCCTTTCTTCTTCTTTTTTTTTTTTTTTCTCTCTCTACGTAGTCCCAGCTGTCTTGGAACTCACTATGTAGACCAGGTTAGCCTGGAACTCAACAAAGATGCAGCAGTCTCTGCCTCCTGAGTGCTAGGACTAAAGGCGTGCGCCACCAGGCCCAGCAGCCGGTCACTTTTACTTTTCTTTTTTGATTTTTCGAGACAGGGTTTCTCTGTTGTAACTCCAGCTGTCCTGGAACTCACTCTGTAGACCAGGCTGGCCTCGAACTCACAGAAATCCACTTGCCTCTGCCTCCCTGAATGCTGGGATTAAAGGCGCACGCCACCACTGCCCGGCCAGTCCATCGCTTTTAAATTCGACCTCTCAGGCCATAGGCAGAAGGCACCTAGAGTCTTTGCCAGACTGTAGCAATGACCTCTTGCCCTGTTACTGAAGGAGTCGTGCCCCTCCCCCACGGGGACACTGTGAGCCCCCACTCCGCATCTCTCTGTGCACTCAGATTTTCCAAATTCCCACCAGAATGGGTCATTAATCTCCGCTTACAGCTTCCTTGGCCTCTTTCCTATCCTGAAGTTCCAAGCGCTTCCACACTCGGGGAAACAGTTCAAAGCACCGGGTAGTAAGGCCATCGCACCAGCGGCCCCGCTTCTGGGTACGCTGTCCCGCGCTGCTTGCTTTTGTCGTTGCTACGATACAGTACCTGGCTGTGGCAGCCAAAGGAAGAGTTTATTCCGACTGTAATTTGAAGGGATATAGTCCACCGTCGCGGGCAAGTCCCAATCCCACAGTCCACTGGCAGACAAAGGGATGGGTGAACTCTGACAGAAAGATTCCTGCCGTAGGAGAAGCAGGATGAGGCACCAGGCATGCAGAAACAAGAACCGTGTAGCAGAAATCCACACCCCCACCCCAAGGAAGGGAGCCATTTACAACTAGGACTCAAACTGCGTGGCACCATAGGTCCCACACACTGTGGCCTCCTTGTTTCACAGGATGCGCTACAGACACCAAGGGGGGGGGCGGATCTCTGCGGAATGAGTGACAAGGTGGCCCGCCCTCGGAGGGGAGCGGCACTCCTTCCAGCCTGGCCTGTGCCGCCATCGGTTTTAGCTTGGGTTTTATATTGCACTGATGAGCACTGAAACCCCATTGGGTTTTTGCCAGAAGGGAGGTCCCATCTGCTTGAGCAATTCACGCCAGTGATACCCTTTTATTTCATTTTAGTGGTGTGTGAGCGTCTTGTGTGTTGGGGGCGTGCACGTGACACACAGTGCCTGTGGAGGTCGAGGAACAACGTTTGGGAGTTGGTTCTCTTTTTTTTTTTTTTTTCCCTCACCACGTGAGTCCCAGAGATTGAACTTAGGATCTCAGGCTCGGCGGCGAGTGCCTTTACATGAGTGGAGTCATTTTGCTGGCCCATGGATTTGCGTATTCTGAAGTGAGCCCCCTGGAGACTTTATGGCAAACACCAAAACAGCAACGTACACGCAGAGTGTTCTGCCGACTGCCCCCTGCGGTTCTTACCGTTGAGGTTGCTGCTGTTGTGAAATGTAGACTAGAGTCCATCCACCACACACTTGGTTTGTAGGTTCGAGCCAGCATAGGGCAAGGAAGCTCGCAGGCCTGTTGCCACAAGGTAAGGCACCCAGGGATCTTTGGTCCTTTGGGAGCAGTCCTTGCTTATAGGGGTGACCTTGGCTAGGAGAGGGCTAGAAACAAACCCATAAAGGTTTCAGGGGTGTCAGTGTGCGCTGAGTAGAAGGAAAGTGCTGTGGGGTGACAGAGGAAACGCCTTGATTTACTTCTTCGCTCATGCGGACTGGCTTGCTTGAAGGGTGTTTTTAAGCAGAAGTACATCCACCCTGGGTTTTAAGACACGGTTTCTCGTGGGCTTGGAATTCGCCGAGCAGGCTAAGGCTGGCTGGCCGTGAGCCCCAGGAACCCTGTCCCCCACCTCCCTAGTGCTTGTGTTACAAGCGCATGCCACCATGCCCTTCTATTTTCATGTGGGTTCTGGGGCTTGGATTCAAGCCCCCGTGCCCTCGAGGCAAGTCCTCTACTGACTGAGCTGTCTCCCCGACCCTGAGATCATTCTTTGAAAGCCGACATCTCTGGCTAATGAGGTTGTCCCGGGTAGAACTGGGGAGAGGGAAACGTCCATCTACCACTGTCGCTGGTCAACGGTCTCAGCGTACAGCGTTTTAGTCTAGGTCTGCCAGCCCATAGTCTCATTCTAGCATCAGGGTTTCACCTTGCTTCTGCCTTCCTGGCATACCTACCTACATGTGGGCAGCTTGGTGCCTGGCAGGAAGGAGAGAGAAGGGGGAAGAGGCATCCCCCCCGGGATCATGGCAGACACAGGTGAGCAAGACTCACGTGTCAACTGGGATAGACCCAAAAGGCCATTAAATGCTAATAGGCAGACAGTCTGGAGTTGGGGGATCCCAAAACAGGAGGTGCTGGTGACCGGGGCAATGGCTTCCTGCAGTGGTGGTGTTTGGCTCTCAGCCCCCAATATGCCTGGGTGGATGGGAGTCTCCGGACTGCCAGGCAGAGGGATGATGTCAGAGCTGCCGTCCTCACCCAACTCCACGCCCTCCCTATCTCTCTCAAACAGGGCTCACAGAAAACAGCCTAGACTCTCTGGTGTTCGAGTCCCTGATCCCCAAGCCCATCCTGCAGCGCTACGTCTCCCTGCTGACAGAGCACCGGCGCATCATCCTCTCCGGCCCCAGCGGCACAGGGAAAACCTACCTGGCCAACCGGCTCTCTGAGTACGTGGTACTTCGGGAAGGACGGGAGCTGACAGATGGAGTCATTGCCACCTTTAACGTGGACCACAAGTCCAGCAAGGTGAGGAGGTCACCCTGAGTCTGCTGTACATCAGGGTTTTTTTGTGGGGCAGTTCGAGACAGGGTTTCTCTGTTGTAACTCTGGCTGTCCTGGAACTCACTCTGTAGACCATGCTGGCCTCGAACTCACAGAGATCCGACTGCCTCTGCCTCTCGAGTGCTGGAATTAAAGGCATGCACCATCACAGCAAGGCACACTGGGCTCTTTTAATGGGGCTGATGCCACCACAATGAGCGTGCTCAATCTCTCCATTCTAGAAAGCCAGGGGAGGGGCTCAGAATGGAACTTGCAGGAAGGGAATGCTTCGAGTCAGATCCTCCCAACCAGGAGCTCCATCAGGGGGGCAAGTCAATCCAGTGACAAATCCTTCAGATGTGTCTGGTTCACCAAGAACTTAACCGTGTGTTTACCGAGCATTGTGTTTTTTTCCCCAAATAAAACCTTTTATGAGTCCACAGTAGCACCAATAACAGCAATCACGCTGACTCTCATTCATGGATTCCCTGTCCCATGAGCGGCAGACTGTCCTCACAGAGCCCTTCAAGGACTCGTTGTCTCAGTCCGCATCTTACAGGCTGGCAGCAGCAGCTTGAAGGACATTTGTCACATGACTGACACTGCCCACACAATACTAAGCGTTGGTACTGGGGTTCAAGTTAAGGTCTCAGAGTCCTGTGTGTAGCCAGCTCCATCACCCCGTGTAATGAACAACGGGGGCTTGTAGATGGGCTGTGACCTGGTCCTGGCTGGGGGCTGTGAAGGGTTTTTGCAGTATCCTTCCTTCCTTCCTTCCTTCATTCATTCATATTCCACCGTACAGTGAAAGCTGATGATTTCTAACTCAGTGTTGTACACCTGGAAATCAAAGGTGACTCGGAAAGGGCTCCTTTGCCTTATGAATCACCTCGTGCACCTGAGAGAATTAGGTCCGTTGCCTCAGTTACCTGTTCCCATGGTTGTCTGCCAGGTTTACCGGTTCTCCATGTGGTTTGGATGGAGGGATGGGATAAGGAACGCTCCCATCCCTGTCTACAGCTTAGGAGTGGCTGGCGAACTGTGCCCAAGCTGATCCCAATACCCTGGGCAGAGCGCCCATGTAGAGCATGGCTAAGCCATTCACTGCAGGCCTGAGTAGGGGGGTGGGGGGTGGAGGCAAAATGAGAAGGAACTAAGAGATCTGTCCATGGTGAGCAGTGGCTGAGACAATGTGGGAGAACTTGAGCTTCTTCACGAGCCAGCTGCACTTTGACTGGAAAGGGAGGCCTGGAGAGGTGTGCACTTGCAGGAGATAGAGGAACCATCGCCCACTGAGCAGTCGGGCCAGCCCCTAGGATGACGGTTCTTGCAGGCACCCGAGTCTGACTCAGCCTATTTCTTACCCCTGGTGCAGTCTCAGGCCGGTTACCTAGCTCTACGCCTCAGCTTCTCCGTCTATAAAACAGAGCCGGCCACAGCCTGTCACAGAGGTACCACGCTAAAGCCCCCACGTGTGTCCTAAGTGATGCAGCTTGCAGTGTGAGGCTGATGTCATCAGACGCTCCTTAGGATGTCCTCGGAAGCCATCTCCCCGCTGCACACCCTCCTCCCTGTCTTTTCTTAGTGTGTAGCCCTACCCAGGCACACTGGGCTGTGTTCCCGTCTCCAGCCATGACAGACCTCAAGGTTCAATGGCAGCAGGCACGTAGACTCACCTGCTCCTGCATGCTCTCCTGCCCTTCAGAGCACTGCCCAGCAGCACTGGTGTGTGGCTGGGATCTCTTCTGCTCCAGTGGCTTGTGCAGAGCCAGCTCTCAGCCAGGGTGCTTTGGAGATAGCTAGAAATGAGGCACCGGCCTTCAGAAGCCCACTGGGAGATAAGCATACTATCAAGAAATGATAGTTTCCTAAAGAAATGATTGGGAAGGCATTAAAAACTGGACCTATAGGCCGGGATACTGGCCTGGTCAGTATAGTACTTGCAAAGGAGACTTGAGTTTGATCCGCAGATTCCATGTTTAAAAAAAAAAAAGCAGGATATGATGTCATGCATATAAACCCAGCATTGGACAGCCACCCTAACCTACTTGGTGAGAGAGAGAGAGAGAGAGAGAGAGAGACCTTGTCCCAAAGTACAAGGTGGATGGTACCTGAGGGACAACACCCAAGTTCGTCCTCTGGCCTACACACACAGGTACACACATGCAAATGTACATACATGTGCACATGTCCACATGCACAGACAAAAAAAAAAAAAAAGAGGGCCTTGGGTGCACGTTTTATAAGCTCGGGAAGGCAGAACTCAGGCCTTACCTGCCCCGTGCCCGCAGCATCCCTTGAGCACCAAGCTGGTGCCCTGTGACAAGTGCACGGGTTGTGTGACTTCGTAAGGGGACCTCCCTCCTGCCTTGGCCTTGGCCGATGAAGGCCTGGAGCGCGTGGGTCTTCCCAGAAGGGGGATTCCAGGGTCTTTCTCCTGGCCTCCATAGGAACTCCGCCAGTATCTATCCAACCTGGCCGACCAGTGCAACAGCGAGAACAATGCCGTGGATATGCCGCTGGTCATCATCCTGGACAACCTGCACCACGTGAGCTCTCTGGGAGAGATCTTCAACGGGCTGCTCAACTGCAAGTACCACAAATGGTAAAGGCGGGGTCTAGACCTCAGGGTCTGGGACGGGGTGCGGGTGGGGTAAAACACTGTCGAGCCCGGCCGGCATGGCAGTGCAGTGCTGCACACACAGTCAGAGCCAGGGGAGAGAGAGCCAACCGTCCATCCATCTGTGCCCCTGAATGCCCTCGCTCTCCAGCTCACCCCTAACTCCAGGCTTCTCGCACTGTGCTCCCCGCAGCCCTTACATCATCGGCACGATGAACCAGGCTACCTCTTCCACTCCCAACCTGCAGCTTCATCATAACTTCAGGTAGGTATCCTATCCCGCCCCTCACCCAGGCAGATGGAGAAGAGAGTGCAGAGAAAGAAAGTCAGGGCAAGCGGGCGCTCAGCCCTCTCGGAGCGCCGATGTGTGCCGGACTTTGTATTCTGGCTTAACCCATTTGAGTCTCACAGCGGCCTTGTGTAATTCCACTTACCTTTCCGTTTCCGATGAAGAGACAGAGGCTCAGGGAACTTGGTGACTTAGGAGTCATACACCGGTCAGAACAGGAGCCTGAACCCTGGTCTCTGCGACTCCATCCTTGGGCCAGTGTCGGAGAGGCAGCTGTGGCCAAACGTGCTCTGCTCCCTCTGCACGTGTTTAGTGGTGTGTGTCTCTGTTCAGCACGAGCAGTGGCAGCCCCTCGCCTTGAACGTCCCACACAGCAGGATCTGTGGACCTGCTAGTTCTGTCTGCTGTGACTCCCTCGTGGCTGGTCTCCCCTCCAAGGATAGTTCAGCCCCATGCACGTGACACTGCGTGCCCTGGCACGACTCAGCGCCCTGCACCGTGCCTGCACCCCGTCCGTGCCCCTAGGTGGGAGGTAGATTTTCATCCCTTAGCCTGGACCCAGGACATATCTTCGCTGGCCACCACGCAGGCCTCCCTCTAAGATGCACTAAATGTGACCTCAACTCAATAAGTATGTTCACCTTCCATTCCCACACGCCCTGGTTTTTTGAGGTTTTTGAGGCCTCGTTAGGCACCCTTGTGGTTGAAAGGCATTCCTTGACTCCCCCAGGTGGGTGCTTTGTGCCAACCACACGGAGCCCGTGAAGGGTTTCCTCGGCCGCTTCCTGAGGAGGAAGCTCATGGAGACGGAAATCAGTGGGCGGGTGCGTAACGTGGAGCTGGTGAAAATCATCAACTGGATCCCCAAGGTCTGGCATCACCTTAACCGCTTCCTGGAGGCCCACAGCTCCTCAGATGTCACCATCGGTAGGTGGGAGGCCGGGCAGGCTGGGGCAGGCCGCTGGGCAGACGGAGTGGGCAGCGGTTTCCCGAGAGCCCTGGCTCCCCAGTGCACCGTCCTCTGGGTCCTGACCAGGACAGTACTCAGCAGAGATGTCACACTGTCCTCAAGAGATAAAGAAGGGCAAAGGGACACCTGGAGACAAAGATGGACCCGGGCCACAGTGTCTCTGGAGATATGTCCAGGCCAGGCTGGGGCAGAAACAGCCAGCCCAGGCGAAAGCCCCACCCCAGGAGCTACAGGCTGAGCCACCCACTGGGAATGGCTTTGTTTTTATTTTATTTTATTTGTTATCTCTTTTTATTTTTTATTAGACTTGATGGTATATTTATATATATTTTCTCTTTAAAAAAATTTTTTTTTTAAAAGTTTTCCCAGCTTTGCTGAAGGTCAGGGATTAAAATAGAGCAAAAGGCCAGGACTCCCTAGTCCCGACCTCATCGCGGTTTGAGTTCAGTCCTCCTGGCCGGGTCTGCCCAGTCATGTCTTCTGAAGTGCACTCCAGGTGTGCACATACGTGTATACATATATATGTATATATGTGTCATGGTGGCTCCTGGGCATTGTGCCAGCCCTTAGTTTTAAAAGTTAACTTTTCAAACCCACAGAACAACTAAATGAGGGTGTTTCTTCATTTGCTTCATCTGCCTTCTTCTCCCTTATACATTTAATGTGTCCAACTTTAAAAATCAAGATCGGTACCTCTACTAACAGCTTCTCAGGCCTCTTGCTCCCCTTCACTGAGGGTCGGGGTGAGGGCGTTGGAGTACCCCCTTCGGGGCCCGCCAGCCAGCTGCTACTAGGCCTGCTACCTTGGGCCCCTCGGGCCACCGGCCCTACCACCGCTTAGAAAACCCAGCATCCCTCCGATGAGGAGAGCTTAGCTCAGGAAGTCCCCTGATGCTACCCTGGCCCACGTCGGTTGTGATGTGTTCCGCTGTGTCCCCAGGTCCCCGGCTCTTCCTGTCATGTCCCATCGACGTGGACGGTTCCAGAGTGTGGTTCACCGACCTGTGGAACTACTCCATCATCCCCTACCTCCTGGAAGCCGTCAGAGAAGGACTCCAGGTGAGAAGCGCGCTGCTTTTGGCTTCCTTAGACCCGAGTGCCCCGTGGTAGTGACTCCGCGTGGTCTTCAGTGTGGCAGTGTGGTGGACACGGAAGCTAAGCTGGTCATGTCTTGGCACAGCCGCTTGCTTATTAGCGATGTGACCCCGTCTCAGTGATGTGACCCCGTCTCTGCCTTACTGACAGACGAGGTCCCAGCATCACTCCGCCACAGAGAGTTGTAAGGATCAAATAAAGCCATTGCGATCTAAGCCTCCAGCACAGGAACGTGTAAGACATGAAACCAGATGTGTGGGAGCATCTCACAGTATGTGTTGAGGCCCTGGATTAGGCCTAAGACCTGGGCAGAGTTTTGTTATCGTTTTTTCCAAGAGGGGAAAACTGAGGCCCGAAGACCGTGAGTTGCTTAAGATCAGGAAAACAAAGCTTCAAGTAGGCCTAACAGTGTGCACTCTGAAAATCCTGCACTGGGGATGTAAAGGAGTTGTGAGTTTATGGCTACCTTGGTAGAGTACTTGCTTGGCACAGACAGGACTCTGGGCTCTATCTGAGGCATGCCCCCCCGCAAAAAAAAAATGAAGCTTAAAAGGATCTGGAAAGGAATCTTCACCTTCCAAACTTTATCCCAGGTTCTTAGGTCTCGGGCCCAGGACACTGCCTACCTGGCCACAGGACCCCTCCCATGTGGCTCTGGGGCTCTTCTGGCTCTACATCCGTCCTGTCCAGCAGCAGCTGGGGACCATCCATTGCCATACCCAGTTCAGGGGCTACCAGGGGTGCATCATTTCACTGCAGCATGGGGTGGTTTGGTTGTTGGCGCCCCTCTTGCGGCCCCTCTGCCCACCTCCCCCTAAGTTCTCCCACCTGAGTCCTCTTTGCCCCAAGGTGGTCTTCTGATAAAGGAAGGGGCGTGACCCGAGTCACTCGGGACTCATCGGAGGCTGCCGAGCAAAGATCTTCAAGGTGTCCAAGGAGCCACAAACTGTTCGTTAGCTTAGCATAGCAGCTGGTCCCTTGGTCCCCAGTGGCTGGTGGTACCAACCCCCCACCCCCACCAGCTTTGGATCTGAACTTAAAGGGATGCTTTGGGCATAGCTGGGGAGAACACCAATACCTCTGCTCCAGGAGCCATTGCTGCGTAAGGGACTTTTCCTGCTTGAGTTGCCTCTCCTTCCCGCCAAGAGCAAGGCCACAGGTGGGAAGGGCTTCAGAGCAGCTGCTGAACAGCCTGGCTGAGGCAGGAACAAGAACATGCTGCCATCATGGCTTCTGGGAGCTCATCTGAAGGACACTTCTTCAGTGCAGAAGCAGTGAAGGGAGGAGTTGTGATTCTACCCAGCATCACTCCGCCCCAGGTTTCTGAGCCCTGCCTTGTGAATGAGCACAGAGGGAGGCCTTCAGAGTCAGCTGACTCATGAGAAATTGCTCTGTTCTCCCTGCCTGGGGTATAGATGGAGGTTTGAGGCTAAGGAGGGCTTGCTAGACATCACACCGGAGCCCGGCACTCCCGCAGCCCCGTGAGTACACGGGCAAGGAAGCCAAGGCCAGCCAAAGCTCGGACCTTAACCCAGTTCCCTCAGCAGGTCATGTGACTGAGTGCTCGAGTCCAGATCCATGTGGCAGCTCCAGCTACTCTGTGACTCTGAGGTTGTTCCAGGGTCTCTTATAACTTACAAAGAAACTGTTGCAGGCAGCCAGGGAACAGAGTTTTGAGTGGGTTTGGCTAGGTGGTTGCTGTTCCTTTTGTTGTTGTTGTTTAGAACAGTGTCTCATATAGCCCAAGCTGGCCTTGAACTCACTATGTAGCCTAGGCTGGCTTTGAACTCCTGATCTTCCTGCCTCAGCCTCTTGCATGCAGGAACGGTAGACATGTGTTACCATACTTGGCAGTGGGGTTTTTTTTTTTTTGTTTTTTTTTTGTATGTTTTGCTGTTGTTGCTAGATACAGGGTCTCTCTATGTAGACCAGGTTGGCCTGGAACTCACAGAGATACTCCTGCCTCTGCCTCCCCAGTGCTGGGATTAAAGGTGTGTCCCACTAAAGACCTAGTTTTATATGGCAGAAGAGTTTCTACATGTGATTTCACTTGACACGAGGATTCAGTTCAATTCCCCTCTCTCCTTTGGTTTTCTCTGAGGACCAGCTCAGTGTGTGCCCGGTGCTGTGGGACCTCTCCCTCTTCACCTCACCCTGCATGGTGGTCATGAGGAGAGCACACTGCAGTTGGAGCATGTGTGCCCTTCCTCGGCCGAGGCTGTGAGCTGAGGGGATGGGGACCCAAGAATAGACTCCAAAGGGTCTGTCACATATTATGAGCCAGTAAAAGGGCTTTCCCTCAGGGGTCTGGATAAAACCACTGAAAGTCCCTCTGCTGATACCCGACTTTACCATCGGACTCAGGCAGTCCGTGGCTGGGAGAAACACAGCATCGCCCCCTAGTGGATACCTTGCAGCTCTGCATGTTCAGGCTGCAGGTCTTTCTGGAGTGTATGTCTCCTCTATGTGTCCTTGTGCATATATGTGTGTGTGAGTAAATGCCTAGAGGTGCTTCCTAAATGTGAATGTTGGTGCTGCCCACACACATCTTGTGTATGCTTCCCATAGGGTCAGAAGTCTCAGCAGCCAGACTCTTAGCTCCCTGTGTCTTGGCTTCTGTTGTCCCGTTGCCCAGAATTCTTACTGACCCAGTAAGATGACAGCTTCCTCCCCTGCCCTGGGGAAAGTGAATGGCTACCTACCCAGCGGTCCCTCCACTGCCCTCCAGAGTCTGCAGTGGAGCCACGAAGCTGCACTGTTGTGTTCTTACTTTGCTTGTTGTCAGACTGACTCAGAGCCACCTGGCCTTGACCACATCCCGTGGAATGTAGGAAGGCTTGTAAAAATGTTTCCTGTTCTTACAGCTAATGTTCGCTGTACTTACGTGCACTTACCTTATGATTCAGTCTGCAGTCCCATTCCCTTTGTCATCAGAAACACTTGCCAAAGTGTCTGGTGTCTACAGAGTAGAGCAATCTGGAAGACCTGGTGTTCAGGGTGGACTGGTGCCGGAAGGGCCAGAGCAGTGGAAAGACCTCTCACCAGTTACCAAGTCCCCCAACACCCCGGGAAGTCTCCCGTGCCAGCTTTGGCCGTCCCATCTGTAAATGGAAAATTTTGACCTATGGGACCATTTTGCTGTTCTGTTTCTGGAAATCCAGACGTTCTCTGAACATGGTGGTGTAAGGGCTAAGGATGAAGAGCAAGTGGGTGCAAACCACTGGACCTCGTGAGTGCTAAGGACTTGCTAAGTGCAGCCTCAGAGCTTCCAAAGCCTTGAGGGTCTCCTCGGAGTCGCACTCAAGTCTCGGGATGGGAGGCTTCTGATCCAAACTGTCTCCTTCAGCTATAAATATCCCCAGCTGCTTCTGTGTCCTCTCCGGTCCTGACCCACAAATGAGTTCACACCTGCCTCTTCCCCGACTCCTTCCTGCTCCGACTGAATTGCTTCAGGCCACTGGACTGAACTCAAGGGCTAAGACTCACCATTGCCCCGGATGAAGGGAGCTGGAGCAGCAAGCTAGGCTAAAGGCTAGAAGGGGTGTGGGGAGACAGAGCTGGCATCTGACAAGATGCTGCCATATGAAGTGCTGAGTATCAGGTGAAGGAGGAAGTCACTAATAGAGAGATGGGTGGGATAGGGTGGGTGACTTCCTGGGAAGAAATCAGACTCTAGGACCTGGAGAAACTCAGGTGACACCCAGAGAGGGAACCTACCAGAGAGAATGTTGAACCCAGGCCAGGCTGGCTTGCTGAAGTCTGATGAACAGCCATTCTCAGGTCTGACTAAGTCGTGTGGCTTCTGCTGATTTGAAGGTGTCCCATGGGTGAGGTGAGAGGGATGGGCCTAGAGATGGAAGCTTAAGTCCTGGGTTTGAATCTTGCTCTGCCTTCGGACCTTTCGCATGGACACTGGTTTCTGGTTTCCCATCTGCTAGGTTGGGGGCACTGTTAAGCAGCCTGGAACCTTCCAGCTAAGAGCCAGTGATTTGAAAGGCGTGGTTCTATTGGGCCAGAGCTGGGCCCAGTTATGTTCTGGTCTCAGTACCATTAGCCTCTCCCTTTCCGCTGCAGCTTTCTAAGAGGATGGGAGGAGCACACACACACAGGGAGGCGGGGTCTGGAATCTTCCATCTATGCACCCTGAAGTCCCTGTAGAAATACCTTTTTACAATCCAGACAACCCTGCCCTGCCCTGTCTGTGAGCGTGCCCTATCATGTCTGCTTTGATACCAGTGCCCAGTGAATAGCAGATGCATCTTCTCTTTCCTGGGGCTGCCCCCAACTGTAAGCCACGGGAGAGACGCTTCTGTTAGAGCCCATTCGCTTCTCTGCACCTGGCACCCCAAATACTGTCCGGCACGAAGAGGAAACAGCCACACTAGACCAAGCGGCATAAAAGTCAGAACCTCACTGAGAGAAGTGACCCAGATTTCCATATTCTTTAAAGAATATGTGTATTTCACAGAGCCCTCTGACAGTCTGTTGCAGGCTCAGGACCTCAAGGCTTGAGAAAAGAAACTTGGAAACAGGACATATTTGGCCTTGTGACTAAATCAGCTACTGTCGTAGGAAAGTCTGAGAACTCCTGAACCAGCGAGAGCTTGGTCACTCTCCTGCCCATGCTTGGTGTTGTCTCTTAGTGTTGTGCTTAAAGAGGGACCAGCCGTGCCCACAGAAGTTCTCTGAGAGTCAGACACACTTGAAAAAAATGGGGGTTCGGGGGCTGGGGAGATGGCTCAGCTTTCAAGTGCTTGTTACCCAAGCAACAAGGAAGAGGACCTCAGTTCAGATCCCCAAACCCATGTAAAGTCCCAATGGATGTGGGAATCCCATGCTTTGAATGCGGAAACGGGATCCTCAGAGCAGGGGTGGCAGCCAGACTAGCTGAATTATGGAGCTCTGGGCTTAGCTGACTTCCGTGTAGAAAGCCCTGAGGAAGACTTCCAGTGTTGACCTCGGGCTTCCACATGCACGCTCACGCATGTGTACACATGTGCGCGCACACACCACAAACGCATACATGAAAAACGATACAAGTGAAAGAAAAAAACAAAAGATACAGGTTCATTTCACCAGGCCCATTCGCGACCCCTGCGCTGTCACGCTGCTGCCCAGAACCCAACCTAGGCAGGATGTCCTCCCTGAGTGGGCTTACCCACTGGGGTTCTACAGGTGACTCGTGAAGGTTAGTGGAGGTTGGCTCTTTCCAAGCCAACATTCGTCAACCTCATGGTGGGAGCATGAAATCGGCCCGTGGGAGTACGTACGCCATGGAAACTGTTGCTTCCCTCCCTGGAGGCAGTTTATCAAGCTGAACCAGCAAGGCGGAGAGGCGAGCACTTACGCACAGGGAGTCGGTGGCAGAGCCAAGAGCGAACTGAGTCAATCAGAGTGCAGAGCCTGACAGGCTGACTTTATTTCAGAAGACTCTCTCAGTTCAGTATGCTCCAAGAGGCACTGATGCTGGTCTGGGAGGTTTTCCAGCCAGCTACAAAACTGGGGCAACAAGCGGGTATCGGCCTGCTTCTATATGTATCCTCTTTGCCTTTTTACAGCTCTATGGAAGGCGTGCGCCCTGGGAGGACCCCGCCAAGTGGGTGATGGACACCTACCCATGGGCCGCCAGCCCACAGCAGCATGAGTGGCCCCCGCTCCTGCAGCTACGGCCCGAGGACGTGGGCTTCGACGGCTATTCCCTGCCTAGGGAAGGGTCAACGAGCAAGCAGGCGCCCCCCAGTGGCGCTGAAGGAGACCCGCTGGTGAGTTGAGAACACTCAGTTCTCGGTGAGTGGGAGCCAAGGGCTGGGTGTGAAGAAAGCTGTCTGGACACAGGGAATTGACAAAACCCTGCTGTGGGAGGCTGGGCCCACCCAACTGGTAGGGATGGTTTTCTCCAGTATTTTCTTCCGTGGTGTTAGTTTTCCATGAAAGCCTTTATAACCTCCCTTAAAGCTTTTCTGGCATGAGGTTAAAAGCTTCACGAGTTTTCTCCTCCCCCTCTGAACGTCCTTACACACGTTCTCTGCCCCACTGTTTGTCCTCTGGTTTGAGATGTCACCGTTCTCGTATATCGTCCTATAGGACGCCGGGAAGAGGATCCTGGGCGGGGTAAGGACCTGGCACCAAGGCAGCGAGAGGTTTCAGAGCAGGAGACACAAGCAGAGGATGTGACAGCCCCAACCTAGGCCCCCTGGCTAGTGACATGAGATTGAGCCAAGTTTTGCTAAGGCACAGGAGAACTGAGAGAGAGAGGAGAGAGAGAGAGAGAGAGAAGGAGGAGAGGAGGAGGAGAAGAGGGAAGGGAAAAAGAAAGAAGGAATAAAGAAAGAAAAGGAGGAAGGAAGGAAGGGAAAGGAAAGACTGACCTTAGGTAGCAGTAGTAAATCCCCAACTAATTCTATAATTCTCTACCACTGTAAGACCCACACATAGCCATGCTGTCAAGTTAGACCTCACTCTTCAAAAAACCATAGAGTGAGGAAGCAGATGTGCCCAGGTTTCCACAGGTAGATGACTATCAAGCTGTCTGAAACCCAGCCCCGGCTTCTATGGGAGCAAAGAGCATCGCTTGCGTTACTTAATGGGAGAGAACACTCTTAGGAAGGGCAGCAGGGTGGGAAGGCAGCCACGTCCCCTGTTCTAGTCCTCGTGGTGAGCCAGTGTATAAAGAACTGCCCGGCTGATACGGGTTGTCCGATCCAGCCGGTAGGTGCCACGGTGCAGCCATGCTGTTGAGGCTGTGAGTAGAAGCTGAGTTCTAAAAGAATCCAATGCCACTCTATTATTGCCCATGGCTGGAAGGAAATGCTGGAACACACTGTTCTCAAGGCTAAGGCCATGGGGGGGGGGGGGGCGTGTCTTACTGAAGTCAGCAAGCGTCATGTCTTACGTAAGAGTAGGACTTGGGAACTCCTTCACCCTGAGACATTCACATCCAACTTGGAAGGTGCACAGGCCTCATGCAGGCACAGACACCCCATCACATGCTGGGTGTCTCTCCTGAGCCTCTCTCCCAGCCTAGGGCCACATGTCTCCGTTGTAGTACCTGTCTTCTCCACTGGCCCTCTCCCCCATGAGACCAAGTCCTTCCTGAGAGCTGCACCGACTGGATTTCCTCTCGGATCCGGACCCTGTGGGGGTGTTTAATAAGAGCAGAGCCACCCCTGCTGCCGAGGATTGGCCTCTCTATTGCAGCTCTACCTCTTTCTTGGTCTCGCTCTGCAGATAGAGAGCAGGTGACGGTGCCACCAGCCTGGCTCCGCAGGGAGATCCCACGCAGTTTCGGGAGGGGCAGCTGGCTTCATAGTTCCTCTATAGCAGCCTTCTCGGCACAGAAAATCCCTTCCTCCTATCTTACTTGCTATATGAAACACAAACCACAACTTGTAGTAATAAGCAAAATCAAAGATATTTTTTGCTCGTCCCTCTGTATTCGCAAATAAATGACCAGTGCAGAAATGCAGGCCAGGGAAGGTTAGGGCTAAAGGATTAGGCTCTCCTTCCGCTTGAGGTTAAAGGTGACAGCAGCAGGTGACTGGTTCCGGATGCGCTCGGCACATTTTGTCCTTTGATTTTCCAGAGATGAGCCCTGTGTCCCAGGCATGGGACCATGGGAGGCTCTGGTGATTTGGTATTTGACATGGTGTAGACCTCTGCAAGCTGTTTGCCCTTGGACTCACCTCCTCGCAAACTGCTGCTCCCCTTCCTGAAGGCTGCGGGCCTGCCATTGCTGAAGCTCCTGTGCCTCAGCTGCCAAAGCTGCCGGGGTTCTGCAAGCAACAGCTGCAGAACGGCGCTTACGGGCTTCCACGGCACTCGAAGTGCGTGTATTAATCCAACCCATACCGCAACGTGACGGGGCGGGACGATTCATACTTACATTTGACCAGAAAGGAAACGACACGGGAAAGGATTAAGTAATAACCTCTCGAGGTCACGCAGCTAGTAGGGCCCAGAAGCTGGAACTTGAACCTGTACCCTGTGCTCTTGTCCACAGCCTCTCTCGTGACCTCTGACCCCAGGGTGGCTCTAGAGCAGGTGGCGGGATCTCCAAAGGGTCCAAGGCGGGCTTCCCGGCACACTGGCAGGCAATCCCGTCTCTCCTGTCTCCACAGATGAACATGCTGATGCGGCTGCAGGAGGCGGCCGAATACTCCAGCCCCCAGAGCTACGACAGCGACTCCAACAGCAACAGCCACCACGACGACATCCTGGACTCATCGCTGGAGTCCACGCTGTGACCGTGGCCCCCACCCCCGCTTCTCCTCACCTCATCCCTCCTGCATCCTCCACCTCATTCTGAAGATGACTTTCCTGAGCCAGCCCTGGCTGCCGCAGCCTCAAAGCCAGGGCAGAGCGGTAGGAATAAGGAGACCCTGGCCCCTCCCGCTCTGCCCTCGCTCGAGCAGCCCAGGGCCTCTTCCTCCCACGGTGACAACTTGTTCTAGCCCCTGTTCTACTCCCATTTTTTTTGACACCCCCCCCCCGCTTCCCTCCCCCCGTGAAACACCGAAGCTAACCTCACGGGAAAGGATCCTCACCGTTGAAATAGAAAGAGATTAAACGAAAATTTTAAAAATAAGATTCCACTTGGTGCCCTGAAACCCAACAGCATCCCCTCCACAAGCACCCTTCCCACCCCCACCTCCACCCCAGACAGAAAAGACTAACACTGAGTTGGAAACACAGACAGCAGGGCTTCCCTCAGCACAGACCCACTAGCTTGGGTCTTGGCCACCAGCACCCCAGAGCCACGCCACCTATCCTCCGCATGGAAGAATCGGTGCTAACGAGGGCGCTTGCTTGGAGCGCCACCCAGGGACACCAACACATCATACGTCTCTGCTTTCCGCATGGTGCTCTCCTCCCCCTCCCGAGAGGTATTTTGTCTGTTCCAATACACCCCTCGCCCCTTTCCAGTCCATCAGCCCCGATTGTCCTTAAGAGCAATTGAAGAGAATGTGAGTGAGCGGATGGGGCTAGCAGCACAGAGAAGCACGCCCGTTCCCTTCGTCTGTCTGAATGGTCAGGTCCCTGTCCATAAGCACCGTGTACTGTGTGGGTAGTTCTTTGGAGAACTATCCAACCCCTGCCCGTGTCTGCCTTTCTTCCTGGTTGATTGTGAAGGTTCCCCCTCCCCAACCCCCTTGACCTAGAATCAGTCCTTTGGTGAAAACCAGAGCCTAGGAGTTGTGTTTGCCTCCTCCTCCTCCAGCTTCTTGAGTCCATTGTCACAGTTCTGTGACCTCGCCGCCACCTGCTGGGGCTGTGAGCATCCTCGTCCTTGCAGATGGCTTAGGGCCAGTTCTTCTCCTGTGGGTAGGCCACGGACCTTGCCTTTCCTTCTCATCTCTGAGAGCTGAGAACCCCACTCCCACCACCTCAGGCATCCCAGATCCCAGCTGCAGGAGGAGTTGATGATTGCCCTCCCCCCCCCACACCAAACACTGGTACTTTCCTCAGAACTAACTCGATACAGCTTAGCCAGGGAGGGGCAGCCACCCTTCCCAGAAGCCCGGCCCTGCCCCTGTCCCAACGAGCCTTGCCTGACCTCTTCGGTGCTGACCCTCACCCCATGCAATGCCTTACTGGTTTTGTACTGACCGTGTCCGTTCACATGAGCATCGTGCCTGCCTGGGGTCGTGTGTGTGTGTGTGTGTGTGTGTGTGTGTGTGTGTGTGTGTGTGTGTGTGTCCTTCCTATCGAAGTAAACAGGGCTACGAGTCATCTATCCATAAACAACACGAGTTGCCAACTTCTCATCCGAAAGACTCATCAATGTCAATGTATGATTGTGGGAAAAAGAAAAAAACAGAGAGAGAGATTCATTTTTTTTTAGGTTTTGTCAGTCTCCAGCCAACAGTCTCACTGGACAGAGACCCCAAAAGTCCATGTGACGTTGCAAATCCATGCTCCAGGAGACATAACCCAGTGTGTCGTGGCTTCAACACTCTGATATCCTCCTTACTGGGCATGGACATCTTTGAGCTGTTTGTGTTTAGTCCTTCCTGGACCCAGTTGAGGGTGTCTCTGTTCACGATCAGGGTTTTTACTGCATCTTTTTCTATTCTGTTCTTGAACGTTTGTCTCTTGGTAATTTTTTTTTTCCTAATTTTAATTATTATTTCCTTACCCTAAGAGCTTGACCCAGAACCGCTCACTCTGCTTAGAATGGCACTGTCTTTCTTCCTCGTTGGAAGGAACAAGAGTATGTCCTGTCAACTGGTAAATAGAAACATTTCCACTCCCCGCTGTAACCCTAGACACAGCCTCGCTACTTGCGTGGATGTGTGTCTTCCTTTGGTTTTGTTTGTAATAAAACCTTTTAACCATACGTCTAGCCTGTGACCAGGGCCAAACCCTGAGCCTTCCCAGTGCCCCTAAGGGGTAGCCCTTCTCAGTCTGTCTCCCGTAACGACCGTACACTCTCATACTGTGAATTTGGGAGGTGGTAAAATCGAATCCCTCCTCCTGCATAGTTTTCTCAGTCACCTTAGGATATGCACCCTGCCGATGTTGTCTGTAAAGACACCCCTGCCCCCCAACTCTCAATGGCCAGACTTCTACCACATCCGGGCTCACAGCAGAAACCTGTGTACCGACTGCTGCCCCTGGGGCAAGTAGTTACTTAGTTACACAGCCCTTGAGTGCCTCCTAGCCCAGCCACCTTCCCGACGGACACACGCTCTGGGAAGCCGGGCTTGTCTAAAAGGCACATTTCTTTACTGGGTCGTGGTTTCACTTTCCTGTGACTCGACCTCGGACAAAGCGACTTTGTACTCATGTAGGGCTCTGTCTGAAATGCTTCCATTTTGCCTTTTTCTATAGATAGGCTGGTTTTGAAATGTAAGCTATCCTATGCAATGCTGTTGCTGAGGTACCAGTGGGAGCCAAAAGCTTTCTTCCCAAGAGGCCAAGCATTCTCCGGGCCTTCGACAAGACACGGGGAAGCCCTTTTACTTTTAAGATTGGGGATGGGGTGGGGGTGTGACAAGGGCGAGACTTGCCCAGCTCTTCCTCTGACCTTGGGGACATTTTAAACTTACTGTTTAATGCTCAACTTTAAAATTGTGCGTGCCCCAATTTGACCATGGCAAAATCCGCTTCAAAAGCAAAACAATCCCATCTCTGCTGTTTTTGACCTGCTTGTTTCCGGCTGAGGGGTTTTATGAGACATGTTCTATAAGATGTACATTTTTTTTTCCATT
This sequence comes from Cricetomys ansorgei, assembly GCA_026225945.1. NCBI lineage: Eukaryota > Metazoa > Chordata > Mammalia > Rodentia > Nesomyidae > Cricetomys > Cricetomys ansorgei. The sequence continues at coordinate 1,019,668 of JAMJFZ010003970.1, forward strand.
GTAACATAGAAATTGTAAATAATCAATGAAACTGCTGCATTTTGATGACTTTTTTCTAGCCATTTTTAAAGAGAAAACTAGGAATTGAGTATTTTGTGTACGGTATGTTTCCATTCCTCCCCCCCCCCCCCCCCCCGCCGCCTTCCCTTCATCCCTCCCCCCTCCCTCCCTCCCTATTTAATTTTCATTTGTCATGAGGTTTTTGGGTTTGAGAACAATCCGCTGGAGATCTGCCCCATGTCATAGAGAATAAAGCCGATGATTGTACCAGTCTTAAATTATTCATGATTCAATAAAGTTAATGCTTATTTATTCAGATCGGTGGCTTGGCTCATCTCTGTTAGCAGGAGAGCTGTGTAGTGTTAAGTTAATGCCAGGAAGACATCATTCTTCCCCAGAGGCAGGGAACCTGAGGACCCCCAAACCTGTCTCAGATCCACGTTTGCTAGGGCGTCATTAGTAGCCACTTCTGTCCGTGTCTCACAGAAGTCACTCACTAGAGCTTGTTAGAAACCCAGCCACAACTCCATCAACCTCTAGGAACCAATGGTACTGCTTTCGTATACCCATACACCCACAGCAGCCCTCCAGATTCTTTTAGTCTTTGTTGTTGTTCGAGATTATATGAGTTTTGTTTGGATTTTGACTTTTGGGTCTTTTTTTTTTTAAGATAGGGTCTTATGTATCCCAGACTGGTCTCAAATTCACTGTTTAGCCAGGGATAACCTTGAACTTCTGATTCTCCTGCTCGAAGCCTCCTGAGCACCACAATTGCAAGTATGTGCTACCACGCCTGATCCTGGATGGAACCCAGGACTTCTGCATGCTGTGCAAACGCATAGCATGTGTTACCATTGTTCCTTCTTGAAAGGCACGGTGTGATGGTTGCAGGGTGCATCGGGTGCAGAGGTCAAATCAGGGTCTTTTCTCCCCTCGGACCCTGAAAATCTGAGTTGCTTTATGAAGCGTGGCTTCTCTCGGAAGCTGCTCTCATTGTACTGTGTCTGCTGGGAAATGCTAGTACTCACTCAGTACCTGTCGTCCAACCTTCTCTGAGCTCCCCTGTCTCGCATCTCCGACCTCTGGTTATCACGACTCCCTCCACTGTTAAAATCAACTTTTTGAGCTTCTGTATGTGAGATCATACATTATATACCCGGATCGTCTCAAAAATCTTCCAGTTCTATCACAGTGGCCACAAAATGATGGGATTTCACTCTTCTGTTTGTTTGAGACAGGGTCTCACTATATAGCCCAGGCTGGCCTGGAACTTACTATGTAGCCCAGGTTAGCATCGAACTCACAGAGATCTGCCTGCCTCTTTGTGTTAAAGGCGTGCATCAACTACACCTCACGGTGTCACTCTTTAGTGGCTGGAGAGCATTCAACGTCCATGTACAAATCTTCCTCATCCGCCTACCTGTCAGCTATCATCTTCCTTGACTTACCTACCGAGGATGTCAGATGACATGAACTGCACGTATCTCTGATACACTGATTGCATTTCCTTTGGACATAAACCCGGTAGCGGTATTGATGAATGCTATAGTCAGTCTGTTTTTCTTTTCTGTTGTTGTTGTTTATTTTATGTGTATGTGTGTTTGCCTGCGTTTATCATGTGTGCACCATTTACATACAGTGCCACTAGAGTCCAGAAGAGGGCGTCAGATTTCCCCTAGAGCTGGAGTTACAGACAGTTGTGAGCCACCATGTAGGTGCTGAGAACCAAGACCAGGTCCTCTGCAAGAGCAGTAAGTGTTGGCTGGAGGCAAGTTCAAGGCATGCCTTGTAGAGAGACCCTGTCTTAAAAAATAAATAAATAAATAAAGCAAGTGCTCTTAGTCTCTGAGCCATGGCTCCAGCACCGATTTCAATGTTTTGAGAATCCACCACAGCATTCTCTAATAGCTGTCCTATATACCTTCCCACTGACATTGTATGAAATCCCCTTTCTCCACATCTTCACCAGCATGTCATTGTTTTTGTCCCCTCAGTAGTATCTATTCTAGCTGGGGTGTTTGTGAACAGCATCCTGGGCAGTGTCGGAGCTCAGCTCCCTGGACCGCACTCACCCCGCTTACCGTAAGAAAGATCCTGTCACTAATTGTCACAAGCTTTCCCCAGAATTCCACATAATTTGCAAAACAACCCTAGAGGAAGTATTCTTTTTTTCCCTCCCAGTTTACACCTGTGATTAAGAAAAAAAGTCAGCAAAGATTTGTTCAAGACACTGACAGCTAAAAGGTGAGCAAATAGAAGTTCCAGCCATCTTCCAGCTCCAAACCCTGCCTGGCCAGGGGGGCCCAGTAATCTTGGAAGCCTCCTTCCACATGACGGTGACATCACTAGCAGACACAGGCATCGGGAGATGACATAGTGTTCATCTTTAGCAGCAACCAAGGGTATAAAGGCTTCAAGAGAGTCCTGTGGTTCACAGCGAAATCGATCTTACACAACACAGCTGGCTTCAATACCGATGCCTTGGATTCCCAGCCCATAATAATGCATGATGGCCTGGCCAGGGGAAGGCAGAGAATCCAGATGTTTAGCATGGGCAGATTTTAATGCTTGTCCTAAAACGGAGGAAGGGGAGGGCAGAGAAGTGATTAGGAGGGTCTGGCTAGGCGCCCTGCAACTCAAGATGGTGTGTGCCATGAGTTTTCTCCTATTGTTTGATGCTGTTTCCTGCTGTGCCCTGGGGAATGGGATTGGCACACGCTAAGCCTGTGACGGGCCCAAATGACTTTAAAGAGGAGATGAATTAAAGTCACTGTGTGCCTAGCACCTCTGACAGGTGGATATCATCACCTCTACTATATAGGTTCGAAGTAGCCCCAGCAATGCTCAGTAACTTACTGTACAGTAGAAATGGAATTCATATTGGTCCTATGGTCTGTGCTCTTCCCGATGTGTTGTGCCATAAGCTGCTCATCTTGGATGGGCAAGGAGTGGTGTGTGTGTGTGTGTGTGTGTTTGGGGGGAGGGATCACACAGCCCTCTTACACTGTATCACAAATTATCCCCAGACTGAACAGCTTAAAGTAGCATTTCTTCACAGTTCAGCTGCTAGGGCTGGGTGCCTTGTCCCAAACCTTCCCTCCAGGTTGTTGTCCGTGTGTCTTAAATATACAGGGAATGCTTCAAAGCAAGAACTGTAGGAGGTATTGTATTAAATGGTAGATTGTTGATCGTTTCACTCTCAGACGAAGGGAAGGGTAAAGATGCCCTCTCTCTACTTGGCAGGGTGGGCAGACTCTAGTCAACAGGCCCAGAGGGCCACGGGGAAAATGAATGAGGAAGCCTGGGAAAGAAGAAACTGACTATTCACTCACAGAGAGCCTATGTCCTCAGATATCCCAACAAAATCACAGATAAATTATTAAGGATCTGCTTAGTAAATCTGAAGATATAAAACGTTTGCAAAGACCCCTGCGCTGAAGGCTCGTGTTGGGAAGTGTTGGGATTGTGAGGGCTCTGACTTAATCAACAGGTCAGTCCACTGGTCGTTCACAGCCTAGAGGCAGCAGAGGTGGCGTGAGGCGGAGTCTGACTGGAGGGAATACTTGGCCTCTCCTCTTTTTGTGTCGACTCCCTGGCTGCTATGTAGTGAGCTGTCTTTCTTCCACAGGCTCCCACACCTTTGATATCCTTCTCCCACACCTTGATATCGTCCATGGTCCGAGATCTCTCAAAGTTTTCTTCAATTTGACTTTTTTCCTCCAAGAATTTTGTCATAGCATCAAAGAGGGGAAAAAAAAAGGTTTGTAGCCAAATTTTTAAAAGACCAACTTGAGGACAAAAATGTCAAATCTTTAGCAATCAATGCAAGAGGCTTTCAAAAGTGCTAGGAAGCACCCTCAGAGAAACGGAGGAAAACAACTGGAATTTAACATTTTTGACATGAATGAGTCAGCTCCCGCAAGTAAGACTACAGACTCGATGCGGTCCCGCTCAGTGTGGCTTTACGGACTTCAGGAAGCAATCCTAAGTCTCACAGAACCGTGCAAAAGGCGAGGGAAGCAACGAGGAGAAGAGTGTCCTCGCCTGATACCAAGACTGAGGTCACTGAGACAGTGTCCGTCCTACTGGTGCTAGAATGGGCAAATGGCTGGGCGGTGGTGGCGCACGCTTTTAATCCCAGCACTCGGGAGGCGGAGGCAGGCAGATCTCTGAGTTCGAGGCCAGCCTGGTCTACAGAGTGAGTTCCAGGACAGCCAGGGTAACACGGTGAGACCCTGTCTTGAAAAACAAAAACAAAATAAAATGAGTAAATAGTCTGAAGGACTAGGAGACCAGAATAGATAAGACCCAAACACACCCAGCACACACTCCCTTTACTAAGTGGGTCCGTGAAGAAAGCCAATGACCACGGAGGAGACAAGGATATGCCGAGGTACGACGGTGCCAATGACAGCGACTCATGCCCGCGGCGAAGCCTAAAGCCGGGCTGTTCTCTTTAAAGAAGTGCTCTCCATCTTGGGAAAGACCTCCCCACACTGAGGCCTCTGGGTAGTTTTCAATCATTGGCTGTTAGTCCCTGCCTGTGCCCAGGAACAGATGAGTAAAAGGAAAGGGACACACATACCCCCTCTACCACCGCAGTACCCGGGGCATTGGTTGCTCGAAATTCACAGTGACCGTGCCTGGAATTTGTGCGGCACAGCAGAGGAGACGGGAGGGACACTGCCTGGCTCTGCCACTGGGTATCAAACCTCAGCTGCCCCCTCCCCCACCCCTAGGGGACTGCTGGTTTCAGCAGACCAACATACTGGAAAAGAGTCACGAGGCAACCCTGGGTATGACAGGTGGTGAGGCTGCTGTGCAAAACGGGGCGCGGGGAGCAGGACTGGAACAGGGACTCTGCTTGGTTCCCATGTCTGCTGACAGCTGTGAATGGAACTTTGCAAGGACCACAGCCCAACAGAGGCAGGGGGGCAGTCACTCAGACCCTTCCAAAAGGAAAGCCCAGGTCAGTCCTCTGGGTGAGCACAGAGTTAAGTGTGAGCTAGACAATTCATGCCACGCCCTTAAACCTCAACCCCTGCCCCCACATCCAGAGAGCTACATCTGTGTCACAGGCTTGAGGAGCCCGACACCCTTTCTCGGTCTCCCTTGTCTCCATAATTCTGAATCCTTGGCTTACAAAGTCTCTGTAGGTATCCCAGGATGGAGCTTCATTCATGGCCTCCAAGGGACAAATTGGGCCCCATAGGAAAGGATATGGACATGTGTGTTTGAGGGACCTGAAGGAGGCAGAGACAGGCTGTACCGCATCACCACAGGTCCAGGCAAGAGCTGGGCACCCCTGACAAGGTAGCAGCAGATATAACCATGGTTGTCAGGTTGTCCTGGCTTCCCTGCAGCTTAGTCTACTGGCTAGGGTGAGGCCAGAGGGCAGAGAACAAGCTGCATGCAGGCCTCTCCACTCCTTGCCCTTCAAAGGCACCTGATCTCCTCCAGCTGTCATCTCTGAGTGTCTCTAGAAAGATCCCACCGGCTCCATCATTCCTGGATGGTAATCACCTGCCTAAGAAGTGAGGCGGAATCCCAGCCCTCAGCCCAGGAATGAAATAGAATGTTCTGGGAGAGACGGACATGGTCAGGACACTTCAGGCAGGGAGAATGTGAGTTCCAGCCCAGCCTGGGGTGCATAGAGACCATGTCACAAAACAAACAAACAAAAATCCAACATAGATGACCCTGTATACAGGGACTGCCAATCAGGGGCCGCCCCTTGTACTACCTCACAGCAACCAGCAGAGGGAAGCAAAGCCCAAAGTTAATCTCATCAGCAACTGCTCTCTACTCTCTTTTCCTTCCTCCCTCCCTCTTCTCTCTCCCCACTCTGTTCATGTGTCTCTCTTTCCTCTGTGCCCCCCCATCCCCACCTCAGGAAATGAAACTGTATAAGAGCAACAGAAGAACTAACGGGCGCTGGGCATCTTCAGCCATGACACCACCTTCTGTGGTTGCAGTAGGGTGAGGTTGACGTGGCCTCTAGGAAGAGTAGCGAAAGGTCCTTGGCAAGGTGTCCCTAGTCAGGAACAGAGCAAGGATTTGTTCCTTAGGTGGTCAGGTTCCAGAGCCCAGAGTCTAACTCTACACCAAACCATACCCTCCATCAGTAGCCACCTCTCCTTGCTGGGACCCTGGTGATATTAATAACTGGTTGAGCCTGAAGGCATATTACACTTAAAAGGAGAGACTAATAATGTTCAGTGAGGGAAAACAATTCTATCAGAGAAAATCCTGAGGCAGGACAAGATCCCGGTGAACTGAGGGCCAGGGAGTGCAGTTAGCTGTGCAGGTTATGGAGTTTCTGGCACCCAGCTCCCCTGCTTGTAGGCCGAGCTGCTGAGCAGACATGACTGCTCCATGAGCCTCAACTAGCTGTTCAGAAAGGTCATGAGAGGTAGTCTCCTGTGGTAAATGCTGTAAGTGCCCCTTGCAGCATCTCCCTCTTCCTATCAGCTCTATTGAGGCAAGAGTCTCCCCTCCTAGTGGTGACCCTGGATCCAATTGTCTTCTTGGCATAGTCCTGAAGGTGGAACAGAGAGACAGATGGTGAGGGGAAGTGGCTCACTCGCTAACCCTGAATTGCTGACATTGGCCACAGGGTCACAGCCTGCCCTGGACCTTCTTGTGAGAGGATGTGCAGCAGTACACTGCTGTGGTAGCTCAGGAAGGATGAGAGAGAGGCATTTTCATTTGTGGAAACCCTGCCAGATCTTAGCAGAGGGTACTACCTTCCTGGCCAGCGCTATACTTGATCGACAGTGGAACCCAGAGCATCGCAACTCAGGTGTTTTTATTCTTTCAGGACTCCTCAGGTGTTCTACTGATAGCACATGCAGATCATTAGCAATCAACTAACCCCCGCAGAGATCCAACACCTGCAAATATTACAAAATGCCCTTGACAGCCCCTCACCCAACAGTGCATAAAAACATTTTAAACATAACCAAAAATAAACTTCCCCACCAAGGATGTTGGAGTCCACCGAGCATGTCCTCTACCCTGAGCGAGATGTCACCACAGACATTTGAAAGTTGCTGATGGCGATACCCAGTGTGAAGCAAGTGCAAGGACAGTGGAAGCCAACATGGCTTCATTGTCCACAGAAGCCATGGCCACGGTTGGTGAATGAAGCCAGATAAGGCAGTGGGTGCTACCTGAGGCTTGGGAAACCTGGGACCTAGAGCCAGCCACTGGGGCTTAGCTCCTAGGTCGGCCTGGTGCTAAACATGTGGGGTATGTTTAAATGGTAAGTCACTTAGCACTTCAGAGGCTGCACTTTACAGTGCACTATTAGGACTGTTTCTTAGGGTCTAACCAGGGCTAAATGGGCTGGATGTGTGACTCTCTGGGAGTAGTATGCGCTGCAGGAGACACTTGCAAATGTTAGCTGTGATCATGATCTTTTCTGTATTTAAAGGTTGGTGAGGGCCTGGGGATGTGGTACACAGCTTACGTGAAGCTTGGATTTGATGTAAAGCAGGGCATTATGGTACACATGTCTAATCCCAGGATTTAGGAAGTAGAGGCAGGATGATCAGAAGTTCAAGGTCATCATTAGCCTAGCAGCGAGTTTGAGGCCAATAGGAGCTACGTGAGACCCCGTTTCCAAAATAAAATTAGAATGTCTCTGAGATCTTCCAGGCTGGAATGCACATTTGGCCACGTGCCTTACAATGGAGTCATAGCTGGAGGCCTGGGTTCTAGACAAGACAATGCTATAAACTTGGTCCCTGGCCTTCAGAAACTCCATCCCTGCCCTGGCATCAGAAAGATTAGAGTGAAACATTGGCAGAGGTGAGAACTCTTTCGTGACTGGCCTCCCACTGCATCCTTGACTGGTCCTTGTTCTGTATTTCTATGTGAGTCCTGGGTCTGCCTGTGTTGCCATGGTAGCGGGAGAGCGTGGCAGGTGCCTGAGCCCATTGCAGCCTTGACACTGGCAAATGTTAAAAAGAAGCCCCAGGGTGGGGGAGTGGGAGAGTGGGGCAGCCTGTTTTAACACTGTCATCTTCACGAGGCCCTGGTTATGTGATCCTATCTATTGAGCTGGGGTGGATTGAACATACAGCACTGAACGGATGTCTACACACGCAGTAGAGACAGAGCTCTACCTTAACTGGGTGGCCAAACACTGCCACGCAGCCTGAGTTCTTTCTTGCCTGGAACAGACCTATGGCTGTGTGATTCAGCAGTGACCGTTCGCATTCAATGTGTGCCTCCCCTCTGCAGCACGGTCCGGGGTCACCCTCACAGCATCCCAGTGCGATGCTCTGGTTGTGAATGTCTCTTCTTGCTTTCCTGTCTGAAGCAGAGCAGGTGGGATAATCATGGGAAGCAGAAGGGGAAGGAGGGCATGGCAAAGCGGGTGCCTGCCCTGTGGAAGGGAGGGAGTGGTCCAAACAGCGAGGGTCTTCCTGGGCAATAAGTGAGGAAGGATGCCAAGGATGCTAAGGATGCTAGGAGGGTGGGCTGGAAGGGCAATGTCAGAACTGGGAGAATGATTGATGTTTTTAAATGCGGGGGGGGGGGAATCACTGGTGGTTGTCTACCCAGCAGCCACCCCCCCACTTCTATCAGAGTTCCAATTGGCTTGTGTGGAAGTTTATTTTAGCTATACATAAAATACTTGTTTTGTGCATGGTTGGATGAGGAGCTGCCTAGGTCTTGGTGTTCTGTATTGTCTGCAGGTGTTGGATTTATGTGGGGGGATGCTTGATTGCTCATGATCTGCATGTGCCATCAGTAGAACACCCGAGGAGTTCTGGATCAATAAAAACACTTGAGCTCAGACGTTCGGGGTTCCAGTATCCAGTATGGCGCTTGCCATGATGGTGGTTCCCTCTGCTGAGGTCTGGCAGGGATCGCACGGATACTCATACCTCCGTGTTTCCTTGCTGAGCCGCCACATCAGCGTATAACTAACAGGCTTGGGCAGAGAACAGACCACAGTCAGTCTGAGCTGACTCTGAGAAATCCTTCACTTACCAGTTCAGGCACAGTATAGATCCAGCAAGACATAGGGGATGTCTGCTGAGGATTCTGGGAAGCGTTCTCTTTCCATATTCGAATGGGAAGGAGTCTCCCTTCGCTGCGGTCCTTCTTGCCTCCTGCTTTGGATGCCACTACGTGAAGAGCAGCCAACTATCCTGAGGGCTAGGGGACCATGTTTGGTGTTATTGGATGTCTTGTCGTTTGATGTTTTGGGGCTGGGCTTCAGAGAATACGATGCACTATGCTATTCAGTACCCATGAGGGGAGTAACATGAATAGAAAGACTAAACATGGCCTGGGCCATCCTCACTCTTTCACTGGTCCCCAGCGTGCTGCTGGGAAGAGGAGTTTAGGATCCCAGAGCAGTTATAAGCCAAGGAATAAGTGCTGGCCCTCGGGACAGCTGGAGACAGTGGGTAGGGGGGCAGCCAGGGTGCCACAAAGCACGGGCAGGCAGGCAGCTGGAAAGGAAAGCTAGCGGAAATTTCCTCTTCACCAGCCAGAGGTGGCAAAGTTTCCGATGAGAGGGGGTTCAAGGAGAAGAACATGGAAGGGGTTACTGATTGGCAGGGGTGGTAGAGGTGGTAAGGAGCTTATTAGCAGAGTTATTAACACCAAGGACTGACTGGCAGATAAACAGTAACATGGCAGGGCCTCTGAAGAATGGAAGTCAGGGCCTACATATAGCAGAAGTTAAGTGTCATCTTGTGCCTTTCTTAGGATATGTGAGTGAAAGAAACTTTAGTCAGGCTTCTAAGAGCACCAAAATTGTGTAGGCCCAAGCCAGGAGCACCGTGACCCAAAACAGTTCCCAGAGTTAAAGAAAAACAATTTCTAAGACAAATAAGACAGCCTTGGGCTGAGGAGTTCCCTCCTCCCAGTTGCCCGCGACCTTGCTATATGCCAGCACCAACCAATTTAGGGGTTAATTGGCCCTAACCTATCAAAGTGGGAAAACAATTTAGAGACCAATCAACTTGTACCAACTTGGTCTGTGTTTAACTATGCAGCCCCTAGCAACCATTTCAACTGTGGTAAATAAAAAGGCTTGCTTTCTGCTGCTCGGGGCCACTTCTATCCTGCGTGTCAGAACGGTCCCAGTATACTGGAATAAAATCCTCTTGCGTTTGCATCGATATCCTGTCTGTGAGTCTCTGTGGGGGGGTGTGTCCCCGTTTGGATCTCAGAGGTCCAACATGAGGTTCACAGCACAAGCCTGCAGCCAAGCCCTCTGATTCCCAGGTGGATGGCAAGGAAGTAGATGGGAAGAGGGAGTGTGGTCTAAACTCACTCTCTTAGGTGAGCAGTTAGGGTTAGGGTTAGGGTTAGGGTCTGTTAGCAAGGAACTTACAATGTCTCAGTAGGATGCCTATCTGTACTCACAGAGAGGAAGCAAGTGAGCATCTACAGGGTATTGTAGTGTAGCAGCCTGGATTCTGACAGTCCAGTCTTACAGAGGTCACCTTGAAAGGTCAGGGTACCTCTGCCCAGAAGTCAAAAACAGTTTGAACTACCTTCCTCCCGCTCCTCTTTTCAAGTGCAGCATTTATTTATTTGTTTGTTTATTTGTTTATTTGTTTATTTTTGTTTTTTCGAGGCAGGGTTTCTCTGTTGAAACCCTGACTATCCTGGAACTCACTCTGTAGACCAGGCTGGCCTCAAACTCACAGAGATCCTCCTGCCTCTGCCTCCTGAGTGCTGAGATTAAAGGTATGTCACCACCGCCCAGCCAAGTGAGGCGTTCAAACGGGCAGATTTCAGAAGTGTGGTACACGTAGAATAGGTATGCAACAAATGACTTTGGGAAAGACGACAGCCTGTGAGGCCAGCAAAGGGAAGGAGTGTGTGTGTGTGTGTGTGTGTGTGTGTGTGTGTGTGTGTGTGTGTGTGTGGGGGTGGGGTGGGGATTCTCTGTCTTTTTTTCTAAACACTCGCTATCTTCCCCCAGGCAATGTCCTCTCAGAGACTGCATAGCTGAGCAGAGCTGCTGTGGCCTCTGGAGCATGACTGCTCAGCTTTGAAGCTCTGCTTTGTCGCTTACTAATTGTGTGACATGCAGCAATTTCTCCAACTCCTTGTGCCTCAGTTTCCCTATCTGTAAATGTAAAATAAAGAAGGGTTGTTTGTGAGGGGTAGCTTAGGAAGCAAATGTATCCCTCTTGGCAGATGTTGGCTAAATGTTACCACTATCACTACTGTAACCCTGCCTTGAGCGAGACAGTCCCAGCTTCATAGAACAGTCCCGACTTGGGAATGAATGCTCTGTGCCAGTCTCTGTTTGTTGCCCTTTATCAAGATACCCTGCTCTCTTTCCTGCGGAGAGCTCTGCAAGGGAGCCCCTCTCCCCCATTGCAGGAGACAGTCCTCCAGCAGAGCAGCCGCCATCTTCAAAGATTGGCTGTGCCTGCTTGTAAGCATCACCTTCGGCTTGTTGATATTCCTGCATTGGGGAGAGGGGGCATCATTCGACATTCACCTGAGATTCCAGCTGCTCCTCTCAGACATTGATATGCAATCCTACCCTAATTGCCTGGCCTTTATCTCTGGAGATCCTGGAGTACATTGCCTGGGGAAGCTTAAATGGGAAGGCTCCATCCATTCAGCTATGGGGAAGATATCATGGGCTGGGTGAAGACTTTCCAGCATGGCTGCTTTGGAGCCACCATGCTCTTGCCAGTAACTCCTCATGCATGCTCTATAAGTAAGCCCAATATACTCATTGGTTCCCAGGGTGAACTTTACTTGAATCTGTAATTTTGGTTCGTCGCTGGCTCCTTACAGGAAGGGAATAGGTGTTACTTTCCCAGGGAAGGAATCTCACAGCATCAAATACTCTTTCTCTTTGACCTCAACAGTTGTCTGCCCCTGAGCCTTTCCGAGATCCATGTCTCCCGAGGTTTTACCACCTAGCTGAAAACCACTTCCATCTTTGTTCTCATTCTGTTTGTGTGTGCGGTGACCACTCTGCGTGGCTATCTGTGATTGTGAGCACTGCGTGAAGCGGAAGGGGTGGGAATGCATCCGGGTCTTTTTCTCACTTCCATCCATGTGCAGCATGCACAGACAGAGACACCTGTCTGTGTTCACGACCGGTGTTTATTGAAACCCGCTGGACGCCCATCTTTACCCTCACAACGCCAGTCTGTATTGCTAAGCAATTTTCACCAGCTATGTCTTCATAGATGCAACCCCCGCCAGACCTCAGCAGAGGGAACCGCCTGTCATGGCAAGCGCCATACTCAACAGTGGAACCCCAATTGTTTCATCTCAGGGGTTTTTAATCCATATAAAAGCTCCTCAGATGCTCTCATCCAAAAGCCCATTTGCATAATGAAGGAAACCTGTAGCCTCATCTCATCCCACAATCCTTTAGCAGCCTGACCTATGTCACCTTTACAGTGGGGAACTCGAGGAATACTCCCCTCCTTGCTGGAGACTAGGAGAGGGACTACAAGAATTCCTCTACAGCAACTCTGCTCTTCCCTAAGGACTCTGCCAGAGAGCCGTGAGCAGGTGCAAGTCGTGAGGAAGCAACCATCTTAATCACAGATTTACATAAAGCCAATACCTACAGATAATACCAACTGTCAAGGCTTAGGCAGCCCTTTGCTGATCAATGTACAAACAATTATAATAAACATAACTAGAATAAACGTTTCCAACTTACACACATAGTCACTTTCTCACCTGCGGTGTGTAAGCACAAACTCACACGAGTACAGACTCGTCAGTGAAGAAGTTTATTGTAGATGAAAGGGCGAGCACAGCCAGAGGCATCTGGCTGAGACTGAGCTGAGCCATGGGTGGAGAGGGGGTGGGGAGAGGGAAGAGAGGGGAACCTGGAGACCAAGAGGCCAGGAGGTCCAAAGGAGAACCTAATAACGGTTGGGAATTGGCCAGAGCTCCCTCTCTGGAGCTCGCCCCACCCCAAAGCTCCGGAAACTCCCACCGTCTGTCGCCAGGTACCACTCCCCCTCCCCCCCAGCCCTGTTCCTGTTCCCAGACAGGTACCTGTTCTGCGTCATCAGCAGGACTGCGTCATCAGCCCCATATAACCTCGGTGGACTTCGGTCTCTTCTCTCTTTTGTCTCTTTCTCTTGTGCCTCTTTCTCTCTCTGCCCTGTGCTCTCTGCCTCTCATCATGCCTCATCCCCCCCCTCCTTTCTCTCTGCCTACAGGGGTCCTGTTCTACCGGACTCAGTGCCTCTCCCTCCCTCCCACCCCGCAACTAATAAGCGTGCACGCGTCTAAGCTCCGTCCATCGCCTTCTGTGCATATAAAGAATTATTACAGTAGCCAAAATGGCTGGATTATATAGGGAAGAGCAGCCCAGCCCCCTGGCCTGGAGAATTCAAGGTAGGGTGTCGGGTATGCAAGCCAGGAGGACCCTGTAACAGGAAGGGGCAGAGGGATGCTGGGAGAATCTGGAGGCCGGGTCTGCTTTGATATGTTAAATAGGGGTCTCAGCCACTTGTTCCGGGTTTGAGACCTAACAGTAAAAGTGTCTGCACACACCAGCACACACAGCCCATAGAGCATTTACAAACCATGCCACTAGAATACACAATGAGATTAACTTTTTTTTTCATTTTATTGTATGTGTATGGGTTCCTTGCCTGAGGTATATCTATGTGTCACAAGTGTACAGTGCCTGTGGAGGCCAGGAATCCATGTGTTGGATGCCCCTGGAGCTACAGTTACAGATGTTTATGAGCCACTGTATGGGTTCTGGGAACTGAAACTGGGTCCTCTGAAACAGCTGTCGGTGAGAAGCACAGCTCTAGCCCCTCATATGATAGGCATATGATAAGGTACACAATCTTATGTGCACAGCTTGAAAAATTCTAGAAAAGCAGTATATACTCACTACTCCTAGGATCGCAGCGTGTCTGGAACACTGTGTGCCTGGAGCAATGGTTCTCAACCAAACGCTGTGACCCTCTAATACAGTTCCTCATGCTATGGTGACCCCCCAACCATAAAATTATTTTTGTTGCTACTTCATAATTATAATGTTGCCACTGTTATGAATCATAATGTAAATATCTGCTATACAGGATGTATTTTTTGTTGTTACAAATTGAACATAATTAAAGCATAGTGATTAATCACAAAAACAATATGTAATTATATACCGTGAAATAGTTCTAATTACAAATAAATGAAATTTTGTCTTGAGGCACGGTGTAGCATGGGTAACAGTCTTAATAAAACAACAGTAAACTATATTGCTACATTTTGCAACAGTATGGGTTTAAAAAAGCACTGTTGGAGAGAGCAAAGGCTGAGATTGCTTCTTCCTTACCAGATTGGAAATTATCAGAATAATCTTTGCAAGAGCACAACAAAGATCATCCTCCACAAAAGGTCTACTTCTGGATTTAGACTTGATAGCCAACAAGCTGGAAAACCCTGTTTCACAAGCTGTGTTTTTAGAAATGGAATAAGAAGGCACAACACAGTCTCAGACGGAGCAGGATATGACTGCAAACACTTGATCCAGAATTTGTAACTGGCACGGTAGAGAAATCATCGCTGCAACCCTGTTAATAAGTTCAACGAGCTCCTCTTGTGCTAGTCAGGAACGTCTTCAGCTTCGACTGTGAACGGGCTTCTGGCAAGTGCAGGTGGGGTGTCAGGTGGATTTGGAAAGCGCGATGCAAGTATATATAAGTATATGCAAGTGTTCTTTCACAGAAATTACCATAGTAATCCTTTTGTCCGTTCAATGTCATGTTCCTCAAAGAAAGCAGGTAAAGTGGGCAAGATGTCAACTTTCTTTTCATCCATTTTTTTTTTCTTTTCTTTTCTTTTCTTTTTTTTTCAAAAGCTGAAGTTTCATTCAGAACGATCAGACCTTTTCAGACAAATTGAGGCACGTTGCACCTGGTCCTTGCCGTGATAAATTCAGCTCATTCAGGATGGCAAGGCTGTCGGTCAAATCAGCTATTTTCTGCAATTCACTTCTGGAGAGTGTTTGAACTGGGGGGGTCTTACTTTCTGATTAAAAAACACTTTGAGTTCCTCCTGAAGCTCAAAAACACATTTAACAGTTCTTCCTCTCAACATCCATCTCACTGCAGTGTGAAATAGCAGGTATCGTTAGGCCACTCCAATTCATTGCCCGGGTGCAGAAACAGTGGATTGTTTGAGTGCTCACCTTCGCGAAACTGACGGAACTTATGACCCTTTTCACTACTTCTTTTAACTCTTGTGGCCGCTCCATTACTGCTAATACTTGCCGATGAATCCAATGACTTGGGGACCCACTAGGTACCACACGTTGAAATCCAGATGGACATCCTTGCATAGCTGCAGTACCACCTGTGCAAACACCACGAATCTTTCCCCAAGAGATCCTATGTTCTTTCTGACATAAACCAGCAGTGTCAAATACATCACATGCGGTAGTCACTGTTTCAAGAGGTTTGGGGGAAAACAAACAACTCATCTTTAAAGTCACCATCATTAACAAACCAAACCTAAACCAGTAACTGTGAACAGTTTGCAACGACTGTAGATTCATCAAGCTGAATACTAAATATTGGAAGTGGAGCAGATTTCATTTCCTGGATTACCTGATCAAGAAGATCAGCAGACATCCTTTATATTCTTCTGCAGACAGTGTCAGTAAGATAAAGAAATTGCACTCAGTTCATAACAAATTCATCTCTGATCATAACTCAAACAATGTCTTTGGCTCCTGGAGTAAAGCTTCACTGAGCAGTAAATCCTCAGCAATGGTGTGAGGTTTCAAAGCTCTGGCTGTAGTTTTAGATACCAGATGTAGCCATAGGTTTGGGGCAAACAGCAGTTTATTCTTTTTCCTAATTCAATCACTGGTCCTTAGTCCTGGAGCCCTGGAGCATTTTGGCCTCCATACAATCTACTCTTAAGCCTAGAACTGGAAGGTGTCAACCTTAGCCTCTGTGAAATCTAGAACTAGAACGTTTAAGTCCACTGCTGACTGAGCCACTCTGACTAGTTCCTTCTGAACCTTGACCCTTCTCATTCAACTCACCCATTGCTCTGGTTCAAACTCTTCTCCAGGCTGACTGGTTCAAACTGACCTTCTGTTTTACTTACTGTTGCTGACTGAACTCTTCTTGCTGGCAGATTCTGGCTGACTCTCTGACTGCTTTGCTTGGCTTTAAACTGACTCTTCTTGTCCAATACTGACTTCTGCTGAGCTGCCTCTGTGTCTCTGTGTGTCTCTCACTGAGCTCTTATTGATCCATACAACCTCCATCAGCTTTTCTCCTCAGTCAGATGGATTACCTCCTACTGCCTGTTGTAACTGATTCTTCTGGAACTCACTGCAACTCTGAGCTGAGAGCCTGCCTTTCTCTTGGGAGAGTTGGGCATGTCCCCACGCTGACTCTCTCTGCTAACTCTTCCTCTGATTAGTCACTTTGCCTGCCATGCACTTTGACTCATCTCAGACGTCCTTTCTTGTATGACACTGACTCTGTCTGAGCTCTGCTTCCTGTGTCTGTTTCCACAATGTTTCTGCCTTAGTGGACCTCCACTGCCTTCTGATTACTGGGATTAAAGGTGTGTCTACATTCCATCCAGACCACCTAGGCCTCTGTAGACCCCTGGAATATAAACCCTTCCTAGTTTTTACACAGGTCTATTCCTCTACCTCTAGTGATTCTGAGTGCCGCCAAATATAAGCTTCAACAATGCTACATTTTGTTTGTGGTTCTTGCCCCCAGTGACAAGTCTGACTTTCTTGAGTCCTTCAGCTCTGCTTCTATTTTTTTCTTAATATTCTTCTCTACATGATCCATTGTCATGGAATGGTTTTCTAATGAAAATAGCCACATAGAACAATAGCTTTAATGATGCAAAAGGTGATGTGTGGCATAGTTCAGTCAATACAGTTCATTAAGGTTTCCTATGATTTCTGTGTTGTTTTCTTTTACATACCTGTTACTATCACAAGGGGGCAGTGTTCGCATCAACCACAGCAGGACATACAAAGACCTATCAAGCGTCCAGATTAAGTTCCCATGGTATATAGATTTTTTTTTTTTTTTGGCAGTAGTTGATGATTTTACAGTACACGATTTTACATTTACGCAGTAATTATAATTAACAAAGTGTCATTTTACCTCCAATACTACTGCTTTCAACATAGTAGCTGCTCTCTACCCATGTGTGACGGGTTGGCATAAATACTTTATGGCCCCAATCCTGTTCATACACTTGTATTTATTTGTTTGAGGTGTATGAGATGGGTTTGGCGAGATGACGTCACCACTCTGGTACTCGTACGTGGGTGTGTCAGCATATGGATATACCCACCTGAGGGTGGATAGAGGAGCGGTGTCTCAGTTCCTAAGACCATAGGAAATATGAGCTTTCTGATTTTTTTGCTCAGAACAGTTAGAGTCCAGCTCTGTCGCCCCCACAATCCACTATGCTGAGTGGGCTGGTGACTGTGTGGGAGCGGGTGGCAGAAAGGTGGGTAAAATATAGGGGTGTCCTGGCCATTCGCACGAGTGGGAGTGGGGGTTACATGTAAATAATCTCCTTTAATAATAATCACAGTTGAAACGGAGTCCTAAAACAAAGATTCTGTGCCAAGAGGAACTACTTTTTCCCTCTTTTAAAAATAAAGCCAACAGCTTAAATTCAAGGAAACCCTTTTCCTTTGGGAGACTGTAAAGTTTCCTGTGGAGGCCAGGAAATAAATTTCTATACTTAATTAATATTGACTTTCCACGTGTGGACTAAAGATGCCGTTTTTTGTTTTTGTTTTTTAAGGGAGATAGTGTAGGAACAGAGGATTCCCACTCACTCCTTTAAAAAATGATCATTCCTGGGGTGGGGCGCTACCTATAGAACATACGTGAAGTCAGAGGACACCTTGCAGTCCGTTAGCTCCTTCCCTCACGTGGGTCCCAGGAACTGAACTTCGGCCACAAGCTTTGTGGCAAGCACTTGAACCTCATGATCTATATTGCTGGCTCCCTAAAGATGCTTTTTAAAGAGAAAACAGACACCTACAAAACAAATCCCTTCTGAAGACTGGGGCTGGTAGATGGGTGGGAATTGAGTTTTCTAGTTCCTTTGTCCTTAGGAGCTATCTCACCTCTGGGGTTACGGGGGAAGTCGCTCAGCCTCAGTTGCCTATTATGTCATGAGCAGACCTGGTCCTGCTATGCTGCCTGAAGGCAGTCGAGGTTATATTTCAGCATCGTTAACACGGCAGAGTGGTGTGGATGTGAACTCTGATCTTTGCGACGTCCTGCAGAGATTATAATAAGGAGCCACTGATAATATTTCACTTGAGAGAAGAGTTTTAGAGCTGTTTCAGGTAGGGGCTGCCTGTTTCAATCTACTGCCTCCTCGTGAGAGCATCTGTATCACTGTCCCACCCGCACACAGAAGCGTGCACTCTTCCCTGTATTTCTCAGAACAGTGTTCCTTGCCCATACAGAGCTGTATCAGCCTTGAAAGCTTCAGCAGCGGTCCCACAAAGTCTTCCCTGCTGCTCTCATTACTCAGGGGAAGGGAGATAGGTGAGCCAGAGAATACCAGGCTGATCTACACATCGATTCTCGCATGTATGAAATGGGATTAAAGATGGTCGTGGTGTGAATCAAAGTGAGTGAGTATGCAAAATACTGGCGACTGTATCCTGTCTGAAGTACGTTCCTTAAACAAAATAGTAATGGCGGAAATGTAAAAAAATATTTTAAAATTAAATTTAAATATAAATAAATATAATTAAATAAATAAAATGTATTTTATTTATTTATATTTATGTTTAAATATATATTATATTTATATATATTTATATTTTTAAATAAGTAAAATTAATTAGTTAGATTAAATATAAATAAATATAATTAAATAAATAAAATTTTCTTTGTAGTGTTGGTGTGTGAGTCTGGGTGGGACAGAGAATCATAAAGATGAAAGCAAGCACAGACAGGTCGTAGGGGAGTGACATGAAGGCAGGCGGTTAGGAGTCAGAAGTGGCACTCACATCTCTGACTTTGGAACAAGAGAGAAGGAAGCATCACTCACATCTGAACGTGTGGGCCTCAGTGGAGGGCTCTCTTTGTAACAGGAACGGTGTAGAACACTGACCACATGTCCAGGAGACCTGGGAGGTTTCTTGAATTAGAATCATAATTAAATATATATATATATATTTGAGCTTGGCAGCAATCACAGTTTACCCATGCTTGATATTGCAGAATCTTCATTTCTTCCAGCAGGTGAGTAATTTTTCCAAGTTACTTGATTTTGTTTTTTGTTTTTTTGAGACAGAATCTCATACAGCCCAGGCGAGCCTCGAACTTCCTATATAGCAAACATCATCCTTGAACTCTGAGCCTCCTGTCTCCTCTTCTGGAGTACTGGTACCACGGCATGTACCACCAGGCCTGGCTTCCAAATTATGTTCTGAAATTTAAAAAAATCACTATGGCAAAACGCATGTACTAGTTGTCACTTTAATAATCTTTATTTTAATTAATTTAAAATTAATAATTATTATAATCTTTATTTTATTTTATTTTTTTTAAGACAGGCTAGCCCTGGCTGGCCCTGAGCTTACTATGTAACACTCAGACTTCAGCCATCCTCCTGCCTCAGCCTCTCATGCTGGGATTACCGGTGTATACACCATGTCAGGCTTCATGTTAACCATGTCTTTCATGTTCTTTCTCTTTTTCATATGTGTAGTATATATGTACGCACAGGAATATGGCTGCCTGACATCCAAATCTGTTTTTCTTCAGTCTCTCTCCACCTCTATCTTTTGAGGCAGAATCTCTCACTAAATCTGATGCTCGTGGATTTGTTTAGGCTGACTGAGCAACGGCCTTCAGGGTTCTGACTGTCTCCATCACCCCAAGCCTGGGGTTACAGCCATGCACCCCTATGCCTGACCTGAACTTTTATGTGCCTTCTGGGGTTTGAACTGAGTTTCTCATGCTTGTATGGCAGGCACTTTACTGACTTGACTGTCTCCAAAGCCCAGTGTCAACTGTTTCAAGGTGTACAATCACGTAGTACCAACCACCCTCATATTGCCTTGCAACGGATCTTTTAAAACTTTTCGGTTTTGTGAAACAGGAAGGTGGTGGTCTGTTCTCTGAAAACCACATTCCTACTTTCAGTAGATTTCACACGCCGACTGCTTTGGATACCTCATAAAATGTAGTTACAGCATCTGTCATTTTGTAAGTGGCTGTGGTTTAGCATAATTCCCCATGTTGAAGCCAGTGACAGGACTCCCTTCCTATTAAAAGGTGAGTAAGGTGAGTAACATTACATTGCTCTATGCTCTATACTGTTTACCAATGCCTGCACTGGTGGACACTGTGGCTGCTACCACCCCTTGCTGTGGTGTATTGCTGCAGTGGGTATGGGGTGTCCCCAAATGCTTGAATTAAACCATTCTCAAAACCCACCTAAGTTAGACTTGTCAGCTAGGGCTGACACAGAGGAAGAAGTCAGCCATTTCTGGCCAAGCTCTAATCTCTGAATGTGTGGGCTGCACACTGTCAGAGGAACTTGTAGAGAACACTGACCACATGCTGAGGAGACCCTGGGAGGTTTCTTGAATTAGAATCGTTATTAAAATAAGGACATTTTCTTTTCTCCAAGTTCTCAGAGCCATGTATAAATCAACCTGGCCAGAAGGTTGGGAGCAAGAACAGAAGTCAACATGGAGGTTTGTGTTATTGAAAAAGAGGGAGAATGGGCTCACATTTCAGGCTTGGCAACTCCAACTATTGGGGTTAGGGTTAGGAGTTCACAAAGAAATGTAGGTCTACGGTGCATGGGACAGAGACTAGTCTCACACAGGACACAGAATCCCCCTCTGAGATTCTGACCCAGAGCTCTTTTCTCTGAGGCGATGGCTGAGAAGCACTGCTTCTGGAAGGGGGGTCGCCAGGCTGTCCTTTGCAGACCCTGGAGCCTGGCACCTGTGTCTGGACTCACAGGCTATAGCTGTGACTAACATTCCTGATGGAATCAGGCCTATGCACTGGGATCAGGAACAGTTCTCAAGCCTTTCTGAGGACTGGGGGGGGAACCCTCCTTCCAGGGGGAATGTGCAAACCATTGCGCACCTGAGCCATTAGACCACCCTGCACTAACTTCTTGCAGCCAACCACTTTGGTCTAGGAGAATAAGGTGATCGTTGCAAGCCCAATTTCTTGATGCTCTCTTAACAGCATATTTGTCTATTAGCATATTTGGCTATGTTATGAGAGCTTACCTTTCGGGTATCCAACTAGACCAACTCTGTTTCTTTCAGCTGTCACAGTCTGTGAATTAATGATGCCTTTCAGCCATCAAATCCGTTCTACTTTTGTTTGTTTGTTCGGAGACAGGGTTTCTCTGTTGTAACTCTGGCTGACTTGGAACTCACTCTGTAAACTAGGCTGGCCTCGAACTTACAGAGATCTGCCTGCCTTTGCCTCCCCAGTGCTGGGATTAAAGGCCACCACCACCACCACCACCACCATTTGGCCCCATTCTACTTTTTATTTGGCATTTGTCCATTTCATACATATATACATATATAAAAAGCCTGTACATGGTAAAAAATACAAAATAAGCATTTCCTTATAAGTTATGAAGTTACATGGCTACCTTTTAAACTTTAAAGACCATCGCTGAGAAATATGAGAGAGATGAACCAAGTCCCTTTATGGTCATTACAATAACCTCAGTATAAAATATCCATACAAAATATATACACAAAATAGAGCACAGCTCATAAAAGCTGTGCAGTCAGCAAAGCTGGGTAGAAAATATCAAAGAGGCATACAGGTCTACACCCCAGTGCCAGGAGCTGGGCAGCTCTGCAAGAGGCTCCCCTTGAAATAACAGAAAGACACAAAGCAAAGTCCTAGGTGCACATGTCATACCTGTAGAGAGAGTGTCAATGTTTCAGGGTAGACTAGAAATAGAGACAGGCTCTTCTCTACGCAGAGAAATCACTTCCGGGCCCCAGAGGAGCATCAAGAAATGAGAAGCTCACTAGTGCTTTCCCCTTAAACTGGAAGGCACAGCTGTGCCCTTACTGTTTTCTGGAATTTCTTGTGCTCTCTCTACTCTCATGGTGAGAAGACACTACTAGGTGTAGGAAGGCCACCCATGAAGTTAGGAGCCACAGGCTTGGTGTTTGACAGGATCTGGCTCACAGTAAGCCCAGGCTGTGGGAATAGAGACACCACCCCATACATGCTCCCTGCGCACCGTGTCTAGAATGGTTTGCAATAAATAGACGCAGTACAGCCCTTGTAGAAAAGTTAGGACTGAAACCAAGGCCCACATTCCCGTGGGAGGGACTGTTTGGAGGTGGCACTGCGGAGCAAGGAAATGTCTCTTTGGAACAACAGAAAGGGTTGTGGCACCCCTGTGGTAGTTCTGTGGTGTAGAAGAGGCTGCGTCCAGGCTCCTGTACAGAGGTGGCCGCAGAATGGGCGCTCCCTCTCCAATTTCAAAATTGCAACAGTCGGGGTGGGGGACCACCTAGGGGGCTCCTAGGACACGGTGATTTCCTCATCTTCCTCGCCCTCCTCATCCTCCTCGGAATCAGAGAAGTCCGAGGGTTTCCCAGGGCTGGTGGAGTGCGAAGGCGAGGCGGGAAGGGGCCCTTCCAGCAGGTGTCGAGGGTCAGAGGGTGCATGGTAGGCCAGGCGGGGTCCTGGGCTATCTTCCTCCTCATCCCCAGGACCTTTCTGGCCTACGTCGCTGAGGTCTGGGTGAGGGTTTAGTTTTGTGGGGAGGGTCTGCTCTCGGCAGCCCCCGCTAGACAGGAGCTCGCGCTCTTTGGAGTTCCGCCACTTCATGCGTCGGTTCTGGAACCAGATTTT
The DNA here is from genome assembly GCA_026225945.1 of Cricetomys ansorgei. Classification (NCBI taxonomy): domain Eukaryota; kingdom Metazoa; phylum Chordata; class Mammalia; order Rodentia; family Nesomyidae; genus Cricetomys; species Cricetomys ansorgei. The sequence continues at coordinate 1,042,533 of JAMJFZ010003970.1, forward strand.
CACCTGTGAGGGAAGAACGGAGAGGCTGAGGTCAGTGTGTGCTCCCCTGAAGCGGGGTCAGCCCTCGGGACCCAGGCTTGGGGAACACAGAAAGCATTGTCTCTCCTGCTCTCAAGGAGATTTCAGCAGAGTTATTCCACATCTCTCTAGTAATTGCTTCCTCTGCTCCATCCATCCACTCATCTGCCCATCCGTGCACCCACTCATCCATGCATGTATCTGCTCATGAATCCTGGTACCCATTCATGTGTCCATGCACCTACCCCCATCCATGCACACACACCCATCTATGCACACGTATCGATCTAACCATCCATATAATCTATACATGGATCTTTGCATCCATCCATCCATCCATCCATCCATCCATCTGTCCATTCACCCTTGTTCTACTCTGGCATCTGACTCAGCTGGGTCTGGTGAGATGGAAGTGTGAGTGGAGACTCGGGCTGCTCTGGGGAACCTGGAGTGCCTTGGTTCCTATGCTTTCTCCCTCCCTATGCCTGCCTTTCCCCGGCTGCAGCGCCAGCCTAAGTGGCATCTGGGAGCTCTTGCAATTGATGGGCACGGGCTAGGGTGGAGAGTGATGGTGGGGCGGTGGAGACCCCGCGCACCTGCGAGTCCTTCAGGCCCAGCTTGGCGGCCAGCTTCTTCCGGTCGGGCTTGCTGATGTACTTCTGCTTCTGGAACGTCTTCTCCAGGGCTTTGCGCTGCACGTCCGAGAACACGGCTCTGCGTAGCATGCCCCGGCGAGGTTTGCCCCGAGCCGCCAGCGGCCAGGAAAATGTCCCGGGGATCGGTACTACGCTGGAGGACGCTGCGTGGGGGAGGTGGCGAGTGAGCGGGGTGTCCCGCAGAGCCGGGGTGTCTGCCATGCTGCTTTCTCCCTCCTTTTCTCCTGAGTCCCTCCATCTCTTTAAAGCACTCTTATTTTTTCCCCCCTCTTCCCGGGGAATAGGCCGAGAACCTACAACCTGCCTGAGTGAAAGGCGCTTTCCGCACAAATAACTTTCCCTTTCAACCATGCAAGCCCGGATTAGGAAAAAACCCACGAAAACAGCGGCCACAATCGACTGTTGCTCCCCCCACCCCATTCCATTTCAATGGGCTTTAGAGAAAGAAGCTGCACCAACCAGCTTAAATAGCAACAGAATAAAGTAAATTGCAAAAATAAAAGGAAACAATCCCGCAGAGACCGCTCAGCGCACGCCGCTTCCCCGTCTAAAACCCAGAGGCTCGAAATCACCTTGGTGACCTTGGTGACGTGTGTACCTTTTTAAACGAGATATTTTGCTGGTTTAGCAATAGAGAGGGAAACCTGCTTTGGCTTTAAAAAATAAAGTCATTCATCTTTTTTTAAATATGATTTTTCTGCCTCCACCCTCCCCACCCCCGAACGTAAAGAAATCGGCCTGAATGCAAGGAAAGTGGCGTCTAATTAGCACATTAACCGCTTCCCACCGGGAATTGGTGCCATAAAAAGGGGGGAGAGTTTCGCTTTAAGGGAGAGAAAAAGAAAAACAAAAAGAAACAGAGACGCTAACGAAGCGTGAATGGTAATTGTGTAGTAATGAACTAACCGCAAAAGGCTATGGACAAGCAGCGAGAGCCATATATTACCGGGACAAAAGAGATTTACACTCAAGCTAAACACAACTGCAGGCCGAGACCATCGGGAGAGCAGCGGTGGCGGAGGCTTCTCTACCCCTGGTCTTTCACATTAAATGAACACGAAAAGCTATTTAGAAAGCTCGGGTTGTTTTTTGTTAGACCATTGAGAAGCGGGAGAAAGGAGCAAATTCCATTGTGGGCAGAAGCCTGAATGGTGGTGGTGGGGAGTTTCTTCTCCTCTTAAGGAAGAGAAGAAGAAGAAGAAGAAAAAAAAAAAATCCGTAGCTAGTTTCTTTTGCTGATGTTGGAAAGGATGTCCTGGTCCTGCCCAGCCCCCACCCACTGCGCCCAGGCTCTAGTTCCTTCCCGGTCTAGGAGCTTCCCGGCCTCCTTCTGGGTTCTAAGCTACTGTAAAGTGTGCGAGTGAACCTTTGAACACTCTGTAAACTCTTGAGGGTGCTTCGAGGTAGACCAGGAGGACCCAGCGCCGGGACCCTGCCAACTGTTTCTTCTCTTACAAAAAAGAGCCTGCGGGCAGGACAAGGGGTCGGGTGATCAGGCTGGCAAGAGAAGGTTGGGGTGGCAGGAGGATCCAGGCTTCCTACCCTGGGCGACCCCAGGCATCCCACACAAGATGGCACCCCATGCGGTCTTGGTGGAGGGGGAAAAAAAGTCCTGAATGAGTGCTAAAGAGAAATTAGCCGCGGCTGGTAGGTGTTTTTCGGCGGCGTGGAGGGGCGAAGGCCGGTCTGCGTGTGGCTGCCCCGAGGAGCTGGCTAATTGGTCACGGTGCTGAGACCTTTGTGGCGAATGGTGGCCAAGTGCACCGACTCTGTGGGAAACGGCGGCGTGAAGGGATGCCAACAGCTCCTCGCCGGGAAGGGAACCGCCTCAAATGCGGACCATGACAATTCTTGCTAATTTGTAGAGCAGGGAATTGGTGCGTAGTGTCAAGCAGTCACTGCTTGTGCTAAATGGGGTATCAAATTGGCGCGACGGATTCGTGAATGTTGTACGCCTCGCAACCTCTGAACCAGAGCGTAACCCCGAGGGGTGGACAGAGATATACGACTTCGGGGCAGGGACCGACCGGGCAGGGACCGACGGGACGGGACGGGACGGGGCGGGCTGCCCAGCCTAGAGCAAGGAATGTGAAAACGACCTACCTGGAAAATAGGAGGATCTGATGAAGGGTTGGAAGGAGCCTTCGAAGTACGGAAAGGCGAAGGTCTTGGGAGGGGGGTTCTGCAGTAAAGCCGGCGACGTTTCTAATTAGGAAGAGGAAAGGAGGAAGGGGGGGGGGAGAATTTGGTCATGCGCTCTGATCACTGCACGAAGGAAGCATCACATACACGATCTAATTAACAGTGCAGCCGGTCGCAGAGGCATCGTTTAAAATGTGTTCACCACTAGTAAATAAATTTGCAAAGCATTGTCTCCTCTGCGCGTTAGCCCCCATCCCATCTCCATTGGGCGAAAAGGAGGTGTGGAGGGGTGCTGCTGATCCGTCCATAGCACAAACCAACACCGTAAACGTACGCGTCAGGTTTAAAGCAAAAAGTCTCCTGGCTGTTGAGGGCGGGAACGCAGACGCCAAAGCGCGTGCGCTCTGAGGCTCAAGTTCACTCTGAAGACATCGCAAGGCCTGAAGCTTTTCTTCCCCTTGGGTCCCCAGCACCTAAGTTTCATATGTCGTGACCTGGCCCTTGGGGTCTGAGTTCCTGCGTGGAGCTGTGCACTAACACTAACTAACTCGTTTGTGAAGGGCTGAGTGGGTGTTGGCCTCTGGAAGGGCGTCGAGGGCTTGGCTGTCACTTACCTCTCCTGGGCGCGGACGAGAGGATGGCGTTCACCCCAAACTTCAGAAACGTGGGCTCGCTGGCAGGGGAGAGGGCGGTCTGTGGAGAGCTCCCCCGACGGCTCCCGGACCCCGGAGAGCCCAGGTCAGAGGTCCCCGAGTCGGTGAGGGCTGTGGGGGCCTCCTGCCTGGGGGGTGACAGGCTGGCAGGGGGTATGCTGCGGGGCAGGTAGGCAGGGGGCCGGCTGATGCGGATCAGATCTTCGACTAGGAAGCTAGAGTGGCCAGAAAATGCGGATTGAAGGGACTGGGGCAGTGTTAAAGTGGGCGTGGGTCGCAGGAGGCTAGGGTACCCCGCGGGGGGCGCGAGGAGGCCGGGGAACATCATGACCGGAGCGGGGCGGGTGCGGTAGCCCCTTTTCCCGTGGCCGGAGGGCGGACGCCTGGCTTCCCGCCCCTCCCGCGGTGCCCTCGTCAGCTCAGTGTCCGGGTAACCGTCCTACTTGGGCGTCCGCGAGTCCTCCTCGGCTCTCCCGTCCAGGAGATGGTTTTATAGTGGCCTGCCCGCTCCAGCGCTTTGAAAACTGACAGCTCTGACAATGAAGTTCAACAAAGTTCTCCACTCCCGCTTTATTCGCGGGAGACTCCGGGCTCTCTGATTGGTTCAGAGGCGCAATTTATGATTGGATTAGTCTTCATAAGCATGGCCCGCACAATAAGGCGGCAACAAAGGCCGGCGCGCATCAGCCCTGCGCATCGATGGCCTCTCTGCTATACAGTGAGCCCCCAAAGCTCTCGCTGGGGGTTTTTGTTCTGAAGCAACACCCGGGCTAATTAAATGCCTATTTAGAAGTTTCAGATGACATCTTGCCTCATAGAAAAGGAATTATTTAAAGAACGCACTAAATTTATTTGCGACCCCCTGCTGAGCCTAGAAAATAAATCAATAAATATTCATAGAAGTACATCTCCAGGCTATCGGCAAAATAACTCTCCCTTGTGTGTAAAAAGCCGTGTGGAAAATCAAAAGCCCTTAAGCATGAAAACATACTATGTCTCCGGTCTCCAGTAATTTCTCACTCAATGGGAAACAGAGCAGATGCGAGGGGAGGCTTAGAAGTCCTTCTCTCACACTCAAGGAGACTTGGAAATAGAAGCCCTGTTGCTATCCGACCTGTCTGGTTTGGGTAGGTTTGAGGCTTTTTGTTTGTTTGCTTGGTTTGCTTTGTTTGTTTGTTGTTTTGTTTTGCTTTTCAGAGAATAGTTGAGTTCCAGAGTTGGTGGGCGCAGAAGCAGTAAAACTATCCATCTCGAACCCCCAATAACTTGGAAGTGGGGAAAGTAAAAAAAAAAAGATGGGGAGAGGGAGGGGTGATATGAGAGAGAGAGAGAGAGAGAGAGAGAGAGAGAGAGAGAGAGAGAGAGAGAGATTGATTTAGAGAACTTCTATGGGACTCTGCCCAGAATTCATGGAAGTTCCTTGGAAGAGAAGCCTTGGAGGGCCCAGAACTCAAGCTGGACTGAGTTCACCTGGGAGGGCTCACACCCTTGAAAGTGCTCTTCTTCTAGGTAGCTCAATCCTGGCAGGGTCACATTTCCAACTTGTAGGAGCACTGAAGCTCACCACCGGGACCCTTTGTTACAGCCAGTGGTCTGAAATTCTGGACAGATCGCCAAGTATTGCAAGGTGCTTAACTCCTGCACATCTGTGCAGCTTCTGGATTAACTGAGAGGGAGAAACGTGTGTAAAAACTATGAGAGAGAACTGGGTTAGTTTAGCTTCTCCAACCAGAACCCCGGGAGAGCATCCCTTGGGTTTCCTGGGCCAGGGCTGTGGTGGCCGTGAGCCTCCCAATGCCCAGTTTCTGGCTCAGGAGATGACAGATGTGTTAAATGTCCCATTCATTTCTTTAGTGCAATTGAACCCTCCCCAAAGAGAAGTGTGCAGCCCTGCCAGGCCGCCCTGATCCTATTAGCCATGAACTAACTGTCACTTTCAGCTGGTTTTCCTTTTTGCTTTTTAACACAAAGCTTTCTCAAAAATCTTATTAACCAGCCTTATTTCTCTCGATGGTTTTGTTCAAGGCGTTTTTGTGCTGATGATCCGCCATGTCGCTGCTTTAACCATTCATGAAAGTGCATCTGAGATTTATATCACATTAAGCCCGAAGCAGAGCACACTAAAGCGCTCCCTTGATTCAAATTAAAAAGTTGTTTAGGGCCGGACTCTGGGGGTGAATTCATGCTTGGAGAGTTTCTGAACTCAGGGCTGTTCCTGTATCAGGAGGAATAGTGATCCAGAAAGGAGCAACTCAAATAAGTGTCCATTTAAACACGGACGTGGCATTGCAGGTTCCTGTACACGCAAAGGACAGATCTGCTGAGGAATTTTTGCAAGTTCCTATTTTTAAAGTTTTTTTTTTTTTTTTTTTTTTTTTTTTTTTTTTTTTTTTTTAGCAAAAGAGGCTAAAGCCCCTCTTCCTCTTCCCTCCTTCTCCCTTTTTCATTCTGTTTTTTTCTTTCCAGCCTCTTCCTCTCTTCCTTCCTTCCTTCCTTCCTTCCTTCCTTCCTTCCTTCCTTCCTTCCTTTTCCCCTCCCTCCCATCTTCCTTATTTCCTTATTTCCTACCCCTCTCCTTATCCTCCCCTTTCCGAGGCCAGGGGCAGTTCGGAAATTCTAAAGATCCCATGACAGTTGCCGGAGTTCTTTTCCATAGGGCCGGTCCCCCTCTTCGGATGATCGGAGTTCAGCAGAAATTTTAAGGTTTCTGCCTTTGGGGGAAAGGAGACCGCAGCCTGGGCTTCCCCAGGTCCCTTCCGCGGAGCCCTAGCAGGCTCCAAGCTCCCTCCACACCCTCGGGCAGTTTGGTCTCTTCCCAAATGCAGCCAAACACTCCCCCCCACCCCCCCACCCCCGCCGCCTTCGAGAGCCCCCCCCCCACTCCCTATAAGGTAAGTCCACCCACTGCTGATCTACATGAACCCCTTAAGAATTCCCCTGGTGACAGAGAGAAAAACTCAGGGTGAGGAGAGGCCGGGCGACCTTGAAAGGGCAAAATTAAATCCGTAGGAAGCAAGAAATCGCAGGAACGGATCTTACTTTAAAGTGATTTCTGAACGCGTCCTTTCAAACTTTTCAAACCGAGGGCCACGCGCGCGGCGGCCGCGCCTAAGTCCTGTGACTAATGCCATTTGACCTGAGCGGGAGGGGCTTTGTGAGTAACGTCGTTATCTTCACGTTTATTTCGGAGAAATGGCTTGCGTTCATTCTCCTGGAGCCGAGCTTTCTGCCTGTTTTTTTCTTTCCAGGGAAAGAAGGTGCTCACCTTTCATCCTAGCGCTGGAGAGGTAAGGACTGGAGGACTCCTTGTGAGTTCGAGACCAGCCTAGTGTTTACATACTGAGTTTCAGGCTAGCCAAGGCTGCATAGTGAGACCACGTCCCAAAAAGTAAAACAAAAGGAAGAATATACGAGGGGGAGGAAGAGTGGGAGCTGGGGTTTGCGGTCAGGCTCTTCTCTGCTTTCAGAGGCAAGTTGCTGCAGATCCAGCCCCAAGCTTCTGTCCTGTAAAGTGAAAGCTGGCAGAGGGTCACTTGCTGCTAGGCTAGTGCCTTTGCCACCTCATGGCTCTCTGTAGACATCTCTGACCTGGAAGTGCCCACATGAAGCTCGGGCCACCTAGCGAGGCCAACTTCAAGGATAGCAGGAGGCTATCCAAGGCTGCTTTTTTTTTTTTTTTTTTCAAACTGGGGGTGAGGGGGAAGGGGGACGCACAGGCTTTGGGCTAGGTGAGACGGGCAGTTCTCTGGGTGGGAGGCTGTGCACCCTGCCGCTAGGCTTCTCCAGTCCCTGAAGTGAAAGAGAATGCTGACTGGATTCTATTAAGACAACTCTTAAGGGCGCACCTTTAGAATAGGCCACAAGGAGCTACTGGCGGGGGGCCCAGCCGTGTCTAGCCCCCCCTTTCACACTCACTCCCCCCTTTCCTCTTTTTCCTCGAAAATCCTTCTATTGTGCCAATCAAGCAGATGGTTTCTAGAAAATATAGCTTGGCCTCAC